>PIJE02000045.1:764572-769572 GCA_002895965.2 Coryphaenoides rupestris | reverse complement strand
TTCCCGGGGCTGATCCCTAATGGAGCCTCTCAATCAGAACCGCTCACTGTCAGTCGCAGCGCAACAAAATGAGGAATCAGGCAACTGGCCGCGCCGCCAAGGTTGGGAGTCATATAAAGGGGACAAAGTGATAAAGACCGGCCTGTGTCCAGCCTGTTGATTAGTATTGAGTGGTCTCAGCACCTCTGGCCGGCCATGACAAAGGGAGGACATCACGGCGAACAAAGCAGCTTCCCCCTCCAAAAAAATATATAACTGTAATTCAGTTGTTACATGTCTTACATGTCTGTTTTGGTGGGAACCCCCTTTCCACTGGACCTAGTGGCTGTGTCTGACTAACACACACACACATAAACACATACATAAGCACACACGCACATACACACACACGCACACATACACATAAACACACACACACATACACAAACACGTGCACACATACACATAAACACACGCATACACACGCACGCACACGCATACATAAACACACACACACACACATGCACGCACATACATGTCTCTGTTGGCTGGAACCCCTTAGTGGCTGTGTCTAGCAACACAAATACTCACACATACGCACACACACACACACACACACACACACACACACACACACACACACACACACACACACACACATAAGCACACGCATATGTACATATAAACAAACACACATAAACACGCACACACATAAACACAGGCACGCACACGCACATACACACATACACACACACACACACACACACACACACACATAAACACACATACACACACTCACACGCACACACGTCTGTGTTGGCACACAAACAAACACAAAAATAGATGCACACACACACACACACACACACACACACAACAACACACAAGGAACTAGTGTAGCGGCTACTTCTAAATGCTTTTCTACAGGACAAGCTTTTAAAAAGTTACTTACTTACCCACTTAATTACTTACGTACTTAGAAGTAGTCGCTGTACACTTTTTAAAAGCTCATCCTGTCCCCACATAACATCTCAACGTAATCTGATAAATTGTGCCGGGCGGCCTGTGTTGATTTCCCCCCCACTCTTATGTATGTCACACATGGAGGAGGAGGGAGGAGGAGAGGAGGAGGAGGGGAGGAGGAGGACACATGCGTTGCAAATGTGTTAAAACACCTAACGTCTACGTCTCAGGAGCGGAGTGTGTGGACATGCGTCACATGACCAGTGTTGCGGGGCCACCATCCAAGTCTATGAATGGAGGATGTGCTAAATGATCATTCTTCTCCTCATCCAGGAGGATCTCCTCTTCCTTCATTAAGCCGCATCCCCACAACCCCCCACACCCCCACAACCCCCCCCTCACCAACCCCACCCCCCCATTCCCCCCGTCCCCTCACTCTTTGCGGTGATTTGATTTGAGAACCTAATATATAAAAAGCCTCTATACCTGCTTGTCTTTTCAGCCCCCGTCGTTCGCTCAACTTTAAAAGCCTAAAGGGTTTTTTTTCTATTATTATTATTATTCAAAAGACCCCCTTTTGGTTTGCGGCATCCTTACAAAATGTACACTGCGTTTCCCTCAATGGACGTGGCACAGAGCGGAGATTTGAGTGCCTGCCGCGGGGCACAACACAAGTCCTTCCTAAAGTGATTCATTATGCAGCGGAGCGGCATTGGCCCTTCGTTTGCGCTATAGCGGCCATGTTGGCCTCTTTTTATACCGTTGATGTTCATCACAACAGAGGTTGGCACACATGTAGTCGCTCTGTGAAATAAGATTCACCCACGGCAATTGTTAAATGAAACAAATGCGACAAAAACTGCTGATTTCACTCAATTTATATTCATTACTGTTGTTCTTGTTTTTTTTCGATTGTACAGTGTTGCCCTGGTGCAATTAATCAGGAAATTGGGCTGCAATTTAGCTTTTTGTATTTAACTTGTATAGTCTCATACAAAACAAACGCAGCCCTGTCGTGACTCGCCTGTTTCTTTGGTACCGCCGTAAGGATAATAAGCCCTTGAGAACGTCACCGTTTCACCTCGCGACGGCAGAGCGTCGTGTACACAAGACAAAATGAAGCCTGAGTAGATTACTGCTCCATCTCCCTGTCCTTTGCGTGCGCCGTATGGAGGGCGTGTATTTAATGCTCGCGATGGATTTAGTATTAACCACAAAATAACCTTGCGTACCGTACGTATTCCTTGATTGATAAGCACACACCGAATTGATATTCACTTCAGCCCCCCCCCCCCCCCCCCCCCCCCCGCCTCTGCTGGGGCTGATATTAATATTATTGATGGGGGTGGGGTGTGGGGGGTGTGTGTGTATTGATTGGGCGGGCAGCACATAGTCATACATACAGCTGTCTGCCGAGCGGTGGGCTTAGCCATCACCATAAGTCAGAGTCACGGTGGGAACACCACGGTGTCAGCCAGCAGGCCCCAGCCTCACCAGGGAGGCTGACTTGAGGCTTGAGGGTCACTGCCCCACAGCCACTGCATACAGCACCCCTGTGTTCACAATGCTACCTTCATGTTAATGTCTGGTGCATGTTGCTTCATGTTGGACTCTGTGTGTGTGTGTGTGTGTGTGTGTGTGTGTGTGTGTGTGTGTGTGTGTGTGTGTGTGTGTGTGTGTGTGTGTGTGTGTGTGTGTGTGTGTGTGTGTGTGTGTGTGTGTGTGTGTGTGTGTGTGTGAATTCCAAGTTGAATATATTGTTGCATCCTTGCTATGGATTTATTTTGAATCCATAGCAAGGAATAGCAACATCCATATTATGTGGTATTTTGTAACGTTTTGTAGTATTTCATTGTGCTTTGTAGTGTTCTTTAGTGTTTGGGAGGCCACAGCACAAGTCTGGTACCTTCTTCCTATATCTGTGTTTTCCCAGCCAACCTTTGGGATGACAGCGGTGATCCGTGTTGATATGCTGCGTGTTCTGCTGACTTGATGCGTTCTGAACACAGCTCACAGTTGGTTTGTTGGCCGTTTTGTGATTCCACTTCTCTCTGCTTTACCTTAGACCTCTCTCACTCCCTCTCTCCTTCCCGTCCTCTCTCTCTCTCTCTGTCCCTCTCTCCCTCCTTTGCACCATCTCTCTCTCTGCCCCTCTCTCCCTCTCTTCATCTATCTCTCTTTCTCTGCCCCTCTCTCCCTCCCTTCCTCTATCTCTCTCCCCCTCCCGCCCTCTCTCTGCTTCCCTTAATGTCTCTCTACCTCCCCCTCTCTCTCCCTGGCTAATGAAGGCTCCTGTGTTAGGGCTCATGATTATCATACAGATAGGATCATATCCCATTGATTTTATGCAGATGATCACCTTTCTGTGTATGCAGGGCTGATGGCCGTAGTAATTTACAGAAGAAAATCAATCACCATCCTCGTCTGCACGAGTAATTGTTTATTATTTTCCTATTAGACAAACGGTGTTGATCAATGTTGTGGAAAGATTGCCCATGAATGCTATCAACATAAATAGATTTGCCTTAGACATTAGTGCTACTTTAGCCTTAATAGCATATACAATGTCATGCCAATGCCATGGGCTGGGATGTAAAGAAGTCAATTTAATAGGTTAGGTGCATGTGTAGTGTGAATGTGTGTGTGCGCACATGTGTGGATGTGGACGTTTGTGTGTATGTGCACGTGTGTGTGTATGTGCATGTGTGTGTGTGGATGTGTGCGTGTGTGTGTGTGTGTGTGTGTGTGTGTGTGTGGTGTGTGTGTGTGTGTGTGTGTGTGGTGTGTGTGTGTGTGTGTGTGTGTGTGTGTGTGTGTGTGTGTGTGTGTGTGTGTGTGTGTGTGTGTGTGTGTGTGTGTGTGTGTGTGTGTGTGTGTGTGTGTGTGTGTGTGTGTGTGTGTGTTGGTGTGTGTGTCGATGGCTGAACGGTACAAAATTAATTAATTAATTCATTCTACTGCTGTTTCCTGCCCACCACGTCCCCATTAATGAATTGTCCTTTTCTTGTTTCAAGGAGAAACAATTTTCAGAGGGCAGGTTCACAGGTGGTAGCTTGCACACAGTAACCACAGTGCCGTGCTGGGGGACCTGAGACAGCAGCAGCAGCAGCAGCAGCAGGTCCGTGTTGGCGGAGGGTTGCCTGCGTGCAGAAGAGTCTTCATTGGGCATGCATAGCGCCACAGAGCATGCGGGAGCCTCTCAGTCTCCAGCCGTGTAGCGGGGGATTGATCCAGACACACACTAATCACTATTACCCACCGCAGTAATTGGGCCGGACCAGATCAAAGAATAGCCCACTGATCGAGCGGCGCGCGGATCAATAATCTGATCAGAAAAGGTACCAGAGGTAGGAGGAGAGGGAGGAGGGAGGGGAGGGAGAGGAGGGGGATCAATCACGATGACCAACACAGATCTCTTCTGTGTGTTTGTGTGCGTGTGTGTGTGTGTGTATGTGTATGTGTGTTTGTGTGTGTGTTGGTCCACCCATCACATGATCCAACACCTGGGTTGTCCACCTGCGATGGAGATGGACCTCTCTGGCCCTCACTCAGATAAAACACATATATAAACACATATATTTTACTTTATTTTTTTCTGCTTTTACTCTGAATAAGCAGCCAAAATAAATGGAGTAACTTCATGAAAGTAGATGGAATGAAAAGAACAACAACAACAACGGAATACCTGGGTTCATAGAGGCAGAACCCAAACAAGGTCAGAGCGTAGCAATGCATTATGGGAGCTGTTCTGTTCTACCTCCAGCCCAAACCACGCAAGCCTCGGCAGCCGCTCAGTGCATAAAAGCGGCTTAAATGTTTGGCCTCCGCTGCGTCCTTGTCTGTCCCTCCCTCTCTCTCCCACCTGCATGTTGCAGTTGGTTTTTTTCCCCCTGCGCTGCTCCTCTCCTCCTCTTATGTATTTTTTATTTATTTGATTTATTTACTTATTTATTGATGTGGTTGTTGTTGTCATGTTTGTCCTCCTGGCTTCAGAAGGTTCCTGCTCAGCCAGACAGAACACTGAGCACAGTTCCGGGGTGCTGCCCCCCCCCCCCCCC
>PIJE02000045.1:745155-762655 GCA_002895965.2 Coryphaenoides rupestris | reverse complement strand
CCTACCCCAGCTCCCCACCCTCACGCCGTAGCCTGTGTAACCACGGAGGTGGAGGAGGAGACGGTGTGTGTTTTGCTCACCACTCTCTGCCTTCCCTGAGTGTGTTTGCCCGCATGTAAATTAATCTTGATTCACTTTACCCTGTCCTGCTGAGTGCTACAAATTACCCTATAGCGACAAAACGGCACAAGTGAGGAAAGGGAGGGAGGGGGAAAAAAGAAAGAAGGAAAAAAAAACCGAGAACGAGAACGAAAAAAAACTGTCGAGCCAAATCGTTGTTGCACTTGATAGGATGCTAGCTGCCGCCGCCACCGTTGGTGCGCTAACGCCGTTACATTAGCGCTACATAATTAATGCTCTTGTGGAGGGCAGGCTGTTGTTGGTTTTTTAATTTAGCCTGAATAGGAAATGTTTGTGCGTAAGTAACTATCTCTCTCGCTCTCTCTCTCTCTCTCTCGCTCTGTATCTCTTCTCTCTCTTTCTCTTGTCTCTCTACCATTCTACCTCGCCCTCTCTGTCTTTCTCTTCCCCTCGCTCTTCTTTCTCTCTCTCTTTCCCCGTCTCTTCTCTCTCTCGCTCTCTCTCTTTTCCTCTCTCACTCTCCCACTGCTTCCTATAGTTTTCCTTTCCTCCACCCTCTCTCTCTCTCTCTCCCTCTCTCTCTCTCTCTCTCTCTCTCTCTCTCTCTCTCTCTCTCTCGCTCTACACGTGTGTCTTCCTTAATGAGAGAGGCCTCCGTCGAGGAGGAGGCTGCTCGGGCCTAGTCACTCACAGCGCCACCACCACCACTACCACCCCCACCACCACCACCTAACCCTAACCCCCATCTACACCTCCCTAAAGTCAGCATCCATCACTCCATTTACAGAGCCCCCCCAACCCCCCCTTGCCCTCTACCAAAATTAACCACCATTGTGCCATATTCACTCTAATTGGCTGAGGAAGAAAAACAGGCTTTTGACACAAACATGGGGCTGCTGCGCGCTCACTTATCGCAGCACTTGTCTCTCGGCGGATGCTAATGGGGACGAGCTGTAAGCTTTTACTCAACCAAACGGGAACCGCTCCCGGCTTGAGTGCCTGAGCGCCGACGCCGCGATGCCAGCCCCACCAGCCCCGCCGTGATTCTCGCCTTTTATTGCTTTTAAACCCCAGATTTGTATATTTTTTGTAAGCTCTTTGTTTTCGCTGTGGGATGGTCACCCTGTCCCCATGAGATGTAAGAAGTCACCCTAGTGGGGTTCCGTCTCTCTCTCTCTCTCTCTCTCTTCTCTCTCTCTCTCTCTCTCTCTCTCTCTCGGCCACAATGCCGACCACGATGACCGCGTGTTTGACCTGAGCCTATATATATATATTATATATATATATATAAGAATATTCCTTGCGAATACCAAATCACCTTGAGTAGCAACAAAGCAAGGGCATTGTTTGCCGTTGTAGGAGTGAGTGGTTGTGTTCATTTGTGTAGTTGTATAGATATTGTGTGTGTGTGTGTGTCTGCCTAAATCAATGGCAGTGAATGGGAGGAACCCCGTCGCAAAAGCCTCATCTTTCATCTTGAATAACCAATAGGAGCGGCCTCAAGTCATCAATCTCACCTGTGTTCTCAATACCGTGATGGGAGGCAGGCAGATTTCCCTCTGCGTCGACACACTTCATGACATTTACAGAATCACCCCATGGGAGTGTGTGTGTGTGTGTGTGTGTGTGTGTGTGTGTGTGTGTGTGTGTGTGTGCACACGCTTTAGGGCAGTTGCTTGGATACTGGGGCTTTTGTGTATTCTTTGGTAAGCTATGTTTTTTTGTGTGTTTTTGTCACAAAAATGTTTCTTCCCCCACTGTGAATCCATGCTGATTTCTGCAGTTTAATTTACATTTCACTTTTGGAACCCTGCTGCCTTTCTTTAGAGAGATTCTGCAGCCCTGTGTTTTTGCAGAGAGCTGTTTTTTGTTCCCTGGGCCCTGGACCGGTGCAGTTCCGTTCCCCGCCACTGAGGGGCAGCACCGCGGTTTTGATGCCGTGGCCGTTAACGACAGGATGAAATAAAAGCGCGCATAAATCAGGCGGAAGCAGCGCACTGTTAAAAGAGGTAAAGATTGAATTATGTTTAATGAAGTCACTTTGAGAAGAGGGCGTTATATTAAAACAAATGATAAAAGTGTGTTTTAATGAGAACTCATAAAAGACCTGGTGGACAATCTTATATACGGGCCACTCCGAGCAGTTTGGGGGTGAAAAGGAACACAGTGACTTTGGTGATGCTAATTATATGGCTGTTTATGAACTCACTGCAGTCTCATGGCTAACTGAGTACAGTGTATGGGAATGCCTGAATGTAACTGTGTGTGTGTGTGTGTGTGTGTGTGTGAGAGTCACTTCTATAGGCCGCTGCTTTTCTATGTGTGTCTGTGTGTGTGCACGTAATGTGTGTGCATGCATGCATGTAGGCGTCCATGCTTGTGTGTGTTTGTGTTTGTAGCCTCTACCTATGTAATGTGTGTGTCTGTCCATGTCTGTGTGTGTGTGTGTGCACGTGTGTAGCCTGTGTGTGTATGTGTGTGTGTAGCCTGTGTGTGGGTGTTTGTGTGTGTGTAGCCTGTGTGTGAGTGAGAGAGAGAGAGAGAGAGATCGAGGGAGAGAGAGAGAGTGTGTGTGTGTGTGTGTGTGTGTGTGTGAGTGAGATGTGGCTCAAGGTCAAGCCAGACGGTGTACATGTCTAGCCCCGGGCCACAGCTATAATCCTGGGGTAAATGATAGGGAGAGAGTATATAAATCTATTAGCCGCCACAAAGCCAATAAGTACATTTATCCTTCTCAATGGGGGGATTACCACACAAAGACAACTTGTCAATGTGTGCCTCTGAGCATCTGTGTGTGTGTGTGTGTGTGGTGTGTGTGTGTGTGTGTGTGTGTGTGTGTGTGGGTCTTTGAATGTGTCTTTTAATATGCATTTACTGGTTAATGTGTAGGTTTGAATTGAAAGCAGTGTTATTTACCATTTTTGAATATTGAAAGACACATTATTATTTTTTTTTATTCTTCATATTATTCAAAACTAGAAAACGAACCTCAGTCTCAAAAAAATACAATGAATTTAAAAAAAAAAGAATACAATGAAATTCAAAAATCATGTCAATATGGAAGAAAAAATATATTTCAGTATATATGTGCAAAATTTCAAACCACGCTCTCAACAGAGTGAGCCCGAGCCGACGGTTCTGTTCTGTTCTGTTCTGAAGAACTAAAACCAAACTAAGTTCTCAGCAACAGCAAAACAAAGGGTGCCACAACAATTAGACGGTAACAATTAAATATCATTATCGTATAATTAATCCTCACACAATTCATTAAATACTAATTCCATAGCCAAATAGAGGAGAAGAACACAATCAATATGCTGCTTTAATTAGCGTGTGATTGACAGCATGCTGAAATAGACCATTTTCTATTTACATGTGTGTGTGTGTATATCTGTGTGTGTATCTGTGTGTGTGTGCCTGTGTGTGAAGTGGGAAGATTGCCTTAAGTGTGTAAAGATAAACTCCCCTCTGTCTGTTGGTGGTAATTAGGCGTGTTCCCTGTGGGGCTGCAGGGATGACCAGGTTAGGGGTGTATGATCCGCACTAATTGTCGTACACGGGCGTCTGTTTCGTCCCCGAATAGACACCGCCATGCTGTGCACGTGTGTGTGTGTGTGTGTGTGTGTGTGCACATGCAAACTCTCACGTCGAGGGTGGCTTCTCTTTGCAAAAGTGAATAGAGCCATATGACGGCGGGTCATACCCCGAGTGCCGTTGCTAGGATACGGCATCTGAAGCATTATGCAGGGGTGGTACCAGGGTACTCCATCTTAACCCCCACCCCATAACCCCCTCCCCCCCCTCCTGGGCCTCCTCCTCCTGTTTCTCCCTGTGTCCCCCCCCCCCCCCCACCAACACACACACACATGCACACACAACCCCTCCCCCCCTCACGGCCCACAAGGGGTGGGGGTGAGGGGGGGGGGGGGGGGTTGGTTGAATGGTCTGGGCTGACAGGGGTTGAATGGTTTGGGGTGACAGAGGGGGTGGTGTCCTATTTGTTGCTAAATGCTTCTCTATAGACCCCTGATAATAGACTGGCTGCCTGTCCCCTCTCCCCCCCCCCACCCCCACCACCCCCCCATCCCAGACCAGCTTGTCCAGGGCCTGGCCGCCCCGGCCCAGCCCCTGCCTCCACCATCACCTACTCTGTCTCTGTCTCCTTGTCTCGTCTCCTTCCCCCCCACCCTCCCTCCCCACACACACACACACACACACACACACACACACACACACACACACACACACACACACACACACACACACACACACACACACACACACACACACCCTCGCCTCGCCCCCCCTCCCTCTGTCTCGCTTTCCTCCCTATCATGTCTCCTTCTCTTCCTATCTCTCTTTCTGTCTCTCTTTTTATTTTCCTTCGCTCCCCTCCACTCTCTCTCTCTCTCTCTCTCTCTCTCTCTCTCTCTCTCTCTCTCTCTCTCTCTCTCTCTCTCTCTCTCTCTCTCTCTCTCTCATTGTTTACCTGCTTCACACCTGCAGCAATATAGAACGTATATATACACTCACCTGTGGGGGAGCCGAGAGAAACGGTGTGTGTGTATCTGTTATTCTTCCTTTTATTTCCTTTACTATTATGCCCCCCCCCCCCCACACACACACACACACACACACATCATATACGCATTATGGACGGACCACAGCAAGACCACCGTCTCGCCCTGAGGTTCCCTGTATACGCTGTTCTCGAAGTCCAAAGTCCACCACTTGGTTAGGCGGAGGCCCTGATTAAGCCCCTGGACCCAGCCTGGACCCCCAGCCCTGCCTGCTCTGTGCTGTTCTGTACTGCTGCTGATGAGAGTCGCTTTGCCTTTGATGCTGTTTGAGTCTCTTTCATGCTCTTCCTATTGGGAGGGCTGAAGCCGGAGACGATGTCGCTTTGAGGGCCGCGGGGCTGGTTGCTCGTTAACGGTCTGTGGGTGCAGCCACCCAAGGAGGGAGGGAGGAGGGAGGGAGGAGAAGGGTTCAGGTAGTGCAGGTTTAATTGCAGATCTAAGATCAAATGTAAAGGAACTAGAGACGAGAAAGGAATATAAAAGCATAAAAGTGTATGAAAAGAAAGAAAGAGGTACCCTTTGCTTTGTATTCATCAGATACACACTCATACGCGCACACACACACACGCACACGCACACACTCGCCAAATACTAGTTGTTTGTGTTTATTTTTTTTTTATAAATGTGCTCCAGTAATACGTTGGACTGGGCTTGATGCATTGAATCTCAAAGGGAGGGAGCCAACAGCTGCTCACGAGGCCCAGACAATAGAGAGAGGAGATGGACTCACTTGTACCGCATGTTTTATTCTGCTGTGTGTTTCTGGTGAACACAATGCATTTATTTACCTCCACTTGTAAATGTGTGCTCAATGATGTGAGTGTGTGTGTGTCGGTGTGTGTCGGTGTGTGTCTGTGTGTGTGTGTGTGTGTGTGTGTGTGTGTGTGTGTGTGTGTGTGTGTGTGTGTGTGTGTGTGTGTGTGTGTGTGTGTGTGTGCCGGTATACACACTGCCTGTATTTCTTTGTATGTGTGTGGGTGTGAGTGTTTGAGAGAGTGAGTGTGTGGTAATGTGTGTGTGTGAGTGTGTGTGTGTGTGTGTGTGTGTGTGTGTGCTTTAGGGGTCAGGAGTGAAGATGTTACCCGCTGGTCATTCATCACGCCGGTGACACGCTCTCCCCGGCGCTGCGGCACGCGGAGGCAATGTTTTATAAAAGAATAACACGTCAGCGTGCGCCCGCACCGCTCATCCATTACCAACCTGTGTGTGTGCAGCCTACTGAGCGCGCTCACACCGGAGCTCCCATGATGCACCTCTCATCATCACGCAGAACGCTGGTCTGCATAACGCACACACACACACACACACACACACACACACACACACACACACACACACACACAGTGTGGGGCGACTCTGCTTATCTGCCATTGGTTTTAGTGACCTTACTATGTTGATCTGAGCAAGGGGTGGAGGTGGTGGTGGTGGTGGTGATGGTGGTGTAGTGGCGGTGGTGGTGGTGGTGCTGGCGGTTGTGGTGGTGGCGGTGGTAGTGGCGGTGGTGGTGGTGCCTGACTACTGTTGAAGTCCAGGAGGGGGGGGGGGGGGTGGTTTATAGTGACATGAGGGATGAGTTAGTGCAGCTTTAATTTGGTTGGGGCCGGTCCCCGGGCACAAAGGGGAAGTGTTGCTTTATGGGTGCTGAGCGGGGCTTAAAAGTGTTGTGGGTGCTTAAAGGGGAATGTCTTTATCACCCTTACGTCCTATAAACACACACACACACACACACACACCGTTAGTCATAACACAGTGAGGGGAAATAACATGCATATGCCTCTATAAAACAATTTAAGTGTTCTTTAATCCCCGACGGGACAACAGGTTCAAGGATTTGCGGCGGGTTCTTCCGGCAGTCAGACCACAATGTGAGACAAACAAGCACTTAAACATATAATAATAATAAAAGCCTGCGATGATCGGGCGTCAGTGTTGTGGATGTGACAGCTTGTTCTGCGTAAGACACCGTGAGCCGAGCGCCGGGCTGATTTATAATGCTCTTAGATCGCTTTACGACGACTATTATCTCTTAGTTAGTTCTCGGTTTTATGTGCATTTTCTCTGGGCTGGGCCCCGAACCATCAATTTAATGCTTTCATAAAGCAACGTTGGCCGCAGCACTGAATCATACGGGCCACTTAGTGACACTCTCCTTTGGTTTAGCGCTAAAGTCAAAAAGAGCATCGCGGAGAAGTCAACGGGACATCAGAGTCGGGCCGAAAAAGTCATGACAAACACAGAGAAAAGAGACAAGGTTAATAATCTGGTGTATGTTTAAAGAGGCAATGTAAATAGGTTGAAATGTTCAAACACTTTGTGAATGAAAGTGTTTCATGAGTGGAATGATATTATCAATCGCTATCAGTCCGGCATATGTCGGTTGGCAGACATTTCTTTGTCCGATTGTTATTTCCAGATCTTGTGTGCGTATGTTTTGTCAGGCGGTGGCCATTTTGATAGGCTGATCTTTTCACCGTGCGGCTGTTAATCCATGTGGTTCCGTCTCAGCCGTGTAACAAGCAGATATACCTGCTTCACGGTCCTAGAACACAGGCAGAAATCATTATGGTTTTATGCTTGTGTGTGTGTGTGTGTCTGTGTGTGTGTGTCTGTCTCTGGCTTTGCTATGCATGTAATCCGTCTACTCCATGTGTGACCGTAATTTTAAGCGGTGAGAATGAGTGAATATTCTTTTTTATTTGTTTTCCCGGTGAGGGCAGCTGGAGGAAAGCGGGTGAAAGCAGAGAAATACTGTGGAGGAATGAGCTGCAGGAAAGTTAGTCAGCTGCTTTATTGATTCCCTCAAGAGATGTCTGCCCTTTGCGTTCAACCTTATCTTGTCTGTTTAGGAGCGGTGGGCAGCCACAGTGACGGGGCTGGGGAACAGAGCCAGGGACTAGGTTGCCGTATATACTGTACATATATATATATACAGTATATATAAACATAGCTCACATATTAGGGCTGGGCGATATGGCTGAAAACTGTATCACGATATAAGTGTTTCATATCGGTCGATATCGATAATTATTGATAATTTGTATGACCTATTTAAAATAAGGACCAGGAGAAAAATATACTGAATTTAAACATTTTTATTTTAAACTTAACCTTCCTGATTGTAGGCAGACAGGGAAAAGGAATGTCAACACAACCATGGAAAACACTCAAATAAATAAAAATAAACATGAATGAAAATTAAAATCACAATGAAAACTTAACAATTATCAATAATAAAGTGCTGAACAAAAATAAAGTGTTACAAAAACATGTGTAAAGGCTGTGGTTGTGCTGCAAAGGGTGAGAGCGGCTAAGGTGGTAAAACAAGTTGGTTGTATTACCAGTCTTGGTGGACGACGGTCATAATTTGCAGACAACATTGGTCTGACTACGGTCTGACTTATAAAATCCAAAAAGCTGTCATACTGGTGAGCTGATCTTTCCATTTTTGTCGACAATTTCCTCGCTTGTTGCGGCACTCATCTTTCACTTCTCACTCCGCGCTGTTTCTGTTATTCAAGAAACAAACACGAACACGAGACAACGAGACGGCGCAACCAAACTTGATACTGTTACATGATTGGCTGTTAGCGTGTCACTCCATATGTTGCCAGGTACCGGAGGACGAGTGCCTTTGTTCATGCAACCAACCTTGCTTCGCAACCTCTGGTTCAAAGCGGAGCTAGCTCCGCTTTCTTCCAACGAGGAAAAAAAAATATCGAAACGTTCTATCGAACGCATTTTCTATCGATATTGATTACGTGTCTATCGCGATACATATCGTTATCGTTTTATCGCCCAGCCCTATCACATATACACAAGAGTCTTTTTGGTGTCTGGGACATACAGTCTTCTAAACCCTTGTCCTGCTTTAACCTATACCACTGTCATGATGTGAGAGAGCACTTATTGTGCTGTTCATTTTTATCATCCACTGTTTTCTAGACTTTTTTGTATTGTGTAAAGCTCTATTGTACTTATTTACGTATATATACTGTATATATACTGTATTTATACACTGTAAATAGACACTGATAAGAGAAGAGAAAAAGATGCATACATGCATGCATGCAAAAGTGCATGTATGTTTGTGTGTGTGTGTCTTTCGATAAACGTACTTGTGTAGTGTCTTCCAAATTGCCCTAAATGTAAATATATGTACGTGTGTGTGTGTGTGTGTTGTACATAATGCACACACATACACACACACACACACACACACACACACACACACACACACACACACACACACACAGTCACTCGTGTCAAACGTGCACACACATGTGTATGTGCCTCGGTCTTATCCCTGCTCTTTAATCTCAATATAAAAACAAAATTTCACATTCTGTGATTCAATCACTCACTTAATCGCACGCCCACACACACAGACACACACACACACACACACACACACACAGTGTGAAACCCACACGACAACAACAACAACCCATGGTGAGTTGGCAAATGCTGTTTGTGGCGGCCATGGTGGAACAGAATGGAATTTCTTCTGGCTGGCCTCGGTGAGCGTGTCGTCGACGGAGACGACGGGCGCTGGGTTGGCAGCGGGCCAAATCAATATGTAAATACGCTGACGTCTCTTCCAAACCGCGTCTCCCACCCCCCCTCCCGTGCTCCCCCTGCAGGTCCATCACTTGGGTTTTTGTCTGTTGTCTGTTTGGCTTATAAATCCTCTGCTGCCCTGCATCTCCTAAAGCTAAACGCTTTGTTCCTAGGATTACTGCTTTATTGTTTGCCTGGAGTTGTTACACACCGAGACTCTGGACACCGAGACTCACACACACTCTCTTTACAGTAAAGTGTAAAATGTTACAGTCGTTTTAGTTTTAAGCGGCACGCGGGCGGTTTTTACGATGAGGCGCATTTTACGACTCCATAACCCGGTACTGCTGCTTCTCGGCACCACACCACACACCATTTGAGATTTTTTCATGTGAATTGTTGCATGATTCTCTCGTGTCGTCTCATTAAAGATACATTTGATAACAGCGGCTAATACTTTTGAATGACTGCTCTCTTGTCACCTACCAGCTTGTGTGTGTGTGTGTGTGTGTGAGAGTGTGTGTGTTTGTGTAGGTGTGTGTGTGTATGTTTTATATCCACCATTAAAGTGGCTTCTTTTGTAGCCCGTATGCAGCCGCGAGACGCGAGAAGCGAAGCTCGTACATAAGCTAGTCATTATTGCGGTGAGTAACTCTGTCACAACAAGCACTGGAGCCAAGCACTGGAGAGGCCCGGGAGATAAAGGGAAACACACACACACACACACACACACACACACACACACACACACACACACACACACACCACCACCACAAGTCAGCTCTCTGCCTTAATTGTGATTCTGATTTGAATGAGAAAGCGTCTCAATAAAAGAGCCATCAGAGAGGAGGGGGGGGGGGGTAAAAGGCTGTACCTCTGGCAGGAGCCAGGACTAAAACAACTCTGAATCTCAAGAGCTACACTGTGAATGCCGCGGATAAAGCGCTTTGTAAGTGTTTATTAATGTGTGTGTGTGTGCAGGTGTGTGCGCAGGTGCATGTGCAGGTGTGTGTCTTTGCATTTGTGTGTGTATCTGTGTGTGCGCACGCGCTTGTGTGTGTGTGTGTGTGTGTGTGTGCACGGCGCCATAGAGAGGGGCTTGATTTATTCCGAGCACAGGGCAGGTAAATTGAAGCAGGCCTTTCAGGGTGGGTTTTTTGGGGGCTGCAGGTCTAATGGGACCTGTGGTGGCGTTTCCCCCCCGTCCCTCCGAACAACAAACAATACGTGGATGTCTCTTAAGTGCCCTCCCAGCCGCCTGCAGCCTCAGCCACTCTACATTAGATCCGTGGCGCGCGCACCAGAACGCCACTACAGTGAAAAGGCCCCCGGTGCTCCGAAAGGACGGGCCGTTTGATTCTCTGCCCGCTTTGCCTCCTAAATGAATGATTTATTGGCTGTCAATGAGCAGGCCAAGCGTAATGGACAACAGCAGAGCTGCGCCGTCCCGGTCGAGAGGGGGGGCTTGTTGTGGTGGGTCTTCTCTTTGAGGATCTCCGTACGTCCATCCGTCTGTCTGTCCGTCCGTCCGTCCGAGGCTGTAATGAAGAGTAAACAACAACAGTGGCTGGCTTCGAGCCAGGCCACAGTTCCACCATAATTGGAATACTTTGATTATTTAGCTTTTTTGTTGCACAGAACAGGAACATGCTGTATCTGGAATATCTGGAACCTAATAATGACGAATACAAAGAAAATGAAAAAGCGCATGTGTTTGATGTTTTTATCTCCAATATCGGGTGTTTAGTGTGTGGATGTCGTAATAATCAGGCCGGTGTTATTGCCAAACAAAGACGAGAAGAAAGAAGGAAGTTGCGTCACCCTTTGGATCTTGCTGGGCGCACGCCACACATTATAACTTATTTAAAAACAAACGCTTCCTCCCCGACACAACATTTAAATAATGCTTTTATTTTGTAAAAAGCTGCAGGATCCCCCGAGTCACAGATGTGGCCGATCAGAAGCCGACTGTTCACACAAGAGTTCAATCTATTTAACACCGTCCCACACACACACACACACACACACACACACACACACACACACACACACACACACACACACACACACACACACACACACACACACACACACACACACTTGCCCCCAGCCCCTCCTTACCCTGCATGGAGTGGCCACAGGCGGCCACAGGGACATGTTATTTAAAATCCTCCTCGCTTTTGTTCACGTGAAAGTGGACATTAACACCCGCTCGTCCTTTGGCCCCCGGCCTGTCATCTAAACGGCTAATTCCCCCTGTGCACCCCCCCGCCCCACACATGCACTTTAATCCCTGCAGGGACGTGGGCAGGGCCGGGCCCCGGGGCCAGACGGGGCCCTCACCACGCGGAGAGGCTCCGGGCTGCGGGCTGCTGAATAGAAAGTCGATGGGTGCTTTTAGAATTGACGCGGTGAAACTTGCCTTTGTTTGTGCCGCGCTCCCCGGCGTGCTGCCGCTCAGCGCCGCTAATGATAAGTGACAGGCTGTTAATTGAAGCTCTTTTAGGACGCCGTCATCAGATGCTTGTCTCTCTCGCCGCTGCACCACCCCCCCCCCCCACCCCACACACTAGAGACCCACAAGAACGATCCTCCTCCTCCTCCTGCGTCCCCCGTAGGCTCAATAGTGGGAATTGTTGGGCTGGTTTGATTTGTGTGGTTGTTTTTTTCGTGTGTGTGTGTGTGTGTGGTTGGTTGTATGTCTTGTGTAGGCTTAGGAGTAGGTATAAACATTAAAACAACCTGATACACAACTGATTAATATGTATAATTGCACAGCAAAAAAAATAATCTCAAATAAAATATTTATTTAGCATTTACTAAACCAGCATTTCTTTTACTATATTGCTATATTGTGATTGTGAAATCATCAAATGCGGTTTTTTTTCATTACAAAATATAATTTACAAGGTAATCTATACAAGGCCACACTAAATCACCAAATCAACAAAATATCTCCTCTTCCCAAATACTCCATGCATTCCTGAGTGCAGGTCCTGGGATGCAGCTCGTTGCCCTCCAGCCAGAGCACCATCTGGGTGGCCCCCATCTCCCCCGGTCCCCCGCCCGCCCGCCAACACACACACCGGAGGAAAACACCCCGGGCTGCGCACGCTTTTTGGGCTAAATGATGTCGCTAATCACCAGCTTTAGTGGCTCTGATTTATTGAAGGAACATGAATTGTTATGGGCTGACTGGACCGTGTGTGCCCGTGTGTGTGTGTTTTGTGTGTATTTGTGTGTATTGTTGTGTGTGTGTGTGTGTGTGTTAGGGACAGGGGCCTCTGGGATAGGCTAAATAGTCTATTATTTATTGTTTCCGAGCGGCCCCTCTGAACGGAAGAGCGGCTCTCCAAATTGAAATATAGCTGAGTTTACCCTTCTGATTACCGCCGTAGTTTACTCCCGGCGCCCGGAGGAGATCATTAAACATGGCCGCCACCAGCAACTTAGTGTCCCCCGTTCGTTCAGTACCCACCCCCAACCCCACCCCCCTCCCTCCCTCCCCTCCCTCCATTACAGGCCACAATAAATGCACAGACGGAGACGTAGCTAATACAGCCGGCGGATAATCATCACTGAGTCCCGTAATGTTTTGTTTTCGAAAAACAACCTTCCCCGTTCCCCCGTCCGCCTGGAAATGGGCAACAAATCCAGGTTTACGCACCCGGAAGGTAATGTGCCTTTGACTGGCGTGTCTTCGTTTTTTCCCCCTGCTGCAGGTGATTCATTTTGTTCTCCAGATGGAGCGAAAAGGCACTCAAGACTCCAGCTAATGGGCGAAGCCACTCTGTAAACGGCCGTTCTCATGTTGTGACAAGGACTCTTAATTGGCTCAAAAATTCTAACAAGATGATTAAAAATGCGGTAATGGAATAAGAACAAACGTGTGTGTGTGTGTGTGTGTATACAGTATGTATACTGTGTGTGATAGGAGGGGGGGATACAGGGCTATAGGTTGAGCGCGGGTACGGAAAAACGAGGGCGCCCCGCGTGTGTAGCGGCTCGTCACGCCGGCCCGCCATGTCGCGCCCGATTCTGCCATCGTTAACATCGCCGGTTGCCACGCTGACCTTTTCCACGAGGCGTGACGTGTGTCGGGGGGGGAGGGGGCGGGGTGGAGCAAGCTGAGCCCTTCACCACACTGTTGCTCTCATTTACAGCAACATCTGTAATGTTAAACAGCAGGGAGCCACCAACACCTCACCACCACCATGGTTCACCACTGTCACCACCACCGCAATTGTTACCACCCACCTCCATCACCACCACCGTCATCACCACCACCACCATCACCGCCACCACTACCACCACTCTCACTACCACCACCACCGTCATCACCACCACCACCACCACCATAGTCATCGCCGTAAACCACCACCACAATTGTTACCACCACCGTCACCATCACCACTACTACCACCACCACCACCGCCACAAGCTGGCCCTGCAGCCATGACAGTGAATGACAGCATCCGCTCTGGAACGAGTGTGACGATAATGTTACTGTCTGTGTGTGTTTGATGCCAGCGTCGAGCGGTGGCACCCATGGCCGCCGACCAGACAGACGTCTGCAGCTGGACATGAAATATCATGGGCAGCTTTTTTTTCTTCAGTTTTTTTCTTTTCATGCCATGAAATTGGATCTTGACCTATAATTAGTTCTGTGTTCTCTAATGTGAACTGTGATTTGCAGCCCTGTATTCACTGGGATTGTCACACACACACGCAGACCACACACACACACATGCTTAAGACAAGATCAGACTCTATAAGAAGTCCATTTAATTCGATTAAGCCTACTTCATAAACAAATCCCTAAACCCCATCCCTAACCCCAACCCAAAATGTATACATAAGGTCTTGATTGGAGTCAAACTTCAAATTTAAGGAGGACTTGAACCTTGGGTCTGTTATATTGCTAGCCCATCCTACTCTGTCCATTTCTCCACAGGGACAACACTGTTTATGCAGTTTTTCAGTGATATCTTGAATTTCATTTAATTTAAATTTTGACTTGACAATAGATATTGAGGAGAACTTGGCCAATAACCCCAACCCTTAACCCTTAATCTAACCCAGAGATCAGAGATGACACCTTTTTTACGTTTATATTTTAATTTCATTTTAAAATGGCTTACATAAGGCTTTGATGGAGTCACGCATAAGGAGGTACTTGAACCTGGTCTGCAGGGTAAATAACATGAAGCTCTGCCCACCCCATTATCCACAGGGACGACAGATATTGATAAAGTTTTTATATTTGAATTTAATTTAAATGTTTACATAACAATTCATGGAGCAAAAAATGTGGAGGACTTGAACCTGTGTTTGCAGAGCGTAACCTCCCACCTCTGTTCGTTTCTCCACAGGGACAACAATGTTAACCCAGTTTTTCAGTGATATTTGAATTTAATTGATTTTAATTTTGACTGAACAACCCCATCCGCAACCCTAAACCCCTACCCATAACCCCAACCCTAACCCTAACCCCAACCCTAGCTGTAAACCTAACCATAGCCCCAACCCTAACCCTAATCCCAACCAACCCTGACCCAACCCTAACCCTAACCCCAACCCTAAAACACATTTCCCATGAACTGAGACTAAATTAATGTGTTGCCAGAGAGACGTATTCTAGAAGCATTAGATGCAGGCCTTAAGACCATGCAGAGCTCCCAGTAATGAGGTTAAAATAGTTTGCTCATTAAGAAATTCAGCCGTAACAATAGATCCTAGTCAAATACAGCTCCAGTGTTTTTAACCACTCTTAGGTAAAAAGCCAAGAAATTCTTGGCTCAACAGCGTACAGATATTGGTAATAAGAAAAAATGGGGGAGTAGGAACGGTGGGGGGAGTTGTTCCTGCTGCACCTTAATTCCCATCTCTCTCGCTCTCTCTCTCTCTCTCTCTCTCTCTCTCTCTCTCTCTCTCCATCTCTCTCTCCATCTCTTTCTCTCTCCCTCTCTCTCTCTCCATCTCTGCCTCTCTCTCCATCTCTTTCTCTCTCCCTCCCTAGCTCTCTCTCCCTCCCTAGCTCTCTCTCTCTCTCCCATGTAGCAGGGTGTTTTTGTGGCTGTTGTTGCTGTCTGTCCTAACACATTTACCTTAAGCCATCAGCACTCATTAAATGCCTGCTGGTGCAGGGAAACAAAGGGCCGCTCGGCGATCCAATATGCGTCTCTGACACGTCAGCCAATCCCCAGACGGCCGCCTGGGCCCGGCTGCACCGCAGAATTCTCAAACATATTTTTCTAATTTATGGGATGGATAATAAATCAACATTAAGGCTTGGACAACGAGTTATACATCAGAGGGAGATGGCTGCGAACTGGGCCACAGCGCAGCAGAGGAGACTGGGCACACATCTGCACACAATCTGGGTGTGTGTGTGTGTGTATGGTGTGTGTGTTTGTTTTGTTTTTAAGTGTATGTGTAAATATGCGTGTGTGTGTGTGTTGGCATGCATATATATATGTGTGTATGGTGGTGTGTATTGTGTATTTACTCCGGCAGTGACGGCCATAGTTTGATTTCAACCTCTAAGTTGGTGGAGATTGCCACTGTTTCTTAATGTCATTGCTTAGAGGTTCTGCGGATGAATAATATGAATAGGAAATAAGACCATTAGAATTTACTACTGGAGGGACGGTGCTTTAAATGCATCATAAAATTTAACATTGTGAAATATGCGCACGTTTGCATTTTAATGTCTGTGAATTGGCCTTTAGCTGATGTGTTAGGTCACCGGCACTTTCCTTGGCCGTGTGTGCATGTTGGAGACACCTCTGTTGCCAGGGTTAGGACAAAGAAAGAGTCAATAGTCGCAGTAAATCCTTCATCGCTCTGGTAATTGTCTCACCAGACCCAACTTATGGAGAAAAGTAGTTCATCCATTTTGTGTCCGGAGTTACTGGAGGTAAAATGTAAAAAAACACAATGACACAATTAGTTGGTAAAAAGGTGTTTTTTTCTCCAAATCATATATTAGCCTACATATATTATACATGTCATACATATCATATATTAAATATTCAACTATATTATGCTATATTATATATTTGTATACAGCCAGGAGGTAAATACAAACATGTTTGTACATTAATACATCAATGACCTCTATTTTCTCATTTTCCAGTGGATGCCTCTGTCATATAATGAATGTTTTGTTCACGATCATACCAAGTTAAATTACTTGTATGTAAGATGTTGTTGTGATGTAATTAATTCTCATTCTTCTTCTCTTCTTTGGTCTTCAATTTAGTTTTACCATCGCTGTAAACAATGGACTGACCAGTGTGTGTGTGTGTGTGTGTGTGTGTGTGTGTGTGTGTGTGTGTGTGTGTGTGTGTGTGTGTGTGTGTGTGTGTGTGTGTGTGTGTGTGTGTGTGTGTGTGTGTGTGTGTGTGTGTGTGTGTGTGTGTGTATGTGTTTGTTTGTTTGTTTACCGCCAGACTCCCTATCCTTGTTGTTGATAATATCATTCTGTTGCCTAAGTGTTTGATGCATTGTGTTGCTAAACTGAAGTTCCACTCTAAAATTATTAGATCTAATCATTCATTAACCTCCATTATTCTGATAGGAGGGTAGAGCTAACGCCTGATTACATCTTCAGCGTGCGTGTGTTTCTCTTTGTGTGTGTTGTGTCCATGTGTACTATGAGTATGTGTGTGAAAACTGCTAATATTCCTGAATGCATTTTTGCCTATAATCCAAGTATATTTTTTACTTTGTGTATATATGTATATCTATATATATGCATGTATTTATCTCTGTGTGTGTGTGTTTATATGTGTGTGTGTGTGTGTGTGTGTGTGTGTGTGTGTGTGTGTGTGTGTGTGTGTGTGTGTGTGTGTGTGTGTGTGTGTGTGTGTGTGTGTGTGTGTGTGTGTGTGTGTGTGTGTGTGTGTGTGTGTGTGCGTACGTGTGTGTGTGTGCGTGTGTACCCACGTGCGTGGCTGCATGCGTGTGCATGCGTACCTGTGTGTGCCTGTGTGTGTGTGTGTGTGTGTGTGTCCTGCGTGCGTGTATGTGTGTGCGTGGGCCCATGTCGTCGGGAAGGCTTGTCATTCATTAGCGTGGAGCACAATCGGAGGTAAACTAGGCATGGCGGCCTGACTCATTACGAGCTGAAGGTTTATTTAAAACCTCACACTCGCCTCATTCCCAATCCACCCTGCGCCATATGCATACAGTAATTACACGAGTGGGAGGGAGGAGAGGGTTGCGGCGTGTGGGAGAGAGCACGTGTGAGTGTAGGCATGTGTGTCGGTGTGTGAATG
>PIJE02000045.1:722655-740155 GCA_002895965.2 Coryphaenoides rupestris | reverse complement strand
TTGTTAACCGGGGGCAAACGAGGAAGATCGCCATGCCCCCTCCGTGGTTAATAAAGCCGACCTCATCATTGACGCTGAAAGGAAACCCCGTTGCTTCTTTTTTTCATCTTAATAGTTTATTTCCTTGGTGTTCCTGGATGGTATTACACCGGGGATAGCCCGATGTAATACCCGACAGTCATTTTATATAAAATATTTACTAATGCCTTTGTTGTATCCTGTAGTTTATGTCCAATATGTGGTATAGGCCTACACGTGTCCGTGCCGTGCGCTCTCCCGCCTCGCTGTCTCTCGGAGCCCGCAGGGAGAGCCATCGACCGCAAATGGATGGCTTTTAGATTCATAAAATTCATGGAATTCTTCACAAATGGATGAACACAATTTCCTACCAATTTCCTCATTATGCAAATATGCAAAATATCGAATCTAGACCAATTAGGGACAGCCACCGCTCCAAATTTACCGGTTTAGGCCATAATTGCAGAAACCCTCAAATAATTAGGCAGCTAATTGGGAATATTTGTGACAGATACAACAAATTCTTCCACAAATTGCATTTTATTCGAAGAACCATCGCGCCCAACTGAAACCCTATCAAGGTTTAAATTCTCTTACATAATGAGAGGAATTGAAAACGTGTTATCCCATTTGAGCAATGTGAAGCTTTGTAATGTGAAATGATCAAATAAATTAGGCTTAAATTCATACACATTTCCCTAATCCTTCTCAAAGACATTTTATTTGCACAGCAGGAAATAACCCCAGCATGTCCCTTATAATAAAAGGCAGTTCAATGGAGGGACGCTCCAGAGGGAAAGGGAAGCGCCCATTTTCCCGCGCCTGTGAACTGCGGTGGCGGGGGCACGACCGCCACGGTCTACAGGGTTGGCGGATGTACATAATACTGCACTTCTTTATATTATATATATATATACTATTATATAATATTGTGTATATACTAAATATACCGCTAGTGGTTGATTTCCCTCCTATTTTCCTCACAGGTGAAAGTGAGGTGATATGTAAACGCACGTCGACGACGCACATGCACACACGCACAGGCACACATTCAGGCAGGCCAGCACACGCACACGCAAACGCACACGCATACACGTGCACGGCACAATGGTTCCATATGACGTCTTGCTCTGATTGTGTGCTCGGATGTACGGCGGGTAGGGGGCTGCTCTATGTAAACAGGGAGGCCGGCGGAGCGGAACCGGGCCTATTTGTCAGAAAGCCCTCATAAATACTGCGGCTCCCGCGGGCGAGCGCTCTGATGTCTCCATCCCTCCGCGGTGTTTACCGTTATAAAGGACACACGCTTGAATATCAGTTGGTTTTATGAGTTGTCATTCATATAATAGGCTAATAATGATGATAATAATCATAATAATAATAATACTATTTTATTATAATAATTTTATTATTTTATTTATTTATTTTTTATTATCATGGGCCTCATAGTAATAATATAATTAAAGGATCGCTTCAGACCAATACATCATATTTACCACTATTTATCAATAATTTATTTAACCGTTTTATACCTTCTAAAGGAATGTACAAATATTGGCTTATTTAATGACTATAAACAGGTGTCGATATTCACTTATGCAAATAATATTAGTTCTTTATTCACTTTCATTGGGTTCCCTTTTTATCTTGTATATTTTCTTCGTGTCCAATATTTTTTTTTTTGGGGGGGGGGGACACTACAAGGTGATGGATGAGAGGACAAAGTGGCAGCTCCACGTGGAGAAAGTGGACATGCGGAAGACCCGGGCGCGCTCTGCTGCTGCCACGAGGAAACCCGATCCATCCCGAGGACCAACCCCCTATATCCCCTCGACCAGCAGTCTATTTTACACTGTTTGTATGAGTAATCAGTTGACCCCGGCCCCGCCGTCTCTCTCTCTCTCTCTCTCTCTCTCTCTCTCGCTCTCTCTCTCTCTCTCTCTCTCTCTCTCTCATGTGTGTGTCTTTCGATCACACAGCACACACCACACTCCTTCTGTTGTCTCTCTCCCCTCTCAGAATAGACACACTTTTGCCCGTGATGCGCACGCACCTCGGTCAGCTGCGTTTATAGTGTGATTCTCTGGACACGACCGTCCCTGACACCGGATAGATGAGGCTAATCCCAGCCAGAGGCAGACTGTCAGGCGGCTTTGCTGAGGCTACGGATGTAAAATGGCGCTCGGATGCCCCGCACTGATTTTAATTTGAGCTCACCGGTGTTCGCTCTCTCACTCTCTACGTCTCTCTCTCCTCTCTCTCTCTCTCTCTCTCTTGCTCCTCTTGCTCTCTGCCGCTCTTCCATATCTGTCTCTCTCTCTGTCCACAATCTCGAATCTCTCTCTCCCTCTCTCCGCATTCGCACTCCTTTTCCATCTCTCCAATCTCTCTTGCCTCTCTCTGCTCTCTCGTCTCTCTCTCTCTCTCTCCTCCTCTCTCTCTCTCTCACGTGTGTGTGGTGTGTGTGTGTGTGTGTGTGTGTGTGTGTGTGTGTGTGTGTGTGTGTGTTGCGTGTGATGTGTGTGTGCGTGTGTGTGTGTGTGTGTGTGGGTGTGCGCGGTGGCGGGCGCGTGAGGCTGCGCGACCGTGGCAGTGCGCAGCAGTATAGAGTCCATGAATGTTCTTCACCAGAGAAAATAATAAAAATAAATCTGTGAGAGACAGTCCGAGCGTTGTGTGTCTGACTGCGTGCACGTATCGTGTGTGTGTTGATGTGTGTGTGTGTGTGTGTGTGTGTGTGTGTGCTGTGTGGTGTGTGTGTGTTGTGTGTGTGGTGCGTGCGTGCGTGCGTGTGTGCGTGTGTGGAGGCCTTGTGGAGTGGTGTCCACGCTATGGCCCTGTATTGGCTGAGGTTGTCCCACACAATTCCACTAATTCCCGCTGTTGTATTCAGCCAAAGTGACCAGACCTAGCCCCGCGCGTCTTCTTCGGCGAGTCATCCCTTCACGGGGCACCGCCTGGACGTACTTGAGTGTTCTTTACAGTAAGTCTACCCTTATTCCTCGAATTGCACTTACTTTAACCGTAAACGCCGCCGTATCAATGTTTTTGGAAAAGAATATATTAGATAGAATAATATTGTTGCATTTTGGATCTTTCGCGCCTTCACAGATCACTCCATGTCATTTCTGCGTTACTTTCTTGGCACGCGTGTGTGTGTGTGTGTGTGTGTGTGTGTGTGTGTGTGTGAATAATATATTATATATATAATATTAATATGATTGCAGGCCTATGTTGAATATGTGTGTACACGCAATAATTGCATGGTGAGGGTTAAAAAAAACATGGGTATGTAGAGTTTATTTGTTATTTCCAATGATTTGTGGAGCTGTCCAATGTTCTGAAACAATGACGTCACGTCAAGAGAGAACGTCTGAGCACATGCACTTCTTTTTTTGTGCATTCGAAAACCCCAAAGTCATCTGGTTTTCTCTATAATCACGACAATTAGACCCAATATTTGCACCGGACCCTGACAGACGTTACTTGTAACTCTCTCTTCTCTCCGAGCGAGCGCGCCGCGTGCCGCCACTCTCATTACACGCGCTGATTAAAGCGCAGATTAGCCAGCAGTGGCCCCGCGCTCCTCACCAGCAGCTCGCTCAATATTCATTAGAGGCTCCCCGGCTCCCGTTTACAGGCTCCTTATAGTGCAAAACATAATAATAATAATAATAATAAAAATAATAATAATAGTAAAACATAAAATAAGGAACAGCTGAAGGAATGGGAAGGGTTAAAAATCCCCAACTCATAAAACCGGAAAACACATTTGTGTCACAATTATCGTTGTTTAATAATAAAGCCATTTCTTTACAAAAATAACAATAACATAAACGTATTAAGCTCACTTATACAAAAGCAGTAAGCTATGTCTTCTGAGTCCTTACTGAACACCTAATGAATAGGTTGTAACGAATGAGATGAAAAGCGTTCCAACCAACCGTCAGCAGGTCGTTCCAGTTAAGAGAATTAATTTACATTTCTCCTTTTCTCTGACCTCCTTGACTCAAGCAACGTACAAGACTAATAATGTCTGATTTCTTTTATTGACTATATAGTGAAGTCATTACTGCACAATCTTATTCATTTTATATCTTGTAAATACACATTTAAACACAGGAGCAATATTCGTTTAGGCTGTAATTAATTTAGGCCTAAATGCCTAAAGATCTCTTGGAAGTATTTCTCTATTTTCTGACAAGGCAGAAAATATAGACATAAAGGCATTTATAAAGGCATGCAGCCTACAAGGTATGCAGCTTTATTAATTACATGCTATTTTCCTCACTGTTCGGACATTTGTGTTCAGTTGTTAGTTTGTATTGTTTGCAGCAAATTGTATTGCAGCAAATAACTCACCTAACAATTCAGAAGAAAAAAATTATTATAGTGATTCATTATTTTTCAATTTTGATCTGCAACTAATAGTTTACTTTAAAATAATAGGCCTGCTATAAGACATTGCTAGTGAAATATGACATTTTGTTTTGTTTACAGTGTCTCCTCACAATTCCCCAACCTAACATGATAAATGCGATGGGGCTATCCCCTATCTCCCGCGCTATCCAGTAACGGACAGGCTGTCCAATTAAAAGTGGCCATCGATTATAGATAGCTGCCCGCTGGCGTATGAGGGAGACGGTGGTGGATACTATGCCACTGCCAATACATGCCGCAGTATAGCCATGCGCTAACCAGAGCTGACACCAGCATATTAGAGGTGGACTGGGTTAATTCACCTGCAGTTGGCCTCTGCGTGGCTGCGCCGCGCCGAGCCTTACCTGCCCGCGGTCTAAAGTGCTGATCATTAAGTTGCTTCCAACAACCATGATTAGTGCACTGAGGTTCATATCAATGATTAAAAAAGGAAGGCTGATTATGCAGTTGTTTTTAGCCACTTCCTCTCTTAAACTAGTCGGCCAAATGAGGCCAAAATGGTGTGTGTAGGTTAATTTAGCATTTTCTATGTTCAGGATTTACTGGTGTCCACACTGAGTATAGGTGAGGTCCTATAGGACAATCGATGCAATTCAGTGGGCAATTAATGGGGTTTTGCAAATGTGGGCTGCCTCCTCCGTGCAAGTCCGCTCCCTTTACCTGCAATCCAGGCCGCTGGTAGGATTCAAGGCGGTGAAATGAGGCTATAATAAAATGACAGCAGTAATTTGGTTATCTCCGTGTCTGTGTGCAAATAGCAGCGCAGCTCATGCTAATGCTTTGTTATTGTCTGTGTGTAAGCGGCTGAGCCTAATTCCGTTTTCCCGTTTCTATTTTCCAGCAAGATGGTTTTCCATTAATCTTGGAAAAAAAAAAAGCAGTGCTCCACCCTTCTTATAAGCGTTAAACTCGGGGAAAATAGGGAATTAAGAGAAGGGCCCATTTCATCATCAGTCGTGTATTGGGGGGTTGGGGGATCTCCTCCTCCAGCTATAGACAACAGCACCCTCACACATTGCTCCGGGGGGCGGGACGGGGCGCCTACCTTAGCATATGTTAACCATCACAAGATGCCTTGATGGAAACACAACCAAATGACTGATAATTGACATAAAATATGACAAAGTGTTTGAGTCTTCCCGAGGAAAGCATCGCGCATTACGGCGTATCAGCCCCGTAATGTGACTGATTAATGAAGGATCGGCCTCGCTCTCACTCAGCTGATTCTGTGTGAAAAATGAGTTTTGTGTTGTCGCTGCGACAAGCCGGCAACCACGGCCGGAAAAGACTATTAGGCGGAATCATTATCAATAGCCATATTTTCAAACTCTATTATAGCAATCAGGCTGGAATTTATTCAATAGATTTAGTTCATTTGGTTGTAATTGATAAATAATCAAAATTTATCAATGTACTTGCACACATTTCACTAACAATCAGCGAAAAGTGCCCCATTTACCAGCTGACTTGGTCCAAATTAGAGCTAAATTGATGATCAATTAATCTTGGGAAGGGTTGTGCTGTGTTTAGCGGAGGAGCCACGGAGACGTGGAGTGGACGGAATGGAGGGAGGCGTGAGAGTGAGGGGGGGAGAGAAAGGGGGAAGATAAAGAGAATAGATTGAAGGGGAAGTATAGGATTTGTGAAGTGAGAGGGGAGCTGAAATGGGTAATTAATGCCGCAACACTAAGCCGCGCTGCAATGGTATTCAACAGCGTATGGGCCCACTAAGCAACAACATCCACCTTCCTGTTATCTTGTGGCATGCTGCTCCGTGCGCCCGGCGTCCTGACCTCTGAGATAGTCTTCTGTGAATGGCGTCCTATACTGGGTTCATAGTCAAACTATCCGGGTAGCCATGTCAGGTGAGGCGAAGCTTGAGAGTGAGCAAGGTCACAGAGACGGATTTCATCTATTATTTGTTTCATTTGTTGAGGCGTTACATTCCTTGACGTGGCTTTTGGTGCAGTGTGTTAATTATTACCAGCACATGTTTCTAATTTCAGGTTCGAGCCACTTACTGACCCAAGTCCTCCTCTTTTATAGTATTGTGGATCTGTGTGTGTGTGTGTGTGTGTGTGTGTGTGTGTGTGTGCGTGTGTCCACGCGCATGCGCACTTTATTTCTAACTAGAATCTAGAATTAGCAGAAAAACGTAATAACATAATTTAATAATAATAACAACATCAATATAATAATTCATAATATACTGTATTGTATTTGTAGTAGGCCTATAGGGAATGTATATATAGATATATTAACAATTCAAATAAGCACATAACTGCATATATCATAACTACATACATCCCACAATATGACATCAGTGGGCAGTGTGTCGAAGACTTGCTGGCACCTGTAATGTAAGGCACTCATTACCGCCAATGATGCATTGCAGCTTCCTAATGACGGAGCCACAGTAATGGGCCCGGCTAATGACCGGACTTAAGATAGAACATATTCTACTAGCTGGAGCAGAACTGAAGGAAGAGTCAAGGTGCCGGGGAGGAGAGGAGGAGGGCTGCCTGTTTAGAGACAGACTCTATTGAATACTCATTTTATTCCTCCTGTAATATGTGCTTGATGCTGTCATGTTCCGCCTCACAAATGGTGTGTTAGGCCTAATTCAATAATTACATTATATATTTTTCTTTCTTCTCATTTCCGAAAGTTCAGACACTCGGATGGAAATAAACCTAGACTAAAATTACATCAATTTGTTGACACTAGCCCTCTATAATATGCTTATATAATCCTTTTTTGAAATAACGAAAAACAGGCTAAAGTTAGGCTATATCGCAGGCCTACATTAAATCATTATAATTTTACAAAATGAATCTGCATGGGATACCACCATTCATATATGATATGATATTTTATTTTTGTGTTTTTGTTTTTATGCAAAATTACCATGGGCAAATGTGTCAATTTTGTCCAAATATAATATTTGGAGTTTAGATTTTCCTATAAAGGGTTCACACCTGCCTCGTACTAATGTGGCTCCGAATCCTATTTATCAAAACATCTGTGCTGGCGTACTTTCTCCCCCCAAAAGACATGAAAGCATTTGCATTTTGCTTTCCCAACATATTTCTTCTAGATAAAAATGTAATGTCAACAAAAACAAATTGTTAATTTTTTTTATTTTATACAAAGCATAATACTTCAATTGGATTTGGATTTGGATAGTTGTAGGTACTGGAATAATTGAACAATACAATCAAGCAAATCTTTACTTTTACACATTTTTTTTTACAGTAGCCTATATATTAGATATTATTGGTAATGTATGATCGCAATCATATCCACACACGCGCACTTACTCTCTCTCTCTCTCTCGCTTACACATACACACACACAACACACACACACACACACACACACACACACACACACACACACACACACACACACACACACACACACACACAGACACACGCACAGGCTCTCACTCCGTGACACACGCGTATTCTTTCTCATTAAGGAAATCGCTCTTCTTTGCTGATTATTTTATTTGAAGCCATGATTATTGCTTTGTGCACCAGATCACGCAATAACGGGGAGCAGGCGGAGAGCGCGCTCTTAATTGGGCCGTGAGATGCGCGGGACCACGCGGCCGTGATGGGTGGCCGAAGGGGGGACACTTCTAATAGCTTTCACCCGCTCAGGATGCTTTGCTGCTCCCGCTCCCTCCTCGACGTCTGTCGGGCTTGAATGAAACCAACATATTAGTCTTCCCCTTATTCCACCGACTGTCATCAAATCACCTGCACGAAGCCACACAAAGTAATTTGTTAAACTGCAGTTTCTGGTGATGGGAGATCGATTTCCCCCCCTTTAGTTTTCTGAAATTAATTCAATGTGAAGAAATGGTAGCCCTAAAATGTGTTGGGGGACCACGTCCACAGTCATGAGTGTAGGCCTATACTGTAGGTCTATACTATACAGTAGGCTACTATATGCACACACAGCCAGAGCCGACCAAACGACCATATAGCTTACAGTACATGACATGCGTCTTATATCCATTTTATTCACAACATCGCCGCAGTATTTCTTTGCTATTATTTACCCAGCCTATAACCTGGCCACCAAAACCGATATGAACAATGGATTTAACGCAGTTTGATTGCTAAAAAAGCGCGGAGAGTGAGGACACAGAATCCCTGATCTTTGAAATTGCTCTACAAAATTGCATTTGTTTTTGGTGCGCTTCCATTAAAAGTGTCTCCTCGCGTGTAAGCAGCCGTTCCGCACTCAGACGCGCCGCATTAACCCGGGCGGATTGTATGTGAGTGTGTTTTTACTGGGAAGATTGATGTGGTCCAGTTAGGGAGCCTGAGTGAGACATAGATCCATCTCAAGTAGGTTCCTCTCTTGTTATAGCAATGAGTTAAATCTTGATCGAACAGACGGGATTGCTGTTTTCTGGCCTCAGTAAACTGTTGTCAAACATGGATATCAGTAGGGCCATTTGAAACGGTTAAACATCATGAGCCGTTGACAATAATGTCATGATATATACGTGTAGCCTGCCTGGCTCTGAATGACAATCCTGGTATCAAGAAAATAATTATATAAACTGTATGTCAGATTTTTTTTTGTTAAAAGCCTAGAGCTCACATGACAAGTGTAACTCAGAAAATTATGTTTTTTTAATTAAAAAAACCAATAATCACAATAATAACAATAGCAATAACAACAACAATAATAATAACAACAACAACAATACTAATAACAATAACAACAACAATAATAAAACAATAACAATAATAACAACAATAATAATATAATAAAGATAACATTAACACAAATAATACAATAACAACAACAATAACAATAATAATTATTATGATTGTGATTATTACTATTGTTTCTTTTTTATTATGATTATTATAGTTGTTTTTTACTAACGCCTCTTATTTGTAATAATGATAAGAATGATAATGACTATTTTTTAAAACTATGTTATTAATAAGATACTTAGATTAAGATTGCTTAGATTACTAAAATATTACTATTCTGAAGTCTGCATTAAATATTCACTTGAAGTTTTCACAAGAGTTACACCCAAAAATATAATATGGCCTATAAAAAAGGAAATCACAATTTAAATCTCCAAATTATAATTTTTATCCATGATCAATAATTGTACAATAACATAAAAACAATGTTTGTTTGTTATTTTATTTAACTGTGTGGTTCTATTCTGTAGACTATATGTTTCCTGAATTCCCATTGTATGATAAGACAGTATCTGCGGATGTTTTCGGCTTATTTATTTTAAAATAGAAAAGATGCTGGTTTCCACAGTACAGAACCACTGTAACGTTAGATGCTCCAGTGCTAAACACACACCGATTACAACGCAAACAGCTTCCACAGCAGCATATACACACCGTTGCTCCTGGCTCAAGCCCTTATCAGACGCAGGGTGGCTGGCCCTACAACTCCACACAGTCCCTCTGGTCTGCCCTGGTCTGACTCACACGCGTCGACGCTGTGATGCTGCTGATTGCTTCTCCTGAACCTTAAGAAATGGTCTCAGTTTCTTCCTCTCAGCGGACCCGTCACATCATTTCCCTAAGTTTTCACGCCGCATGTGTTAAGGCCTATACATACATACTTCCCCGGCGTCTCGGCAGACACACACACACACACACACACACACACACACACACACACACACACACACACACACACACACACACACGCACACAAAAAGAGAGTCAAACGTGTCAGCAGCATTCGGCAGATGGCTGTTGTGGGCGAGTGGAAGATACGCCCGCATCCATGCAGTGTCGCCGGAGAGGAAGACATGGGGGCCGGGCCATGGCACCTTCTCGCTCGGACGCTCCCTTTGTCCGCCTGCAAAGAAACCATTTAGTCCCCGGCGGTGGTCTATTCACCAGGCTAACCCCGACATCTGCCAACAGCCCCTGCTAACCACTACTGTCTGGAGGACTGAGTGTAACGAAAGATCAATGGCTGTCCTGTTAATTGTATAATAGCCTACTTATGGAGTACTGCTAAAGGGGCTAAATCATTTAGGTCTACCACGTCTGATTTTGTTTGAACCAAATAGGCCTAACTACCTTTAATTGCACCAGGGTTGATGAAAAGTCGATGGGAGTTAAAGCAGCCGATGACTAACGGAGCTTAAATCCATCTGTACTCGTTTATTTATTTATTTCCTCCATTTGTCTCCACAAATCGCCTGCCATGGGGGATTGGGAGTGATATTAGTTTTGTTTCTGATCCAAGGTCGGGAGTCACAGGGCCTCTCAGGTGCTTTCTGCCTTCCGATAGCAGGCAGGTGAAATGCTTACAAGTCCTGATATATCACAGACACATCTCGGTTATTTTATTTTACAGTTGATGCGTTGATAAAGGGGGTGCCATTAGTATGCCATATATACTCAAAAGTCTTAAATCATTTGACTCAATTGATGAGGCCTACAGGTTAGAGTTGGTTATAGTTATATTCAATAAAGCAATGGCTTAAACGTTATTCAGGTGCCTACACGTAAAATATCGCACATGAAGGCTACAGTTCATAGGCTATATTATACACAAAGCAACCAAATAATATATATACATTAAAAAGCATATTGTAATAAACAAACAAATACACGTCCTGATAGGTTCAATGTGAAATAATGTGAACATGAATAAGGTGAGTGGCAGCAGAGAGATAAGTTGTGTTGTCTGTGATTCTACGCGTGTGCGTCGGTAGGCGCGGGCACGCGGCGGTGTGCGCGTAAAGGGGAAGTCACAGCGTTGCCATCTCCAAACTCCCAATCTGATTGGCTCTTATTGGAGGGAGCTCATGGGTTCTTTCAACTAATAAGCGCCTCCCCGTCGCTCTAAAGGGCATTATAATGCAAGGGACCTTCTTTTTTAACCACAAACCGAATTTTCGTTCATTTAGACGATATATACTTTATAAATTGCCAAAAGTTGTAGGGATTTTTTTGGACCGCCTTTCGCCCTGGAGCGGTACGCTATGCTTTCTCACGCCGACCTCCTGGATGCTCGGCTCGGTGAGTTATCATCGCTGAACTCCAGCCCTAAACTGCACTGTAAGAGAACCACTCCTTATTTCACCTTATGAAGAGAAAGGCTGAGTATTGCTTGCTTGACTAAATCCATCGACAACTAATCGGTTTTTAGGTTGATCCAAATATTTACATGATTTTGCTGAAATGTGTTTTGCCAGCGATAGAGGCAAAGCAAACAAATTCGGATTATAGCTGTAAAACTGTTGCGATGGTTATACCTCAGGCAAGTTCATGTCACCTTTCTCTTCAAACCAGGCTTTTTTACATTCATTTTTACTTGACTCGCGGTGGCTTGTGTAAACTCAAAACCTGTCCTCTCTGGCCGTTCCCTCAGGGATGAAGGATGCTGCGGAGCTACTCGGACACCGAGAGGCTCTCAAGTGCCGACTGGGAGGAGTGCAGGACCAGGGGCAGCATCCAGGGGAAATGGCCCCTGGTCCGGACTCTGTAGAGGGGACCACTCTTTTGCCCGGAGACGACATCTCGTCCGTGGGATCCAACACCACCGGCATGCAGGTGAACGGAAAAGACCAAGACAAACAGCAGCAGCAGCAGCAGCAACAGCAGCAGCAGCAGCAGAACTCGAGCCAGTCCTCGAACCAACAGAAGCAGAAGCGACACCGGACCCGCTTCACCCCGGCGCAGCTCAACGAGCTGGAGCGGAGCTTCGCTAAAACCCACTACCCGGACATCTTCATGCGGGAGGAGCTGGCTCTAAGGATCGGTCTCACCGAGTCCCGCGTACAGGTACACTGTCGTACTTTTACTGCTGTATTATTTTTTTTTTTAACACATTGTGGAAGATAAACGAGTTAAACCCCAACTGCTATAAAATGTATGCATAGCCAGTATTACATGTGTGTATAGTCGGCTTGGAGGTAGTCCTGCTCATGCAATATGTCCAACCATAGCCAAAGTGAAACGTTTCTTTTCTCCGTCGCGTTTCCTTTGCGTCTTGCGCGGGTTGTCGTCACGGGCGCTTTCCGTGGTGCTGAAGCGCTCAATCGCCAATTGATAAACATATGGATTCGTTTTATTACTGCGTTCACCCATTATAATTCCGAATATTTCAATCATGTGTGGTTTTTAACTGGACTCACACCTGATTAAATATAGGATAATTACGCCATAATTAATTGCACTACCTGCTCTTTCTTTCATTATTATCTAAACAACCAGTTAGGATATTATTTCCCACGAAACAGTGTAGGCCTATTATTTTCCACGCATAAGTCTCACGAAGCTCCTTCGGAAATGCATTCCTAAATTAAATAAATTGAATTCACCATAAGATAATCTAATACAAAATAGGCCTAGAGTGTTAAATTCTGCAAAAAATATTACTGATATTTATTGAGTCAACAAGAGCTTTTGTCACTAAAAATAAAACGAAAGATGCTTTCAAAACATAATCGAACATGGAGGGTTTATGAGGCCCGAATAAATCCCATATTATACATCCATTTCAGCCTTATTTATAACAATAAACGGGTTATTAACCAGTGATGTGAAATACATGCAAATTATCCCACTGAAAGCAATAAAACCGGTTTATTCATTAGTCACCGTAATCATTAATTTTATACACAATTCAGTAGGCCTATGTAGGCTTCGCTGTCTCTGGTGCTCTGCAGGTGTCGCCTTACATAGACGTAATGCTATGTGGCTCCTTTAAAATGGCCTTTAAAATGCTCTATCAGCGACGTCTTAATAGGACTCGAGACTATATTGTACTTTTTTAATGGAATGAGAAATTGCATTTTCTTTCCCCCCCGAGTATAATGGGTTTGGTCGACGTTTCACGCTCGGATGGACGGAATGAGAGCGAGCTCTTGGTTTTAATACGGCGGCTTCGTCTAGCGGCGGCTTCGTCTTGCGCGCATTAATCACGCCTGAAGATGATGGAATCTTTATGCGCTCGCAAGACCTCCCGCATTTAGCCAGTGTGTGTTGGTGGTGACCGTGCTGTGTGTCTATGTGTGTGTCTATGTGTGTGTGTGTGTGTGTGTGTGTGTGGTGTTGTGTGTGTGTGTGTGTGTGTGTGTCTGTGTCTGTGTCTGTGTCTGTGTCTGTGTGTGTGTGTGTGTTGTGTGTGTGTGTGGTGCGTTTCAGGCCTGCGAAAAAAGGTGCCTCGTATTTTGAAACAATTTGCTTTCAAGCAATTTATTTCAACAAAAGACGAACGCAAATGTAGCCCCATGTTTTAAATATATATAATTTTAAATGTATAAATATAAATAATTTAGCAGGGCCACTGATTCTCATTGTAGGCTTGATTAAATCATAGGCTACTTGTAGCATGGCACAAGGTTCACGTAGGCCCAACATCATTAAACCAGCTAAATGTAACAATATTGATGTTAAAAAAACGATTTAGATCTATAGGCCTATACATTTTCTTTCGGAACAGTATTCTATCATTGTCCAAAAACAATGACCCCTTTAACCTTGGTGGGTGGTGGGAGGACAGTGGGTTGGAGTGAGGTCTGGGTAGTGTGCGGCTATGGTGACTCCAAAATGCTTAATGGTGTCGTGTGGTGCACTAACTTCGGTCCCATCTCCCTGGGGGGCGCACAGGTCTGGTTCCAGAACAGACGCGCCAAGTGGAAGAAGAGGAAGAAGACCACCAATGTCTTCCGCTCACCGGGAACGCTGCTGCCGACACACGGCCTGCCGCAGTTCTCCGCCGCGGCCGCCATGGAGAACAGCTTGTGCTCCTTCCACGCCAACGACTCCCGCTGGGCGACGGGGATGCCGGGCGTGTCTCAGCTGCAGCTCCCGCCGTCGCTGGGTCGTCAGCCCGGCATGCCGCAGTCCTTGTCACAGTGCAGCCTGGGACCCGGACCCCCCAACTCAATGGGCCTTTCCAACGGCCTGTCCTCCAACGGCTCCGGGCTGCAGTCGCACCTCTACCAGACGCATTTCCCCGGCATGTCGGCCTCTATTTCGGGCCCCAACAACGTATCGGGCTCCCCGCAGCTGTGCAGCTCCCCGGACAGTGACATGTGGAGAGGGACAAGCATCGCGTCTCTTCGACGCAAGGCGCTGGAGCACACAGTTTCCATGAGTTTTACCTAGTGACTTTTAACGCATATACTCCCGTGAATGATGGCTCCTTTTATTTTGTTATTTTAACACCACGTGTGATCAAGGCGAGAGAACGAGTCTGTATTAATATGGCATACAGGGAGACTGGCTGACGTCATCTAGAATAGGCCTATGTAAAAGTCAGCAATTGGAGAAATAGTCATTTATCCTCGGCTTTGGGTAATTAATCTCGATAATGAAAAGGATTTGATCAACTCTTGGTGATATTGTAATGATCTAGCCGCGTTAGGCCGCATTAATGAGAACCAAACAATCGTCGTATATTTATGTTTTCACTGTGAGTGCGTCTTTCTGCACTCATTTGTTATTGTGTTCAGGTGAAATTGTGTTATATTATGTCAAACGGAAAACTATGAGGTGGGTAAACATTTTCACACACACACGCGCGCACACACACACGCACACGCACACACACACACACGCACACACACACGCACACACACGCACCATAGGCGGGCCAGTCGAAGTGGTTCTCCGAGGCATGCGCAATGCACGTGGATTTAACACAGATAAGATAACGGTGCCCAAATAATAGGAATACACACGTTGGCTGTAGGCGGCCGGAACCTCAAGTGCATGAGGCGAGAGAGTACTACTGTACTACAATGAAGTCAATGGGATTCTCAGTAGGCCTACTCTGTTTTAGGATGTTTTGTGTAGAGGAAACATTCTTGCTATGTATACCCGCTGGTCTTTTTGTGACATGTTTTAACTTATTGTCTGTGCTAATTACTGACACATTTCTTAAATGTTTGATCTTACATTGAAAAAAACACCTTATTGGCAGGTTTGTACCAATTTAAATGACAAATAAAAAGGATTTTGAAGAATGTCAACATGAGAATGATGTATGTTCTTTATAGGCCATTTATTCATTTATATAGCAAGTTGGCTATAATGTAAAGTGACCTGTATAATTATTTTTTGTGCATTAATTTAGTTGTGTAAATATATATCGGCCTATATATATATAGAGAGAGAGAGGGATTATACGGTGACGGTGACTGGTCCCTGCACTGGAGGCAGACGCAAGCGGTAAAGATGTCAGCGCCGTGACGTGACGGTCATTGCCGTGACCATGACGGTCAGTGTGATCACCCACTCAGCGGTGGACATGATGTACTATGACATGTGGCTTCCGGACAGCACCGCGTCAACCCTTTAGCTCTGTCAACTTTCAGTGAACATCCCCATGAGTATAGGTTGTATGACCCTGTTATACAGAGCAGCATGGACATCAATATTAGTTAGTAGACCGATATACTTCTACCAATAATTCAACAAAGAAACACGTTCTTGTTATCTATGGTGCGGGCCACGTATAGCCCTTGCAAATTCCCCTGCAGAAATCCTTCAAATCCTGCATACTTATGACTATTCCCACGCCTGTGACATTATCTTGTAGGTGAACTCAATACTATTAAATTGGCCTATGCATCTTGGTAGGACATCTAATTAAATGTAAAGATTTCCCATGCTATAGTTTTGTTAGGAGCTCGGCCATTCTCGGCTTATATCATCTCCAAACTCCAAGGGATTGAAAAGGTTCTGACAGAATATGAAGTCGTGGACACATATTCAAGTAGGCTTTTGGGGGATTCGACCAAAATGGCCTACGTGTGTCTTAATATAAATATAACTGAATGATATTAATGCGTCTAATTTGAATGAAAACCATTTGAATAAGTAAACTAATGGATAACAATATTATCTATTCATACACCAATTTCAATTGCATAATCATTAAACATTATCGATGCATTTTGTTTCTTAATCTTTTTTTGTATCTGCCTCACTTGCCCAATGCTTTGGACGCGTATTTAAAACGCTTTATTTAATATAATATAATAGTATCATGTTTTGCGGTAGGAGGAGTAATAATGTCTATAAACTCGCAGTAGCCCCCGAAGAGTAACTAAATACAATTTTCCATAATGAAATTGAGTGGACCTCATCGTCTCTGTCAAAGATTAGAAATGTCATCTTAAAACTGAAATCACAGCAGCCCAAATGAATCAGCGTGTTAACCTCGTCTCGTTGTCAGCGAAGGGGCAATTTATGATCACGCTGGAGTAATTGATGAGATATGGCATTACCATAAGCAGTCCCACTGCCTGTAAACTTATAATTGGAGTTTCTGTTATAATTCTGAGGGGTTAAACAAAGGATTAATCATAATTAACAAAAGTATATTACTTATATATTAAACAGTTGGTTTCCACCTTTTCTATTAACATAAATTTGTTTTCAGTCGTTTACCCAAATTACTCAAAATACCAACACAGGTCAAAGACCATGAAATTTTCAATTATTTCTCGAAATGCATTCTGGTTTGGATGTGTTTTTCAAACCAATGTTGAGGCTAGGTTTTGACCTATCAGATAAATAAAATAGCCTTTCCAAGTTTTGCTAAATACCACAAAACATTGTTTTTTTCTAACAATTTCTTTGTTTCCAATGTGTAACATAACCACAACTCCATTCCATTCCCAACTAGTCCAATGGCCCCACTTTATCCTAATAACAATCTGCTATTAATCACACATATCAGGACAAAAAGAGTCAGTACCACAGATGAGCTCATGATGACAGGGAAATACAGACAAAGCCGATAAACATCAAAAAGCCTAAAGACCAGTGTTTACCAGTGGTAAACACTCTTGTCATCCACATTCCTCCCCAAACCATAGTGAGACATATTGTTATAGTGAGAGGGGTATAGTGAGCACTATAGTGGTATAGTGAGCAGTATAGTGGTATAGTGAGCACTATAGTGGTATAGTGAGCAGTATAGTGGTATAGTGAGCAGTATAGTGGTATAGTGAGCAGTATAGTGGTATAGTGAGCAGTATAGTGGTATAGTGAGCAGTATAGTG
>PIJE02000045.1:665155-717655 GCA_002895965.2 Coryphaenoides rupestris | reverse complement strand
ATTATTATTATTATGATATATGTTCTATACACCTATAATACTGTTCTGTTGTGTTATCTTTCAGCTTCCATTGTAAAGCTTCGTAGTCCATGTGAGGTCACCGGGCCTTCAGTCCATCAAACAGCTAAATGTTGCCACCTTCTGGCCGACCGCCAACACATATGACGCAAAAGAACGCATCTTATTCCATTTGTATGTGCGTAACACGAACACTTTGCTTTCTCTGCGTTATACAACAATTATTTCTTCCCCCCACACACCGTGGCTCGTTCAAAAACGGCAGAATGGTTGAAAGTGAGGGTTCACTGTTTATAGGGAAGAATTACGATCGATACATTTATGCAGCGCACTGAATCATTGTCATCGAGTGCATTGATTATACAACCTAATCAATGTTAACTAGATTGGATAAGACAGGCCACACCACGGCAGAGACCGTTTGATAAAGCAACAGATTTACTTAGATTGACTGTCAGAAGCCCACCCCGCCTCTGCTGGCTAACTTTTACATATACTGTCAAGATTCACCACTTTCACATGTTTCAGAATTCAAGGATTATGTAAATTACATTGATACAGTTTCGATTGCCATTTGGTAGGCAAGGTATTCAAGTATGAGAATAATTATGAGAATAATGAACTTAAAGTATTCAAGTTGTATTCAATTAATTAGATTTACAACAGTAACAATATCATTTGTTCCCCCTCAAAATAATATAACAAAGGTTCTCTGAGAAACTTGAAACTCAAAATAATAGTTTCTCATAGTTATGTTCTCAAATGGATTCACAAGCCAATATGTTTAGATACTTTATCAAGATAGACAAACAACACAACTTTGCGGAGATGGTTTGTGAAAACAGTCATGCTAGCAGGGCAACAGGGACATGCCTCACACTTGTACCCCCCTCCTAGCTACGGTCCCTCAGTCTGAAAAATAGCGCTATGGCCCCATCCACTGATGGATGGATAATCAGACCGCTATAGAGTCAGGGCCAGCGGTCCTGCAGATGCTCATGAATGCTGTGTTTTGGTCTCGTCTTGGCAGGGAGGGAACCTATTCCTGTTGCATGCTCCAGATACAAGATAAACGTGTCCCTTACGACTGCTGACTCGATTAAAGGATAGAAACAAGAGATTAAATACCATTAACAAACATAACATAACATGGAGGACTGATGGAAGATTGTGTATCTCATCCTCATGGTACATACAGTATAGTGTCTTTTTGAATGGAAATGAAACACTGGCTTCATTGTTTCAACCAACGACAACTGACCAGACCCTAGGTGTGTGCAGCTGCTGCAAACCAAAAAAACAAACAGGCCAGCATCAGCTGGAAGACAATGATACCACCACCCACCCCCACTTCCCCACCACCACCACCACCCCTGACCACCACCGACCCTCTCTCAGAAGATGTGGCCTGGAAGGTAATTAAAAGAAGACTGTGTTATCCATCGCTCCTCATTAATGCACCTGGAATTAACCACGTTGGGTGGGGGGAGGGGGACGGAGCGGGGCTGGAGGGGTGGAGGGAGAAAATCCATGCAGGCCTCGGAGCAATCTCTCTCTGTCAGGTCTCTCCAAACGGGGAGGGCTGGCTCATTAGAGCCCCCCGCAGGAGATGAATGGTTCGGTCAGGAAGCAGGTAGAGCTGGGCTGGACCCGGCGGTGCTGACGGACAGATATGCGCCCACGAGGAGGGGCTTGTGTGTGAGTATGTGTGTATATTCATTTGTGTGTGTGTGTGTTGTGTGTGTGTGTTCATATGCATGTGTGTGTGTGTGTGTGCATATGTACGTACGTCCTCACGCATGTGTGCATGCTCATGTGCGCACGCACACACACACACACACACACACACACACACACACACACACACACACACACACACACACACACACACACGTGCTTGTGTGTGTGTGTGTGTGTGTGTGTTTGTGTGTGCGTGTGTGTGTGCGTGTGTGTGTGCGTGTGTGTGTGGGCGGGTGATCTGTGTGTGTGTATGTGTGTGTGTGTGTGCAGCGTGAACAACAGATGAAAGCACTTGGCTTGATGTCCAAACTTGTGCGGGGAGCAGGTGGTGTCGAGGTGCACCTCATGCTGATGCACTGAGGTGGGTGAAGACACTAATGTCTGTAGTCAACAGCTCCTCTGACATCACATGTGGACCACAACACCACCACACACACACACACACACACAAACACACAAACACATTTTATTTGTGATGAGCTACAGATGAATTTTCAGTGATCCACTTCACACTGTAAGTTTTCCATTCTCTCCGTCAATTCATTCAGTCATTAAACCACATCAGCTCCACCTGTTCAACCCGCTATTTAAGCTCCTTGTTTCCACACGTACACTGCCAGATTGTATCTTGGCTTACCTATGCGAGACTTTCCAGTACTCCTCTGCCTGATTACCCTTATCGATCCTGCCTGCGACCACGAATCCTGCTGTTGGCACTTCCTGGTTTCCGTCTGCATGTCCCTTTGGCGGTTTTGGCGTTCCCTCTCGATGACGTCGCTTCCCGCCTCCCTGATCATCCGCCTGTCCCCGAACATCCCCGAGCTCCTTCCCAGTACCTCTGTCCAGCTGAGTGCCCACCCGCTCTGGACCCGCTACCTCAATGACAACGTCTTCTGCCTATCCCCTGCCGTACCGCTCTGCCACCATACGGGGGATCGGGTGTTTATGCGTGCTGAGTTCTCCCATCCCACCACACTCACCTGCTCATTCTGTCCAACACGAACTGTTTCAAGACCCCATGGATTCCCGAACCCCCTTGTCCCTGTGTCCCCAGCCATTGGACAATACTATTCAGTTGTGTCTTGTGATACCCTGTACCTTGCATCAAAGAACTTATTAAAGGTAATTAGAAACTTCTCCCCTGTGGTTGTGCTGGCAATTGGGTCCAATATACACCCAGTACAGTACAATCTGGCCAGTCATTGACTAAACCACTCCCCCTCATTGCGAGGCCGCCTTCGAATTCATCGAGACGTCCTACAGCAGCATGAAAGTCCAGTTTGCTGCCGCGGACACTGAAGCAAGATGACTGGCGATGAGACTGGGAACAGACAATGAATGCTTATGGCAGGGCGCAGATCCAACAGCTTGCAAACGCCATAGCCTGTGGGTTCCGCCAGCTGCCAGCACCCTCGACGGCCATCTCCTGGGGACCGTCACCAACCAGTCCACGTCTTTCTGTCCGGTAACCACCATGAGACTATCCAGTTCCACATTCTGATGCGCCGTCATTCCGCATATTCCCCTTGACGGCAACCAGGAAGCTGCTGGCCGTCAAGTTAGCGCTGGAGGAGTGGTGCCACTGCAGGAGGGGACTAAGCAGTCTTTTTGTTCTGGACCGACCACAAGAACCTCAAATACATCTGTACTGCCAAGAGACTGAACTCTCGACAGACCCGGTGGTCCCCTCTTCTTCACCTGCTTCGACTCTCCTACCAACCTGGGTCTCATAACGTCAAGCCCAATGTCATGTCAGTTTCTGGAGAAAGAGGACTCGGCCACAGGATCCGAACCCATCATCCCTGCCCCCTGCAGGGTCGCCACCCTCACCTGGGAGATCGAGGAGAGAGTGAAGTCCGGCAACACAGTCATCCTCACGATGTGAATCGATTCAGTAAGACGGCCTATTGCATGCCCCTGCCCAAACTTCCATCAGCATCACCCTCCTCCGCTCGGCTGAGCGGTACACCACCTTTGCGAACTGACACAATACCCGGGCGCACACCTACCAGGTCGGCCAGAAGGTGTGGCTCTCTACTAATGACCTTACTCTCCAGGTGGAGTCAGGAAAACTGGCTTCCTGATTCATCTGTCCTTTCCCCATCCAGAGGATGGGGAAAGGACAGATGAATCCAGAGGATGGGGAAAGGACCATGGGGAAAGGACCAACCCGGACCAAGGACCAACCCGGCGGCCGTGAGGCTCCAGCTTCCATGCTCCATGCGCATCCACCCCAACTTCCACATCTCCATCAAACCGGTCCGGGAGAGCCCTCTGGTGCCCATGGCTCCACCTCCTCCGCTTCCCCAATTCATCGAGGGGTCTCACCCACACCGTTCGGTGCCTGCTGAAATCCCGCCGGTGTCGAAGGGGTATGCAATATCTGGTCGACTGGGAGGGATACGGTCCAGAGACGAGACAGTGGGTCCCTGCTTCGTCATAATAATAACGACCCGTCTCCTGTGGTTGTACTGCAATTGGGTCCAAAACGCACCCATTACATGAACAGGGATTTCAATAGGATTTTGTATAAAACAGTTACCGAAGATGAAACAATAGGGGGGGGAAAAGCTTCATTTGTGCTGAGGTTGCAGTTGTCATGCAGTTAAATGTACATATAATACATACACAGACATAAATACAATTTAGTTCCTTGGAAGCAATGTTGTAAAACCAGGTTGTGTAGGTCTACACTCGGCAGTCAATTTCAATGTCCACATTATAACTACTTTCAATTAAATCATAAAATTGCAGAGAATAACAAAGTGCTATGTCCCTGTTGCTGGTGCTTACGCCTCTGCTGGGTGATTCTATAACGACGTAGGCCTCTGTGGCATCCAAGTATATTCACCGCAGTTCTTATATCTACCACTAGATGGAGTAGTAGGCTTAAGACAAGCGATGGAGATCTACTCTCACCAGATAACTGTTTAACATGGCATTCATGTAGAGATAAAGAGGCTTTTGGGATGGACCTTCTTCAATGTCTAATTCATGAATTATCTGTAATCTGGCATCTGGATGTGCATGTTTTATATCACCAAATGTGAGTTCCAGATATATTTTGTCTTAAGGTTTGACATGCAGGCTAGAAGGCTAGCCTACCACTAGTATTAAAATCTGTTTAACAAGAGGCCATGTTAAACAGGCCTATTTATAATTTCAGGAATTTACATTTAACTAATATTATGTTAATGTAGGCAAGCGCCATGTCTCAGCTAATCAGGGCTAATATGTGAAACCATGAAATGCCTCATTGCAACACATGAGACCTGCACACCATTGCATTGCATATGCAAATGTTATAATTCTGCACATACATAATCATGTGCTTTAACATTAGATGACACTAGTTTTGACACATTCACACACACACACACACACACACACACACACACACACACACACACACACACACACACACACACACACACACACAGAGAGATACACACATACATAAATATTACATGTTGCTAACATTTCTGTTGGCTTGTACTGTCGTCCCCATTAGCACTTTAGCAGCTATCCCAGCTAATATTGTCAGACATCTCCATAACAGAGGGAGTTTTTGGGAAGCTAATGAGAGCAGGCCTAAGTCCACTGGCCACTTCTAACTGAGCATAATACACCTTGAATAGGTCACCAGGGGCCATGGTGTTGCATCAAACACAATGCATTCTTTATCCCGCACTCCTTTCTATACAGCTTGATAGAGACCTTTTGAGTAAATGCCAGCGCCCTTGACGAGGACACGATCACAGGGCTGAACACCGTTTCAAACATGCCCCCCCTTCCTCTGTGGATATTCAACTAATTAGCGGTGAATACCGTCATCACCACAATGACCGCTGGTGCACCACCATTGTGCTTATCGTCTCCTCGCCGAGTTCTGTCTGCTTGACCTTTTCGAGACGGCCGCGCTTGTTGTTACATCGAAATTAGATTACCGCGTCAGCAATAGCCTGCGTCAAAGTGTTCTCTAATTCTGTGCGAGGGACTTCACTACGCTGTCTAGTGTATTTGTTTCTTTTTACCCCCCCTCTCTTCCTCTCTCTCCCTCGCTGTCTCTGTCTCTGTCTGTCTCCCTCTCCCTCTCGTGTTGTCGTTTTTGTGAGATGAGGACAACATGAGGGCACTTGTGAAGCAGGCGCCAGGGAGATTTCCATTTGCATTGACCGTCTATTTTATCGTTAAGGTCATCCTTGTGTGTCCTTATTTCACCAGAGAGCAGATGTTTACGATGGTTTGAATTGGTACCGCGTTGCTATTTAGTGAATAATGGATTCTGTTGGGATTCGTATCTGTCTGGCTAACAGTACGGGATATATCTTCAGAGGGTCTTCAGTGTGTCATGAAAACGACCCTGTCTGTCTTGTCACCGTAGTTGTTCCTAGCTTGCATTAGATGTCTTGAAGGCTAAATTGTGGGTTTAGGGGGGAGGAAACTACTGAAAAAAAGGACAAGCATATAAACATGGTAAGTTTTAACAACACATGCAGCGGCATAGCTAGACCACGGTGTTATGGTGTTAGGGAATGGGAAAATGTTGTGTGTGTTAAGCTAGGCTAGGCCAACTGATAGGTCTACTTGCTTCCCTAACATCCCATCTGGGATTAATAAAGTCGATCTTGGCTACTTCTTAGTCATTGGGGTGTTTTATTGACTGACATTGGATAAGCAATCATTTGAAAACATTGTGTTAGAAGGCTTTTTGAAATGCACGTCTCTGGTACTGCCAGGTTTTTTTTTTTACCCAAAAGCAAAACAAGGAGACAGATGGAATAGCAATGCCCGTTTAACTCCGGTAAACGGGCAAGGTCAGAACCGGGAGACCATGCAGTCACACAGACAAACAAATCCAACAAGGGGCAGGCAGGGAATCCAAGGTCCAGAAAACAACCAGGCAGGCAGGGTCAAAACAGACAGGTCAGGGAAAATCCGGGAATATATAATGTCGGAAAGTTTGGCGTAACGCACAAGAAAATCTGGCAGAGAACAAAGGGAAGTGGTACGACGTATTCAGTGGACTGGGATTTATACTGAGGGACGAAATTTGTGGGGCACATTCAGAAAATGGTGGTGCATTGAACACCCTGTTGTGTCACGCAATCGTTGCAAATATAACCGAGAAGGCTTAGCGTTCTTCAAGATCTGAATTTTTGGATCCTGATTAAATCAATTGATACATGTGCTTAATAATAGCAAATATGCTCGATGTTACAGTCGCTGTCCTTGCTGTCCAAAATCGGAGAGAACATCCCAATTGAGTGAAAGGGTGTGTGGAACCACGGATGGACATGTCGAAGACAAACCATGTTTTCTAATGTCTTCAGTTTTGGGTCTCTTCTGCGCACTGCCTTTTGAATATGGTGGCTTTATATACGTAGCTGCTGATTGGGTAAGACCTCTGACTCACCCACAAACGAGAGAAAGGGTTCCTCAAAGCCTGTTGCACACTGTGTCACACCATCCAAGCCATAAACTTTAGCAAAGTGGTGTATACCGTTTTCAGATTGAAAATCTCCAACACTGTTAAGTGGTTGCATTAGAGCTACAGTGATGAGATTGCTGTTAAATAAACGCAGTGTGCTTTTCCTAGTTTGGGCCGGAAGCCATGCCAAAAGTGTGCTTTACAACCTGAAAGTGAATATTTGTTCTGATTACTTTGCTGTCAGTGTGGATCAGCAACTCCAAATGCATATCACCATTTAATCACCATCTTATTGACTAATCAGCATTGATCAACTATTTGCACCAACTTTTGGAACCACGACCACAGGCAGTGTTACGTCTACGTGTGTTACAACTGACCCCGGCTATGGGGTAAGATGTATCATTTCCCTCGGTTACGGTTGAATTGTTACCGGACTAGAAGACTTAGAGACTCATGACTTAAAAAAAAGTCATGAGTCTCACTATGATATATTTTCAGAAATCAATCAAAATACAAAATTAGGTTCCCCCGAATGATGGGGAATTGGTGACAGAACAGCCTACCAGAAAGTGCCATGAAAGAGTCATACAAATGAACACTACAGGTAGGTCTACAGTTACCAAAGTTGTACACAAAATGACAATGAACAGCCCACCCTCTCCTCTGAGACGCTGCCATCTCAATGTCTCTTTTGATTGGACGTGTACTCATGTAGATCGTGTCTATTCACAGCAGGCCTATTATCATCATCATCATCATCGTCATCGTTACAACCGAAGTGCTTCGAGCGGTACTCGAACGCGCGGTCGCCGGAGCGCTGCTATATAAGCCGGAGCGCGTCACAGAGAGCGGCCAGTTCCTCCGCACTGAGCTCCTCCAGCAGCGACAGGCGCGATGCTCGGCTCCACACGAACCCACACGCTGCTCCTGTGGCTCTCCCTGCTGTCACGCCTGGGACTCGGTCGCTATATTGAGGTGAGAACATTTTCTATGCTCTCACGTTATGCTGCTGACGCTGCACATTTGAACGTATTAGTCAAATAAAATGGTATATAATTGAACCGGTCAAAAGTTCTGCTGCTGCTGCTGCTACTACTACTGCAACTAAAGATGGGATTAATCCACTTGTGTGATATCCTATGTATGTCCTTGGCAGGATAATGACGCTGCAGACGGACTTTATTCTCTGCTCAGTTTGGATCAGAAGAGAGAATCGGAGGATTTTATTTTCCGCCGACCCCTGAGTAAGTATGTACCAACACGGTGGTTTAGTTCAGCAGGTCAGGTGGTGATTAGGTTGTTGACTAGAGTCCCTGGAGAAACTCTAAAGAATTGCAAGGTGAATAGCCTCCATCGTTGAATAATATGGATTATATGCATGTAATTAGTGTGTTGACATAGGATAATGTAATGTCATGTGTAGATATAGAGCTTTTTGCTTTGCTTTATTATTAAATATCCTTTTTGAAATATGCATTATGTACATATTACACATGATGTAATCATACATGTGGACAGAGAGACAGACACACATGCATGCACATGTGCGCACACACACACACACACACACACACACACACACACACACACACACACACACACACACACACACACACACACACACACACACACACACACACACACACACACACAGATTTAGCATCTGCGCTGAGCTGTGCCCCAAGAGACACAGAGAGCATCCACAACCAGCCCACTATATCCCTCATGTGGACAACCAGTCGCCCATCCAGGACAGGCCTAGATTGATTGAATGATTGACTTGTTATTCTGTGTTGGCGTGCTTAAAGGGTGTTTGGACATGTTAGCCACAGAGGGCCAGTTCACCTTCATGGCTGCCCAGCCACAGTTAGCCTGTGCCGCCTTCCTCATCGGGGAGCCCAGTGAAGTCATCAGTCTTGAGCTGTCTGACGTCAACATCGACTGCAGCGCCGGAGACTTCATCAAGGTTAGCTGAGCCTGAACCCATACACACAGAAAACACACTACATCTCCCAAGATGCCCCTTGTGACGGCAACAAGGACAAGATAATAAAAAAATGCACTAAATCTCCCAAAATGCCTCTTATGACTTCAACAAGGGGAAGAAAAAACAAACAAACTACATGTGTTGTCTGTGGTATTTTCTTTTGCTTGCTACACCCAGACAGAGATATTCCATAATGAAAATAGTTTTTGATTTATAGAGATTTAAATACTGCACAATGTGGATAAAGATGCAAAATTAGATGAGATAAATGTGTGTCTGTGTTTATGATGATGGTGATGAGATGATGAGATGATGATGTTGATGGTGATGATGATGATGATGATGATAATGATGATGATGATAACCGCCATCTTACCCCAACCCTGTCATTAACTCCATCAAACGACGGAGTTGGTGGAAGAGTTAGCATCTGCTAGCTGAGCTGCACCCCAGAGACAACATTGGCAAGATTGTCAACAACTGTAGGCGTTTACATCATAGTGCTAATGGGGATAGATTGAGATATGGTGGAACATCTGTAAATGTCTCCTTTAAGTACATTTGGCAAGGATATTTTTCATTCATCACTTCTAATACTACTACTACACACATGCACACTGACTGTGATGCCCCCTCCCCCCCACCCCGATAGATATTTGATGGCTGGGTCCTGAAGGGAGACAAGTTCCCCAGCACCCAGGACCACCCGCTGCCCCTGCAGAAGCGCTACACAGACTACTGCTCCTCCAACACACCAGGGGGCGCCAGCCGGTCCTCTCAGAACGTCGCCATGGTCTTCTTCCGCATTCACAGCGCCGACAGCGGCTTCACCCTCACCGTCAAGAAGCAACACAACCCCTTCCGTGAGTCCCCAAGGCAACAACAACCAGAGTGGTTGATGGTTTCTGGTGACCCTGCACTGTCCAATGGCATACAAGGAAGCCTGCAGGTTATCATGCTCATTGTGTCATTAAAATTATTGGTAAATTCCCCCATTTTCTACCAAGGCAACAACCAGCGTGATGACCCCAAAAGGCTTGTATACCTTGGGTGCGGTAGGGGACACCTGCATCAATTCAACGTCATCTGCCCTGGTTCCTACTTTGGTTAACCTGTTTGTTTCTGTGGGAAAGATATCTATTGGGGTAGAGACAACTTTCTGAAACAATTAGTGCAGCTATTAGTCAATTTAAAAAAGGAAATATTTAAACGGGCCCTAATGTACCTGCTGGTGTGAGCGTGACCCCACTTGTTATGTCACTTCGTCACAATGACAAGTTTTGTCACAACATGTCCATTTTCAAACGGCTCGTAATGGCTAATCACACTCACACCTGGAGGTGTAATAGGATCACTTTGAAAGAGATGCTGGTGTCAGTGTTGGAATAGTGCACATTCGTTTGTATCAAGAAATAGCATGAAGATATAATGTGCGGAACTGTCTATAGTCTATAATTCAAAACACTTAATCCGACAACCGGCAACAACCACCGACATGTACGGCACACGCTGGGCCACTTTTCAAATCTATCTCTTCCTAGAATTGGTCGCTGTGGAGACCCCAGGAAAGTGTGTCTCATCGAAGTGTTCAATTCTTCCTTATGCCAACAGTGTTGAAGATGGTTTTGCAATCCGTTTGAGGTCTGCAGACTGCGTACTGTGCTGCGGGGCTGAGGAGTGTGTTGCTGTCATCCTTGGCAGACAGTCTGGTCTCGCTTGTCTGTCTCCCCGCTCTGCAGGGGGGGGGGGGGGGGGGGGGGGGGGGGGCATGGAGGGGCCTTTCAAACGATGACACGTTTAATTAATCAACGTTTACTATCGCCAGGGCAATGAAAATTTAAGAGGTTCAAATTTGAAGCGTCCAACAATGTGTGTGTAAACTTTGCCATGGCCGTTATGTAAAAGTAAATGTATGCAGATCGGAGCAGGATGTGTAGTTGTGTGTAGCAGATATTTCTTCACCCAGAGCGCGTTGGCAGGAACGGAACATTCCTATTCCTATTAATCAGTGGCGTGTGTGCGTGTGCGTGTGCGTGTGCGCGTGCGCGTGTGCGTGTGCGTGTGTGTGTGTGTGCATGCGTGCGTGCGTGCGTGTGTGTGTGCGTGTGTGTGCATGTGCGTGTGTGTGTGTGTGTGTGCCCGCAGCCTGTAACATCATGTCCCAGAGCCCAGAGGGCAGCTTCACCATGGTGATGCCACATCAGCACAGGAACTGCAGCTTCTCCATCATCTACCCTGTGGAGCTCCAGCTGACCCAACTCAGCAAGGGCCAGGCCAAGAGCAACGACCTCAGTCCACAGGTCTGTCTGCCTGTCTGTCTGTCTGTCTGTCTGTCTGTCTGGCTCCATCTTTATGTCTGTCTGTCTTACTGGCTGGCTGTCTGTCATCATCTATTCGTCTGCCTGGCTGTCTGTCTGTCTGTCTGTCAATTCCAAAGAGAATAAGAGAATAATATCAAAATAAAAATAAGAAGGTACTATTTATGGTACAAAAGTGAGCTATAAAGTACAAGTACTGTCGACAAATCTATCTGTCCATCCACCACTCGGTATCTCTCTCCCTCTCTATCCATCTATCTATCTCTATGTCTCTCCATTCATTCATCTATCATCCATCCACACATTCCTCCTTCTGTCCTTCTATCCATCCATCTGGCTGTCTTTCTGTTTGTCCTATCATAGGGGTCTGTCAATCAGTCGGTACTAAGAAAAGAAAAGGGTTTTTTTCAGAGAACAGCGTCATGCTAGCTCTGTTTCACAATAGTGTTGTGAAAGTGCCACGGGCCCGCCCCTCTCATTCCAGACGCAGGTGTGGCGGAGCTGCTCAGGCTCCGGGGACCATGTGGAGCTGCTGGGGGGAAACGGAGTGGACACCTCCAAGATGTATCCTATGGCCGACCTCTGCTTCTCCCCCAGTGGACTGAGTGAGTCCACAAATCACCCTCTCAACACCCGTACCCACGCAGGCACTGTATGACTGCACTATGCTGCTATACTACGACACTACACTACAGTACGCTGCAGTAGCTGCACTACACTAGGCTACTATACTACTATACTACACTATACTACTATACTACACTATACTACTATACTCTACTATACTACACTACAATACACTACTATACTACCATACTACTATGCTATACTACACAACAATACACTGCACTGCACTACACTATGCTACTATACTATACTATACTGCACTACACACTATACTACTCCTATAGCACTGTTTTGAACTGTGCTGTAAACTAAACTAAACTATAAAAAGTATTAAAATCAAATATATTACTACTAACCTAACCCTAACCCTATACATAAGATGTAATGACTACTCTATAGTTGAATCAGACCTTTGAAACTTTAAACTTGATCAGTAGCCAAAACTCCTGATATCTACTGGGCTCGCTATGGCTAAAAGTCTGATATTAAGGTACTATAATACTGCTAATATTACCTTGACATCCCATCAATCCCATCAATTTTACATGTTTAAATATATGCATGAATACATATTGAGGTGGTGTTTGTGGTCTCCCTCTACAGCCCAGATGAGGATGGGCTGTGATAACTCGGTGGTCCGTCTGGTCTCCAGTGGGAACTATATCAACCGCGTGTCCTTCCGCTATAGACTACTGGGGCGCCATGAGATCCCCCAGACCCCTGAGAACAGCCTGGATGACTTCTGCTCTGTGGAATGAGATGGCTCACACACATACACACACAAACGCACGTGCACACAAACATCTGCGCACGCACACACACACACACATGCATGAGAACACACACACATGCATACACACACACACACACACGTCCTCTTGCATCCTTCTGTAAATAAGCGACCATTTGATGATTACGTTGACATTTCACTCTTTCCCACAGTAAATATATTATTTTCTTTGTTCTGCTGAATATTATATTTAGATATTCTAATGATGTTATCCTGTGCCATTGCTATTTAAGCAGAGTTCACACTTTCCTTGAAATAATGAATATGATATTGTATATTCTTGTTTGTCTTATTTTAATTTTTGGCAACAGCACCCAAATATGTTGTATCCTGAGTTTATATGAGCAACAGCTTTCCTCATTTTGTATGTCTTTGCCTATTATTAATTTGATTTATTGACTGTCTTCATAAATAAATAAATAAATATTTAATTGCATGATAAAGCACTTGTTGTTGTCCTTCTACTGGAGACTAGAGATTTGCCTAATTCAAATTCATTACATGCTAGATGGAATTAGCCTCGTTTAAGAAGTAGCTATACGCAAAACACATTGGCTTCACACTGCCAGAAATGGTTTTTTTTGCCAACCTGAAAGTATTTTAATATTTATGAATCTTAATCTAAATATTTATAAGTGAAAATTGTACTATGTCATTCAAATAAATTCACAAATTGTTTTCAATGAGAGGACCAGACTTTGCTGGGGTAAAAATAATGCTTCATACAAAAAGGGGGTGGAGGGGAGGAGGGGGTCTGAAGCTGCCATTGTTTATTCTTGAAATGATCTTATCTTTTCGGTAACTTACACCTGTGATGATAAATTAAGGATCCAGCCCTCGGTCAGCTCTCCGATATAAAAATGCAACTTCCAGATTGACAAAATAAAAGTCCTTCTGAGTATTTTGTTTTAATCACTCACATGTATTTGAGCGAATGCACTGCAACTAATTGTCTAAAAACATGGAGGACTTTTACGTTCAGACAGCCCCCAAACTATAAACTAGAAATATAAAAACTAAAAACTAGTTTGAGCGGCTGGTGTACAAGAAATAACAATGGAGAACAATGGTCCTAGATTCTACCTCACCCATCTGAATCTTTCACCCAGGCCCTCAACACTCACCGTTATTATTGGCTCATCATTTTGATGATGATTATTTAGTCAGGCAATATTTACATGACATGTTCTTGTTTTAAGGCTGAATAATAATGAATAAAAACGTCACCATGTGTAAGAGTTAGTTGCGGCAGCTACAATAATTGTATGCGGGTGATTGACATAAACACACATTTAGAGTTATTTTTAAACAGAAAACACACATATACAGTATACATATATATACAGTATACACATACAAGTCACTTAAATATAGGCCTAGCTACACTTGAATGCATCCACACATGCACTCACAAAAATTACCAATGTTGCATATGTATGTGTGTGTGTGTGTGTGTGTGTGTGTGTGTGCGTGTATGAGTGTGTGTGTGTGTGTGGTGTGTGTGTGTCCCAATGTATTAAAATATGTCTGTGGTGCAATCATTGCAATGACGCATGTGCTGTATTTCGTATATATTATTTAATCCAATCAGTTCCAGTCTGAAAAAGGTCTTGTCTCATCAGTGCTTCATATTAAAATGCGCTATTTATTTCCAAGGGGTTCATACTAAGACCATCGACCTGCTGGCTGCTATTTTGTGTGAACATTAAAAGAAAGGTAAAAATGAACGCGAGCATTAGCATTAACCTTTCCAAGACGCACTCCTGTTGAGCTGCCCAGCTCTGAGCTGTGATGGGTAGGAATAAATATGGTGTTCATAATGGGATTACACCACAAGCCTCAGTGCTCTGATGCTTCCCAACATCCTCCTAACTGTATTTGATCTGCTTTTGATCTTCGTCACACTAGGAATTTCTCGAGAACCAGTTCAGCCGTGTTAATTCAATTAAACCAATGGATGTTATATATCTTTCTCCTTGTTCACTGTCCATTAGGAGAGATCTCGGATAAACACGCTCGCAATGTGTAGGCTAATACTTACAGAAATAATCGTTCGCCGATGTGTTGCAAATGCTAATTATTGACCGGGAACTAGTTTGACACCCAAAGAGGTCAAAGTGGGTCAGGACCTTGAGGATGAGACGTGGTTCTGTCTTCGCATTGATTAACACACAGCTGAAACGATGTTTGTTTAAGCTCTTAGACACACTTGGATGGCTCATGACTGTACGCTGTTAACATCCTGTTAATATGCTGCCTACAGCGCTATAATCCATACATGCTCCTTTATTCTGTTATTTTTCTGCTTGTTCCCCACTTTGTTGCTTATCGTGCTTTTCTGTCAAATAATGTTTCTACCAGCTGTACGACCTTTGAAAAACTGTTTGAATGCGACCAAGGACAACAGAATGGGTCTGGAACAATATGTCATGAGAATATAAAGTAGAAAGCTATACCGAACCACGGGTCACAGCAGCGGTGAGAGTACTCTACAGTGAGAGCACTCTGTTCATGTTGAGAGGTTGCACATATGTCCATTGGAGATCAAATGCTTGATGAAAGCACACGGTTTGCCTTGAAAAGGTTTTAAATACATGAATCCAACCTCCTAATCTCGCCATTTAATGGTCTAATGATGTGGATATACATGAAAGTACTATAGCTCAATAGGGTTGTAATATACAAACCATTACAAAGGATTTTATATTGGGGTGGATGGAGGTAGGCCTGGTTACCACAGTGGAGCATTGCTTTCTAATATGCCCGCTGTTTCAAATTAAAGGCTTAACGCTCATCTTACGGGGCCAATTTCATTAACTTGTAAAATACAATTAAAGTAATATAAAATAATATAATGTATAGCAGCATAATGTAAGCTATAACTATGATCTAGAGTATTTATCTCGAGTATTTATTATTTAGCTAGATAATAGCTATGCATATAATCTAGGTATCGCCTGATTTTAAGTGTTAGGCTCCATTTGGTATTAATTACTGTTATATTTCTATTGCAGCTGAAATTGTTTCCTAGTGATGTAAGAAGTAAATAAATGTCAATTATTGCCACTGATTCGTTCCCCTTGCTTATACCGCCCCCACCTGCCATGACCAGGTAATGCACCACCAGGAGGACCTTCTACAACTGTCACTGTGGTATTTGGATAGTTTATTTGAGCAGGTGCTATCATATTTTTAAGTTCTGCATTAATACCAAAGGTTAAGTTGATTAATTAGCAGTATTTACAAATGTGGGAGATTATTTCTCAGTAGGCTGTGCCAGCTCAGAGCCTGCTAAAACGATACACAGATAATGATGACAGGTGACCATTATATTTCAACTTATAGGATATATATACACACGTATATATATCCTAGTATCAGGAAATACATCTCATGGCAGTTAGGCCTATTATGAACCAAAGAAATGATGCAAGATAGCCTACATTTAGACTATTTTTAATATGAAAAGCACATAAGTCGAGGTGCATGTATTGCATTATTGTTTCTATTATAGCTTTCATCCAAATGCTCATCTTAATGTAATAGGATTCTGTACTTTTCAGTTGTGATGCATGGTGTCGATCCATGTGTGCGAGGGTTTCTGGGCCTGAGACTGAGAGGAAATGGGTTATATTAACTCTGTCTAGCCCCATATCTTCTCCTGATTTGAGTCTTGGATTAACTAGGGTTACGTGGATGTTACGTTCACTGGATGTTATATTACCTTCACTGGATGTTAAGTTACGTTCACTGGATGTTACGTGAACTGGATGTTACATTACGCTCACTGGATGTTACGTTACGTTCACTGGATGTAACGTTACGTTCACTGGATGTTACGTTCACTGGATGTTACGTTCACTGGATGTTATGTTACGTTCACTGGATGTTATGTTATGTTTACTGGATGGTACGTTACGTTCACTGGATGTAATGTTACATTCACTGGATGTTACATTCACTGGATGTTACGCTATGTTCACTGGATGTTACGTTCACTGGATGTTATGTTATGTTACAGGTCCTACAGGTCTACATCTATGACAATTCTCTTTTTTTAATAGCATTATGTTGGCAACCTCTATATTATTAGGACCATTTATTTAACCTATTTAAATTCCATTGGCTGTTCTGGATACACAATTGACTTCAATCATGTGTCCCTGAGTCTGGATCCAGCCTAACACAGTGTCAGTGCTTCAGAGTGACGACATCACAAACCCTTTTGTATCTGCACAGCGTATGCAAAGTACACACACGTCATTCTAATGCTATATATAGACTGACTCTACACAAAATAACCAATATCTGTGATGAGTGCACATTACAGTCTAATTGCCTTGATATGCTCTAAAAAGCTTATTCTAATGTAAATTGAATTGCAAAAATTTTTTCACAGTAATTTGCTTAATTAATACAAATCAAGGATTACACGTGCGTGCACGCACACACACACACACACACACACACACACACACACACACACAGAGGCACATATCATGCACACATGTACACACACACACACACGCACACACATGTATTGCCTGTATTTTCTCGCGTAGTCTTCTAATAGCATTATTACATCTACGTCATTAATCTGTTCCCGAAAAAGGAAACCAACCAACATAGAAAGTCAATCAGCACTCAGACGGGCAGGATTAGAACAGACCATCTGTCTGAATAACAAACAGCATCGCTTTATGAAACCATTTCACTCAGGATTAATGAATGCCGAATAACATTGATCCTGATAGTCTTACTTACCCATGTGTGTGAGGGTTTCTGGGCCTGAGACTGAGAGGAAATTTGAGAGGTTATTTTAGCCAGATCTGTCTAGCTCCATATCTTCTCCTGATTTGAGCCTTGGATTAACTAGGGCTGCAGTATAGGCCTTCACGGGGCTCCTGTCCAGGGTTCAGATTAAGGTTAGATTAAGGGGCCTGGCTTCAGGTGAACTTCAGGTTATCCACATTTAGATCTAGAGATTGTAGTTCTCGTGTTAGTTCTCGTTACCGATCTGATTAATCATGTTGAATGTTGGATGTGGAAACAAGTTGTTAAAAACCTAGTCATAACATTGTCTCATCCCATGATATCATTCCAGCCTTTTGGCCAAGCTCTGTGGGGTTTGAACAGACGGGTGCCTGTGTGTCGACGTAACTGTAAAAAGTTAACAGATATAGAGAGATGAGAGATTCTGAGAAAGTAAGAGGAAGACAGGGGCTGGAAGAGAAGAGATTGAGTGAAAAAGATTTAAAGAGATTTAAAGAGAGTGAGAGAGAGAGAGAGAGAGAGAGAGAGAGAGAGAGAGAGAGAGAGAGAGAGAGAGAGTAGTTTCCTCGTGTTGTTCTTGACTGTCAGCTTGGTGTTCTGTCTCGGTGTGTTGCAACACTTCTGCATAAACTAAAACAAAAAAATACAAAAAGTTCGTTTCACCACCACGACAACCAAACCAAAAAACAAATCCAACATAATCTCCGTTAGAATTAAATAAAGGGCTTTATTAGTTAGTCTTCATGTACAGTCAAACTATAAACTATAAGTTGCAATGCGACCAACTGTTTGCGGTGCTGGGGGCGGAGGTGCCTGCTTGCCCCCCCCTCCCCCCCGGGCCCCTCAGCGGGCTCCCTGCTGGCGGTGGCGTTCAGCGTTTGAACTGAGCGATGGGGGAGGGGACCTTAATGTCCTGACCCCTCTCCAGCTTCTTCTCACACTCGATCAGGTAGTTCACGCCGTCGATCACCAGCTGGACCAGCTCCACCTGGGGGGGGTGGGGGCATGCCATGTGTCATTGGATGCATACATTTATGTTTGTTCTATTTCAATGTTATTTCATGTTGCAAACTAATGCGCATACCCCAGCATATCCCAGCATCTGAGCCACTTTAATATTTCATGTAGTCATTCCATATATACTGTATATATTATTTTCCATGATGATGGTGTCTTAAGATGAGGTTGTATAGAACAGATATAAAGTTCAATGCCATACAGTATGTTGAATGCATTAGAGCATGAGAGGAATCCTGTCCGATCACTCTCTTGCACCTTTGGCTATTGTCCATCAGTATCAGACTCTGGGAGGGATAAGATTAGCTGCACCAATCAACCAATGTTACACTATACAGCCAACAAGTCTGTCTCCATGTCTTTGATAGCATTAGAATTACACTGCTAACGTGCTAACTGCTTATTGCTCTTCCTTTCTACAGTCATCTATCAACACCGGTCTGTCCTTGCGTGCTTTTTGCCTCTCTGTCTCCCTGGTACCGGTCGGTCGATTACCTCGGACTTGCCCAGACGGTCGTTGTTGGAGATGTCAAAGGTGTCTCCGGTCGCAGCTGTGTCCACTCCTCCCGTGCCTCTCTTCTGTAGCCTCAGGTTCTCCAGGATCTTGGAAAAGCGGGGATCCTGCAAAGGTCAAAGATCGCTGATCCGAAATTGATCGACAACTGAGATATATGAAAATCTATAACTCTTGTTTTTAAGGGCTGCGTATCTTGTGCTCGCACGGACCTTGCTGAGGTGGGGCAGACGGACGTGCACCCCGGCCCTGAGTCCCGTGCCCAGGTTGGAGGGGCAGGTGAGGATGTAGCCGAGACGCTCGTTCCACATGAACTCCCAGCCCCGCTCCTGAATCAACTGCTCCACCTGCAGAGTCCCACGCAAACCAGTACCAGTGACAGGCCAGTCCCCTCTACAGACTAACTAAGGCCTGGCCTGTTTTATAATTGGTTTGTCCTATTAATAAGGTGGAGGAGTTGTTGAGAAAGGTCCCTGTACCTGTTTGAGTCCCCGGCAGAACCTCTCAAACACCCTCTTCATGTTGCCTCCCTTCTCCATGGAGATGATCCTGCTGTGGTCCTCCTCATTGATCCATATCAGGAAGTTCTTCTGGTTGTTGTGCCTGCAGCCACCAGAGGAACATACCGGTTCAAGGGAAGGTGTATGTTATAGTCAGAGAACGCCAAAGAAACGCAGGATTACACTGAGCGCTGAAATGCTTTAGACAAACTCTCAGCAGCATTGCATCGGAATGATCTGAGTAACATTCGGCCGGACACTAGATTCTACTAGAATGCGCTAGAATTCTAGCACATCAACCATCTATGTACAGTAAAGTGCACTGTTCAGCACTACGGAGGCCGACATGAGGGGTTCCATAGTGTAGTAGAGTGTGAGTTTGAGTATCCCCACAGGGGGTGGTGGGCCACTCTCAAGCCAATCTCCTACTAAATGCCCCTGGTGCCAGTCGTGGGCCATGAAGGCACAGGTGAGGAGAGGGGAGAGGGCACACAGGTTTATCAATTAGGAAATGATCCTGGAATCTAGAGTGGGAAGCCTAGGGGACCAGGGAACAAATAAAGAAAAGGAAAGGAAAGGAAAGGAAAGGAAAGGAAAGGAAAGGACGGAAGGATAGGATCCAAACAAGGAAGGGGATTCACAGCTAACGGTAGGATCCAAAACACTGAGAGCAGCAACTCTAATGAAACCCAAAGGCACTATTGCTACTGTAACACATCATCTAGCAGTCTATTTCCAGCGCTGTCTCATCTGTCCCTGTCTTACCATATCCCCCGAGCATCAGGCCAGTCTCTGGCCATCCCAGCGGACATGAGCAGCGGGGACACTGGCTTATCGAACAGGAAGTGCTCCTGATTGGCCAACGTAACCCAGAGAGAGGTCAGTGTTTAAAGGTCATTTCCCGGATCCTCAGAATTTAACATAGGAATCTAACGAGGTCACTTTGTTTCTATTCCTATGTGTGTGTGTTTCTGAGTATGTATGTATGTATGTATGTATGTATGTATGTATGTATGTATGTAAGTAAGTATGTATGTATGTATGTGTACACAGTATATCCGCACTTTTTAGCCACCATATACACAGTATAGCTATTTATTGATAACTATTTATTGATTCATATAGGAGTTGTGCCATAACTTAGTTGCTATACTTTTGGCCTTGGATCAAGGACCAAGGACCAAGGAAGCAATTTGATATACAGTAGGTATGTACAGTATGTATGTATGTATGTATGTAGGCATTCTATTCTTATCTTTATGTACCACAGCGATATAGGCCTACTGCTGTCTCTTTCAACAAATGTACTTATTGTAAGTCGCTTTGGATAAAAGCATCTGCCAAATGCCCTAAATATAAATATAAATGTAAATGTAGATGTATGCGTGCATGTGTATGCCCATCGTTCTGTGTCTTCTCCTCCTCACGTCAATGAGCTGCTGCTGCTCCCCCTGGGTCAAGTCCCCCAGGCTGTAGTAGCGGCCCGCCAGCTCCCCCTGCAGGCCGGCCAGCGCCGCCACGGCCACGCGCTCCACCTCGCGGCGCTCGGCGCGCGTGCACGCGGGCGGCAGGCTCAGGCCGCGGATGCTGCGGCCGGTGCGCACGCGCGACGACAGCACGTAGCGCTCGTCGAACACGCCCGCCGTGATCTGAGGATGAGGAGGATGAGGATGAGGAGGATGAGGAGGATGAGGATGATGAGGATGAGGAGGATGAGGATGAGGATGAGGATGAGGATGAGGATGATGATGAGGATGATGATGATGATGACATTCCATTTTGTTTACGCTTAAGTAAACAAATGATCGCCCATCACCCTAAACAAGCCTCATGCTTGTATGGGGATATTAGGGTTGTGTGTGTGTGTGTGTCAGCCGGGTGGTTAGATAGAGATAAGTGGACGGGTATATGGATGATGACTGGGTGAATAGATGGATGGATGGATGGATGAATGGTGGTTGGAGATAGATGGATCATGAATAAGGGATGGATGAATAGGTAGATGGGTAGATCATAGATGAATGGATGTCTGATGGCTGGATGGAGACGGACGATGGGATAGATGGATGGCTGAATCCATGATGAGTGAATTAATGCATGGATGAACGTATGGATGTTGAGACAGAATCAACAACATGGGTGGATGGGCGTTAACGCACGACCCAACCTTGGAGGAGTCCAGGTCTGTGGGGTGCGTCATGGTGCGCGGGTCGTAGCCGTGGTGTCTGTCCTTGATGACGGGGTCAAAGATCTCTGAGAACACCTGATGGGACCAACACACCGCTGTCAAACCACTGTCAAACCAAGTGGCTATGGTGTTCCACTCCCAGCCAGAGGGTTCTGGGTTCGATCCCCAATGTCCTCAGTATACTTCAATATGCAATTTATTACCTTTCATCATCACGTGCAATACTACTTCTCAATACCATTGCTTATAACTTATATATACAGTATATATATTTTTGTTTTTTGTTTTTTTCTACTAAATATATCTTACCTATATTGTTTTTCTTTTAGGCTTATACACTGTACATTTATTATTCTATTGTTTTTATTCTTATGTTGTTTATGTTATGTTTTGAGCAACCCCTGGCACAAGAATTTCCTACGGGATGAATAAAGTTATATCTTATCTGATCTTCTCTTATCTTATACCCATTGGCATCCTTGAGGAAGGTGGCTAAGAGATCCGTAGCATCTGCTGAATGGATCAGAAGCATCTAAATGGGTTAGTAGCGTGGTCTGCTAAGCGGCTACATGTAAAGGAAAGTGTCACACAAAGTAAGACCGTAAGACCCGGTCTACAGACCTCGTAGGTCTCCTCGTCTCCGGCCACCATGCCCACGGTCTTGATGAAGGGGTGTCCTGGGTTGTCCACGCCGGTCTGGATGCACTGGTCCAGGGTCCAGTTGCCGGGGGTGCTCTTGTCCCGGAGGCGGGCGTAGATGGTCGGGGTCAGCGAGGCGGCCATGCAGTTGTTGTGCTTCCTCAGGTCAGGGAAGTCAGCGCTAGGAGGGCAGAGGGAGGAGAAGGAGCAGGCAGTTACACACGGTTGTATTGCACGGCTGCATGTTAATATAGTGCTGCATGTTATTAAAGTGATGCATGTTATTGTAGTGCTGCATGTTAATATAGTGCTGCATGTTAATATAGTGCATGTTAATGCAGTGCTGCATGTTAATATAGTGCATGTTAATGCAGTGCTGCATGTTAATATAGTGCTACATGTTACTGTAGTTATGCATGTTATTGTAGTGATGCATGTTATTATAGTGCTGCATGTTAATATAGTGCTGCATGTTAATATAGTGCTGCATGTTATTATAGTGCTGCATGTTAATATAGTGCTGCATGTTACTGTAGTGATGCATGTTATTATAGTGCTGCATGTTAATATAGTGCTGCATGTTAATATAGTGCTGCATGTTAATATAGTGCTGCATGTTATTATAGTGCTGCATGTTATTATAGTGCTGCATGTTAATATAGCGCTGCATGTTATTATAATGCTGCATATTATTATAATGCTGAATGTGATTGTACTGATGCATGTTATTATAGTGATGCATGTTATCATAGTGCTGCATGTTAATGCAGTGCTGCATGTCATTATAATGCTGAATGTTATTGTAGTGATGCATGTTATTGTAGTGATGCATGTTATTATAGTGCTGCATGTCAATATATTGCTGCATGTCAATATATTGCTGCATGTTAATATATTGCTGCATGTTACTATAGTGCTGCATGTTAATATAGTGCTGCATGTTAATATCGTGCGGCATGTTATTATAGTGCTGCATGTTATTTTAGAGCTGAATGTTATTATAGTGCTGCATGTTATTGCAGTGCTGCATGTTATTTTAGAGCTGAATGTTATTATAGTGCTGCATGTTATTTTAGAGCTGAATGTTATTATAGTGCTGCATGTTATTGCAGTGCTGCATGTTATTGTAGTGCTGAATGTTATTACAGTGCAATGTTAATAGAGAGAGAGAGAGAGAGTAGTTTCCTCGTGTTGTTCTTGACTGTCAGTTTGGTGTTCTGTCTCGGTGTGTTGCAACACTTCTGCGTAAACTAAAACAAAAAAATACTAAAAGTTCGTTTCACCACCACGACAACCAAACCAAAAAACAAATCCAACATAATCTCCGTTAGAATTAAATAAAGGGCTTTATTAGTTAGTCTTCATGTACAGTCAAACTATAAACTATAAGTTGCAATGCGACCCTGCGTTGGCGGTGGCGTTCAGCGTCTGAACTGAGCGATGGGGGAGGGGACCTTAATGTCCTGACCCCTCTCCAGCTTCTTCTCACACTCGATCAGGTAGTTCACGCCGTCGATCACCAGCTGGACCAGCTCCACCTGGGGGGGGGTGGGGGCACTCCATGTGTCATTGGATGCATACATTTATGTTTGTTTTATTTCAATGTTATTTCATGTTGCAAACTAATGCGCATACCCCAGCATATCCCAGCATCTGAGCCACTTTAATATTTCATGTAGTCATTCCATATATACTGTATATATTATTTTCCATGATGATGGTGTCTTAAGATGATAGAACAGATATAAAGTTCAATGCCATACAGTATGTTGAATGCATTAGAGCATGAGAGGAATCCTGTCCGATCAGTATCAGACTCTGGGAGGGATAAGATTAGCTGCACCAATCAACCAATGTTACACTATACAGCCAACAAGTCTGTCTCCATGTCTTTGATAGCATTAGAATTACACTGCTAACGTGCTAACTGCTTATTGCTCTTCCTTTCTACAGTCATCTATCAACACCGGTCTGTCCTTGCATGCTTTTTGCCTCTCTGTCTCCCTGGTACCGGTCGGTCGATTACCTCGGACTTGCCCAGACGGTCGTTGTTGGAGATGTCAAAGGTGTCTCCGGTCGCAGCTGTGTCCACTCCTCCCGTGCCTCTCTTCTGTAGCCTCAGGTTCTCCAGGATCTTGGAAAAGCGGGGATCCTGCAAAGGTCAAAGATCGCTGATCCGAAATTGATCGACAACTGAGATATATGAAAATCTATAACTCTTGTTTTTAAGGGCTGCGTATCTTGTGCTCGCACGAACCTTGCTGAGGTGGGGCAGACGGACGTGCACCCCGGCCCTGAGTCCCGTGCCCAGGTTGGAGGGGCAGGTGAGGATGTAGCCGAGACGCTCGTTCCACATGAACTCCCAGCCCCGCTCCTGAATCAACTGCTCCACCTGCAGAGTCCCACGCAAACCAGTACCAGTGACAGGCCAGTCCCCTCTACAGACTAACTAAGGCCTGGCCTGTTTTATAATTGGTTTGTCCTATTAATAAGGTGGAGGAGTTGTTGAGAAAGGTCCCTGTACCTGTTTGAGTCCCCGGCAGAACCTCTCAAACACCCTCTTCATGTTGCCTCCCTTCTCCATGGAGATGATCCTGCTGTGGTCCTCCTCATTGATCCATATCAGGAAGTTCTTCTGGTTGTTGTGCCTGCAGCCACCAGAGGAACATACCGGTTCAAGGGAAGGTGTATGTTATAGTCAGAGAACGCCAAAGAAACGCAGGATTACACTGAGCGCTGAAATGCTTTAGACAAACTCTCAGCAGCATTGCATCAGAATGATCTGAGTAACATTCGGCCGGACACTAGATTCTACTGGAATGCGCTAGAATTCTAGCACATCAACCATCTATGTACAGTAAAGTGCACTGTTCAGCACTACGGAGGCCGACATGAGGGGTTCCATAGTGTAGAGTAGTGTGAGTTTGAGTATCCCCACAGGGGGTGGTGGGCCACTCTCAAGCCAATCTCCTGCTAAATGCCCTTGGTGCCAGTCGTGGGCCATGAAGGCACAGGTGAGGTGTGGGGAGAGGGCACACAGGTTTATCAATTAGGAAATGATCCTGGAATCTAGAGTGGGAAGCCAAGGGGACCAGGGAACAAATAAAGAAAAGGAAAGGAAAGGAAAGGAAAGGACGGAAGGATAGGATCCAAACAAGGAAGGGGATTCACAGCTAACGGTAGGATCGAAAACACTGAGAGCAGCAACTCTAATGAAACCCAAAGGCACTATTGCTACTGTAACACATCATCTAGCAGTCTATTTCCAGCGCTGTCTCATCTGTCCCTGTCTTACCATATCCCCCGAGCATCAGGCCAGTCTCTGGCCATCCCAGCGGACATGAGCAGCGGGGACACTGGCTTATCGAACAGGAAGTGCTCCTGATTGGCCAACGTAACCCAGAGAGAGGTCAGTGTTTAAAGGTCATTTCCCGGATCCTCAGAATTTAACATACATTTACATTTACATTTAGGGCATTTGGCAGACGCTTTTATCCAAAGCGACTTACAAAGAGTACATTTGTTGAAGGAGAGGCAGCAATATATCACTGTGGTACCTGAAGATAAGAATAGAGCTGTTTTCCAGCATTCATATTTACGAGATGAATAGAACGAGTTTCATAATTGCCAAGTTGCCTGCATAAGTAGCTGGGCAGGCGTGCAATTCTAAGCATGATACAACATCTGAGAACGAACAACAATGCTAAGTGCCATTAATAAGTGTTAAGACATATAAACACGCAGGTTAGTGCTGGGGGGGTTTTCATTCATGTGTGTGTTGTATGTGTGTATGTATGTAAGTAAGTATGTATGTATGTATGTGTACACAGTATATCCGCACTTTTTAGCCACCATATACACAGTATAGCTATTTATTGATAACTATTTATTGATTCATATAGGAGTTGTGCCATAACTTAGTTGCTATACTTTTGGCCTTGGATCAAGGACCAAGGACCAAGGAAGCAATTTGATATACAGTAGGTATGTACAGTATGTATGTATGTATGTATGTAGGCATTCTATTCTTATCTTTATGTACCACAGCGATATAGGCCTACTGCTGTCTCTTTCAACAAATGTACTTATTGTAAGTCGCTTTGGATATAAGCATCTGCCAAATGCCCTAAATATAAATGTAAATGTAGATGAGCATGTGTATGCCCATCGTTCTGTGTCTTCTCCTCCTCACGTCAATGAGCTGCTGCTGCTCCCCCTGGGTCAAGTCCCCCAGGCTGTAGTAGCGGCCCGCCAGCTCCCCCTGCAGGCCGCCCAGCGCCGCCACGGCCACGCGCTCCACCTCGCGGCGCTCGGCGCGCGTGCACGCCGGCGGCAGGCTCAGGCCGCGGATGCTGCGGCCGGTGCGCACGCGCGACGACAGCACGTAGCGCTCGTCGAACACGCCCGCCGTGATCTGAGGATGAGGAGGATGAGGATGAGGAGGATGAGGAGGATGAGGATGATGAGGATGAGGAGGATGATGATGAGGATGATGATGATGATGACATTCCATTTTGTTTACGCTTAAGTAAACAAATGATCGCCCATCACCCTAAACAAGCCTCATGCTTGTATGGGGATATTAGGGTTGTGTGTGTGTGTGTGTGTGTCAGCCGGGTGGTTAGATAGAGATAAGTGGACGGGTATATGGATGATGAATGGATGAATAGATGGATGGATGGATGGATGAATGGTGGTTGGAGATAGATGGATCATGAATAAGGGATGGATGAATAGGTAGATGGGTAGATCATAGATGAATGGATGTCTGATGGCTGGATGGAGACGGACGATGGGATAGATGGATGGCTGAATCCATGATGAGTGAATTAATGCATGGATGAACGTATGGATGTTGAGACAGAATCAACAACATGGGTGGATGGGCGTTAACGCACGACCCAACCTTGGAGGAGTCCAGGTCTGTGGGGTGCGTCATGGTGCGCGGGTCGTAGCCGTGGTGTCTGTCCTTGATGACGGGGTCAAAGATCTCTGAGAACACCTGATGGGACCAACACACCGCTGTCAAACCACTGTCAAACCAAGTGGCTATGGTGTTCCACTCCCAGCCAGAGGGTTCTGGGTTCGATCCCCAATGTCCTCAGTATACTTCAATATGCAATTTATTACCTTTCATCATCACGTGCAATACTACTTCTCAATACCATTGCTTATAACTTATATATACAGTATATATATATTTGTTTTTTGTTTTTTTCTACTAAATATATCTTACCTATATTGTTTTTCTTTTAGGCTTATACACTGTACATTTATTATTCTATTGTTTTTATTCTTATGTTCTGCTTATGTTTTGAGCAACCCCTGGCACAAGAATTTCCTACGGGATGAATAAAGTTATATCTTATCTGATCTTCTCTTATCTTATACCCATTGGCATCCTTGAGGAAGGTGGCTAAGAGATCCGTAGCATCTGCTGAATGGATCAGAAGCATCTAAATGGGTTAGTAGCGTGGTCTGCTAAGCGGCTACATGTAAAGGAAAGTGTCACACAAAGTAAGACCGTAAGACCCGGTCTACAGACCTCGTAGGTCTCCTCGTCTCCGGCCACCATGCCCACGGTCTTGATGAAGGGGTGTCCTGGGTTGTCCACGCCGGTCTGGATGCACTGGTCCAGGGTCCAGTTGCCGGGGGTGCTCTTGTCCCGGAGGCGGGCATAGATGGTCGGGGTCAGCGAGGCAGCCATGCAGTTGTTGTGCTTCCTCAGGTCAGGGAAGTCAGCGCTAGGAGGGCAGCAGGAGGAGAAGGAGCAGGCAGTTACACACGGTTGTATTGCACGGCTGCATGTTAATATAGTGCTGCATGTTATTATAGTGCTGCATGTTATTAAAGTGATGCATGTTATTGTAGTGCTGCATGTTAATATAGTGCTGCATGTTAATATAGTGCATGTTATTATAGTGCTGCATGTTATTATAGTGCTGCATGTTAATATAGCGCTGCATGTTATTATAGTGCTGCATGTTAATATAGTGCTGCATGTTAATATAGTGCTGCATGTTAATATAGTGCTGCATGTTAATATAGTGCTGCATGTTAATATAGTGCTGCATGTTAATATAGTGCTGCATGTTATTATAGTGCTGCATGTTAATATAGTGCTGCATGTTAATATAGTGCTGCATGTTATTATAGTGCTGCATGTTATTATAGTGCTGCATGTTAATATAGTGCTGCATGTTAATATAGTGCATGTTAATGCAGTGCTGCATGTTAATATAGTGCAGTATGTTAATGCAGTGATGCATGTTATTGTAGTGCTGCATGTTATTGTAGTGCTGCATGTTATTATAGTGCTGCATGTTATTATAGTGCTGCATGTTAATATAGTGCTGCATGTTATTATAGTGCTGCATGTTAATATAGTGCTGCATGTTAATATAGTGCTGCATGTTATTATAGTGCTGCATGTTATTATAGTGCTGCATGTTAATATAGTGCTGCATGTTAATATAGTGCTGCATGTTAATATAGTGCATGTTAATATAGTGATGCATGTTAATATAGTGTGCATGTTATATAGTGCTGCATGTTATTAGTGCTGCATGTTATTATAGTGCTGCATGTTATATAGTGCTGCATGTTATTATAGTGATGCATGTTAATATATGTGCATGTTATATAGTGCTGCATGTTAATATAGTGCTGCATGTATATAGTGCTGCATGTTATTATAGTGCTGCATGTTTATATAAGTGCTGCATGTTAATTATAGTGCTGCATGTTAATATAGCTGCTGCATGTTAATATAGTGCTGCATGTTAATATAGTGCTGCATGTTATTATAGTGCTGCATGTTAATATAGTGCTGCATGTTATTATAGTGCTGCATGTTATTATAGTGCTGCATGTTAATATAGTGCTGCATGTTATTATAGTGCTGCATGTTAATATAGTGATGCATGTTATATAGTGATGCATGTTAATATAGTGATGCATGTTATTATAGTGATGCATGTTAATATAGTGATGCATGTTATTATAGTGATGCATGTTAATATAGTGCATGTTATTATAGTGCTGCATGTTAATATAGTGCTGCATGTTATTATAGTGCTGCATGTTAATATAGTGCATGTTATTTAGTGCTGCATGTTAATATAGTGCTGCATGTTAATACAGTGCTGCATGTTATTATACTGCTGCATGTTAATATAGTGCATGTTAATATAGTGCTGCATGTTATTATAGTGCTGCATGTTAATATAGTGCTGCATGTTATTATAGTGCTGCATGTTAATATAGTGCTGCATGTTATTATAGTGATGCATGTTATTATAGTGATGCATGTTAATATAGTGATGCATGTTAATATAGTGATGCATGTTATTATAGTGATGCATGTTAATATAGTGATGCATGTTATTGTAGTGCTGACTGTTATTATAGTGATGCATGTACATGCACATCCACCTTCACACACACACACACACACACACTCCCACACCTTCACACCCACACACACACACACACACACACACACACACCCACACCTACACCCACACACACACACACACACGCACACACACACACACCATAGCTATTGCATTACAGGACAACTTTGGGATTTTTCATGCCGGAAAACCCTATTTTCACATTAATAGTGGTTCTAAATGACTGATGCGGACATCAATTTGTGAAATTGACCCAATATTGAGCGAGATTGTTTCAACCGTTATAATACAATAATCTAACCCTTTGGGGCAATAGCGCCCTGTCAATGTAGGTCCTCTAAAAGTGCTTGTTTTGTGTGGCTGACATCATTATGGAAGGGATCCCTACAGAGAAATAAAGCTCTCTTTACCTTTTCCTTATCCAGTCTGTTTGTTATTGTGTAGAACCAAGTCTCACTCACAAGAATTGAGTTGTTGCAGGAGAAGAGAGGTCGAAATGTGAGTTGAGAGATGGAGAGAAGACTGCCGGCAAGAGTTTGTTGTGTTGGACAACAGAAAGCATAGTTTTGTGCTATCTAAAATATTTTCAGTCACGGCTGAATATTATGTATTTTGTAATATTTTGTGAGATTTCAGAGCGATGCTTGGCAGACTGGAGCAAGTGAAAAACGGTAATAAAAACGTTTTATTTCTCTGTATAATGTTATCTGACACTTGTAAAAACAGTCTCAGCCTGTCAGTGGCAAAACAAGCAGTTATAAAGGACGCACATTAACAAGGCGCTATTGTTACATTGCAGATGTTTGACAGCTGAAGCAATTTCCAGCAAGCTCCATATACTGGACCAATAATTGTTGTCCACATCACCCAAAATGATGGGAAAAATAGGATCCAGATTGAGAAATGCTGAAGTTACCCATTAAATCCATAGTGGTTACAGCAGCCATACATGACCACACACACACACACACACACACACACACCACACACACACACACACACACACACACACACACACACACACACACACACACACACACACACACAAGCACACACACACACACACACACACACACACCTGGGGGGGTAGAGCTTCCTTCTCTCAGCGGCGGCGGTGCTGTCAGAGAGGAGGTACCCGGTTGCCAGGCTGGTGACTCCCAGGCCGGCCAGCATCACTGCCGTGTTGCGGCTGGCCAGCAGACGGGTGAACTGGGTCGCCATGGTTACAACGCTGTGGGAGTGTGGTACCTGATGAGATCAGATCAGAGGTTACAGTTCACTAGAGGCAGGATAGGGAAGCATCTTTCAAATCCATTCAAAGTTGATCATAAGTCTATTGGCGTTTGGCTTGTCCAGTGGTCAACATGTATCTAGATGGATATGCATGTTTATGTGCTGGAATGAATTGTCTGTGACCCCTAAACTCAATATAGATCCTCTAATGGGCTGGGATGAGGGACTATTCAAGATAAATATACAAAAAAAAAATAATATATATATATATATATATAAAACATACAAATTAAGTAGTAGAGAGAGGTGAGTAGGACATTAGGTGAGTTAGACGTTGAAATACAGGAAGACTAGCAACCACTTTGTGATAGCTAATGGGGATCCAAATAAAAATAAAGAATAAAGACATTGAAATACATTTTTAAAAGCTATGAGCATTTGACTCCAGAGGGGAGTCAAATGTTTACACAGATTAGCAGACTGCTGGGTGTGCGAACCTGCAGGACGAATGCCAAGCGCTTTGTTGTGAGATGAGAGCGATAAGAAAGCAGTGCAAGGTGGCTTAGACTGTAGATAGGTAATGATGTGTAAGCTCAGCGTGGCTGTGGCTCCTGTTGCCAGGCGACCAGTCGGCGTGAAGCCCAGCTTCAGCTGGAAATAGTTTGCAACTCGAAAGGCGATGCTACAAAGCAGCACACCTTCAATTTACCTTGAGAAATTACTCTGATGGCTTACATTTATAGGGATATAAAATAAAACAGATTAAAGTATGATGTACAATATCTTAAAGTAAGCAAGAACGCACTCAGACTCACTACGCTTAATGCTGAGCACAAAGTGTGAAAAGGTTAGTGACCAGATGAAGTAACAGATAGGCCTGGCTCATACAGGCTCGTTCTAGAAGCTGATGGAACCAGAGATAAGCTCTTTGTAAGTCGCTTTGGATAAAAGCGTCTGCCAAATGCCCTAAATGTAAATGTAATAAGCCTTCCTATTGGTCAGATGTCCGGCCTGCACCTGGATTCTCGTGGCATCAGGTGTTATCATAGTTGCTCAACACGGCCTTTTCCCACACGATCACATCTGTCAATAAAGTCAACGTGAACTCATAGCTCAGTCAATAAAGTCCAGCAGGATTCATAGTTTAGCCGTCAGGAATGCGAATCCTGCATATAAAAACCACTCCGGGGAACCACCAGGGTTCACGGTAATCTTGTAAAATGTATTTAAATAAAAGAAAGGGTTTTTAAAATGCGGCCACCCAGTGACTTTTAACACGATACGAACGGCGAGCCAACTCTGTAAAGAAAACAAATCCAGCGATCCGAGAAAAAAAATGGAAAAAAATACACCAGATGGGACCCCTTAGAGTGGCCGCCAACACCACCTCTGAACATCACCCCCACCCTCACATCACCACCACCACCACCCTCACATCACCCCCACCCTCACATCACCACCACCCTCACATAACCCCACCCTCACACTACCACCACCTCTGATATCACCCCAACCCTCACATCACCCCCACCCTCACATCACCCCCACCCTCACATCACCACACCCTCACATCACCACCACCTCACATCACCCCCACCCTCACATTACCACCACCACCACCCTCACATCACCCCCAAACCTCACATCACCACCACCCTCACATCACCCCCACCTTCACATCACCACCACCCTCACATCACCACCACCCTCACACTACCACCACCCTATCAATCACCACCACCCTATCATCACCACCACCCTCACACGGTCCAGGGTATTAATTTAGCAGCAAGAGAGGCGGGAGGAGGCGGTGTGGGTGGGGTGTGAGGGGGGAGAGGGGGTGGGGGGGGTGGGGGTGGCCACAGTCAGACGGCATCATGGTGCATTGATGAATCCGCCCCCCCCCCGCCCCCCCCCCAACCGGCCCCCCCACCCCCAACCGGCCCCCACCCCACAACCCGGGCCAGCCCCCTACCCCCTCCACGGACGTTCTGGAAGCAGTCAGCTGAGCCACCCAGCCGACTGATAGGGAGGGGTGGCAAGGGGGAGAGCATGGACCTCAGGATAGAGAGAGAGAGAGAGAGAGGAGAGAGAGAGAGAGAGAGAGAGAGAGAGAGAGAGAGAGAGAGAAAGGGGGATAGACAGGGAGAGAGGGAGAGAGAGGGGGGATAGAGAGGGGAGTGTGTGTGAGAGAGAGTGAGAGAGAAAAAGAGTGAGGTGTAGAGAGAGAGAGAGAGAGAGAGAGAGAGAGAGAGAGAGAGAGAGAGAGAGAGAGAGAGAGATGGGGATGGAAAGAGAACTGGATGGAGAGGGAGTGTGGGGGGTCTAGGTGAGCCTGGTAAGTCTGGCGTGGATCGGAGCGAGGGAGATGGGGATGGGGATGGAGGGGTGGGGGTGAGGAGCAGGAGGCAAAGAAACAGGTGAGATGGGAATAGGTGTGAAGGACAAGAACAGGGGGGGGGGGGGGTGTGTGTGTGTGAGTTGCACAGCCGCTGTGTGTGTTTAGCCCGAGCGCTCTGGAGGCTGTCCTGAGCGGGTGCAGATGAGCGCTGCTGCACCAGCGGAGGCACAGGAGCAGATAAGGCTGATTAAGGACGTCGGGCCGCAGCAGATAACAGGTGGGCCGGGGTGTCAGCAGGATTAATGTGGCCGCTCTTCCACAAGGACGTTGTTCACACGGCATGCACACACACACACACATACACGCGCACGCACACACACACACACACACACACTCAGCATTTCATTTGACATAAAATGGAACGTGATACACACACACATACTGGAAAAACTTTCTCCTGGTTGAAATGCCGATAACTTTAGAAATGTCTTTTCAAACCTGAGTAGATTTTTACATTTGGAAGCTTATCTTACCTTAACCTTATCTTATTAGTGGCTCAATTAAAAAACTTTTTAGGGGAGATATGGGGTCTAAGTGATGGATAGATCCTAACTCAGTGGAAACTGGTGATGATGGACCATAGGATGGAAGGGAGAGGGAGAGAGGGAGAGAGAGAGGGAGAAAGAGAGAGGGAGAGATGAGGTGGAGGAGGAGACGGAGAGAGAGGAGGTGGTCTCACCTGAGGTGGAGGAGGAGAGGGAGAGAGAGGAGGTGGTCTCACCTGAGGTGGAGGAGGAGAGGGAGAGAGAGGAGGTGGTCTCACCTGAGGTGGAGGAGGAGAGGGAGAGAGAGGAGGTGGTCTCACCTGAGGTGGAGGAGGAGAGGGAGAGAGGAGGTGTTTTCAATTGAGGAGGAGGAGGAGGAGGAGAAAGAGAGAGGTGTTCTCACCTGAGGATGAGGAGGAGAGGGTGTGGAGGAGTTGCTGCAGCTCAGTCCTGGAGGCTCTGTCTGCAGAATGAGAGCTGAGCTGAGCTGAGCCGTCCACAGGTTCACAGGAAGAGGAGGGAGGGAGGGAGGGTGTGTGAGTGTGTGTGTGTGTGTGTGTGTGTGTGTGTGTGTGTGTGTGTGTGTGTGTGTGTGTGTGTGTGTGTGTGTGTGTGTGTGTTTACAGTCATAGCAATTTCCACACAGGTCTTCATATATTTTTGGGTGTAATTTTGGGTGTAAAGATGTATACTGCATACACCCTCTAACTTTGCAATTATAGTGTGTGTGAGAGAGAGAGTGAGAGAGAGACAGAGAGAGAGAGAGACAGGTTAGGGTTAGGACAGGAAGACACACAGACAGAGAGATAGGGGATGATAAAACTCAGCGCAGGTTCGGCTCAGGATAAGCTCTTCCAGGCAGGAAATCCTCTTCCCCCTGTCATCCAACATGTCTGCCAGGTTCTTCACACTCACACGACATCCCAGCTCCCCAGCACACAGCTGTCCTTGTGTAGCTGCTGGAGACTTAGCTAGACTGTAGCTCCCGACCGTGAACCCGCTTGGTCACTCTGGCAACGTCAACGCTCTGCAGGTGGGCACACAGTTAAACCAGATGCTGACAGATAGATGCTGTTGCCGTTGACAGTCCCAGAGCCCAGAGACAACGATACTATACACACATTTCACATAGAATATACATATATCATATACCATAAATATAACGTACATAATACATTGAACGATGTCTGTAATGTCACACACACATGCACACACACACACTCTCGCACACAGACACAGACACACAGACACAGACACAAAGACACACACACACACACAGAGACAGACTGACACACACACACACACACAGACACACACGCACACACACTTTCATACATTGAGTTTCTCTCATCCACTCTCTAAGTGGAGACGTGAGCCATCTTGTCTAATCTCAATTAATACCCCCACCTACTGAGACACGGTATTTAGAGCTCCAATCCCCAGCCACCTTGGTCTTAGCAGGCCTTATAGCTGTGGGACACAGAGTGGACTGCTGCTGCTGCTAAGTGCTAAGTGCTAGCTCCCTGCAGCTTGTCTTCTTAGCACAGGACCCAGCCCGTGCATCAACACATTATAATGATCTACACAGTTGAACTTTAGCTAAAGCGCAACAATCAGAAGAAGCCAGCAGTGCTAATGCTGGATGCTAGCATACCATGCAGGCCGCAAGTGCAAGTCGGCCACGTTAGCCACCTGCCATCTGTGTGTGTGTGTGTGTGTGTGTGTGTGTGTGTGTGTGTGTGTGTGTGTGTGTGTGTGTGTGTGTGTGTGTCTCGCTCTCTCTCTCTCGCTTTGAACTAAACTACGTTCCGGCTTGACTCTCTGAACAGAAGTGAGTGACAAGGGCGACACATGTTGGGTTGTTCGTTACCATAGTTACTGCCTCCAACGCCAGTGGGAAAAGGAGGGAACCTTGAGGAGGGATGGCTCAGGGCTGGCAGCACATTGGTGCCAACTGGGCACACAACAAGCGACAGCAACATCAAATGAGTATGGCACTGCTGCATTAAGACAAAAACAAGAGAATAACATAATTTTCCCAGAACTGAACAGGAATAATTAAAAAAAAAAAAAAAGCAATTAGGCCTCCAAATAAGTTATGAAGTGATGATCAATAATGAGTTTAGGTAAGATTACATGTATCTATTAATCTCAGTAAACAACAGTGAAAGGGCATTAAAGGCTTAGAAAACATAGTTAATAGCAGCATATAGACCATATAAAGTAACCTAGACTAGTAATTTCCAAAACAAGAGAACCAATTAAACATAAAGATAATAAATAGAGAGATAGAATATATATCATGGCCTATTTGATCAAACTTTTCAAATATGACTGATATGAATTGTGTGTACCTTAAACTTGGTCTTGAGAAGGATCTTTTTGTGTTGTTTTGGATGTGGAAATGTGTTTATTGCATGCAGGAAATAGATGAAGGTTGCCAATACCAGCCTGCTATACTGTAACTACACAGCAGCCGGCAGTACTAACAATGGCCACGGGGTGGCAGGAACTCCCCACCGTCATATTGCAGACTGAGAGAGATTGTCAACATTCAATACTCAAGTTTTTCCATCTAATGTCTTTCTATTTTTTTGGCTGTGTAATTAAAAAGATTGTAAAATTAGATGTTTAGAAAGATCAGAGGTTAATATGTGATAATCAGAGCATAGATTACTTAAATTACCTCCATCCCATGAATCAATTCACCTGTCCATCCATCCATCACCCACAAATCAATTGTGTGTGCTTTAGAAAGTAATGTGCTGTAATGACTGTACTTGTACATTATTCAGACATTGTGGTACAATATGTCACATGCAAAACTACCAGGAAACGCACCAGAATTCACTTAAGGGCATGTTGAGTTTATTTCGCCTAACACCTATAAGTAAAAAGCATACAAACGAATAAATAAACAAACGTATACAAACGTACATACATAAAAACATAGCGTCGTTACTTACATGCAAACAAAACACGAAACAAGAACGCGATACAAAACAAAGCATCTGGTTTTCCCAAACTATTTTTTCATTGTTTGTTTGTTTGCTTGCACATAATCACAGACATTGGGGGTTAAAGACCACCCAGACCACCACCACCCTCCAGTACATCTCCTAGACAACCAGCTTCAGTGTGTTGATGCTGGCTGTCGAATGGCAACGGATGACAACATGTGGTAAATAAACAGGAACTGGACCATTAGGTGAAATATATCCCTTTATTCCTTAATGACGGTAGTAGAGAGAGAGACAGAGAGAGAGGACAGAAGAGAGACACACCACAGAGAGACTGTGTGTTGTGTGTGTGTGTGTGTGTGTGAATGGTGTGTGGGTGTGTGTGTGAGAGAGAAGACTGTGAGAGAGACTGTGAGAGAGACAGAGAGAGAGAGAGAGACACACACAGAGAGACTGTGTGTGTGTGTGTGTGTGTGTGTGTGTGTGTGTGTGTGTGAGAGAGAGACTGTGAGAGAGACTGTGAGAGAGAAAGAGAGAGAGACAGAGAGAGAGAGAGAGAGAGACTGTGAGAGAGAGAAAGAGAGTGAGACTGTGCGTGTGTGTGGTGTGTGTGTGTGTGTGTGTGTGTGTGTGTGTGTGTGTGGTGTGTGTGTGTGTGTGTTGTGTGTGTGTGTGTGAGAGAGCAGAGATAGAACTGAGAGAGAGAGACAGACAGAGAGAGAGAGACAAGAGGAGAGAGAGAGAGAGAGGAGGAGACAGACAGAGAGGCAGCAGGGCTGTGGGCTCAGGTCTGACATGCACTACAAGCAGCAGTAGGGAACGTGCAGGAAAACTATGTTCATCATATCTGAGATACGTCACACGGGGAACGCTGCTAGAGACCAAACTGCCCATTACTGAAATGCTACATTTTTTTAATTAAAAACATTAGAATACTATTTTTTTCTTTTAAATTAGGTGCAACTTCGTTTTATTTTTTTACTATACATAAGCTAGGGAATGCAAAATCTAAATGTGAGAAAGAAAATTGATGAAAAAGGGATGTCAACATTGTCATGTCACAGCATGACAATGTAATATCTGACTTTATATATTATATGGTATGTCTGTTATCATTATATACAAAAAACGGATGAAATCTGATTCAATAAATAACAATAATGAGAGACAGCTATAATCTAGTCATTCAGGCAAAGCTACATATTAGAGAGTGCTAAATAAATATTGTCCTACATCCAAAAGTAGTACTTTTATATTTCAAGCAATAAATCAAATCGCATGAAAAACCGCAAAGCTATAGTTGGCCAGGTCTGTAGTTACAACACTTCACCATTTGGGGGAGACATTGGCTGAAAACCTTGACGTGTATTTTATTAAAATGCTACTCAATAGTATATTCTTCTAAATGAATCCACAAAAGTACAATCTCGCTTTTTACATTAAACCTTCACTCAACTTTCATAATTCTAAACAATTCTGGAGATTTTTTTTTTACCTTCTGAATTTATAAAAATCTTTTGTTTATTTGGTAGTTGTGGGAAAATTTATCAACATTATAAGAAGGCACCTTTCAGGGTATATTAATTGTTATCATTCATATGGACTTCACATGGAAAAAAAAAATGAAAATCAAATAAGTTTTTAAATGCACGATCCAAATAAAAACAAACGAAGGGCAAGATAAGATGATTAACCATTGTTGAAATTATTTCTAATTATCTAAGGTTTGATATTTGAAAGTCTTGGAGATGTTGTCGCATATTTGCGGTGCATAGTGGCAAGCAAAATAACGTTGTCTTAGAGGATGCTGTGATGTTGAGTCAAATGTCAATTAATAATAATACAAATAATAATATTAATAATAAATCAACATCAAGCATAATGAATGAGAGCGTTGGGGCTGTAAGCGTTTCGCATCAAGACACGGCACAGGATCGCAGCGGAGCACAGACGGCAGCACAAACACACGGGCTCAACCTGTACACGCTACATCTCCGTTTAACGTCCACGTCAACGGCTTGGCTCAACATGACGTGATGTGGGACATGCAGCTCTTCACGCCAACGCGCCAGAGCTTCCCAGCGCACCGAGCAATCCCTCGCTCCGCCTCGTGCGTTCCCCTTTCCCGAAACCGCCGGCCCGGGAGGAAGTGTGATGCTGATGATCCACAAAACCACGGTCTGCATACAGGGTGACGGGATGACCTTCTACACACATGCACGCATGTGTGCAAAGAACAGCATCCTCCTCAACAACCAAACCCAACGCCAGGCCACCTCAAGAGGACCCAAGCACTACCCATGGTACACTTGGCCTTGGCCTCGTTCACCTCTGACCTCTCTCCCTCGTTTGACATGAAAAATGTACTTTGAGATTTTTGGATGAGCACTTCAAAGATGGCTTCTTTAATTTCGGAGCCTCACCCTCATGTCGTTCATCATCGGCTGGTTTTCCTCAAAGCGCTCTCGCCCCCCCCCCAACCCCCCTTCCCTCCCTCCCCCTCTACCCTCTCTGGGGATCAACTACAGAAGAGTGGAGGCGGGTGGGGGTGTGTGTGGGGGGGTGGGGGGGATGGGGTTGGGGGTCTGGATGTCCGGCTCCCAGGGGCCCACGGCATCAGGCCCCTTCAGGCTGGGAGTCGGGGCTCGATCTTCAGGGAGAGGTCGTACAGCGTGTCCTCGTCCATGATCAGGGTCTTATCCAGCAGATACTGGGTCACCTGCACACACACCACACAGGGCTACGTGTTGAAGCTAATGCTAATGCTAGTGCTAATGCATTTATTTTAATGCTAATGCCAATGATAATTAGCACCATCTGGCACTTCAGGTTAGGATGATGATAATAATACTAATGCAATTTATTATGGTAATACTAATGCAAATTATTAATATTAGTAAAATAAATAAGTTATAGTACCACTGTAACTATATGACTATATTGTAACCACAACACTACAAGTATGCTATTTATTAATATGAATATATATATTTATATAGATCTTGAATCTATATAAATATATATATTTGAGAGCAGTACCTTGACTTGATGCTCTATTCTGTACGGGGTTTGCTGAAACTGTCGGATTTCTCTGATGATGTGGGAAATCTGTGGAAGACAACGCATTGATGTTCATATGACTATATCTGTAACCTTTGTTGTGTGTGTGTGTGTGTGTGTGTGTGTGTGTGTGTGTGTGTGTGTGTGTGTGTGTGTGTGTGTGTGTGTGTGTATGTGTGCCTCCCGTGGATCGACATAGTTTCCTACCATCCTCATTTTGGAGAAGTTGACGAGTCCTTCCTCTGTAAAATTGGGCGTTCCTTCCTCTATGAAGGCCAGGTCGGTCAGGTACATCCCCAGGTACGGCACGCACGGAGGATTGCAGCTAGCGAGCACATGGTCAGACAATTAGCTTAATTCGTTTCATTCAAGGCTTCTTAAGCACAGAATATATATACAGTCAGTATGTTCTCATCTCATCTCTCATCGCTCACTTTTTCAGGGTCTCGCGCAGGTTTTTGAAGCGACCCTCCGACGAGACCGTTTTCTGCAGCTTGTCCATCAGAGCTTTTGTCTGATGGAGAAATTACAAACACACTGTGAACATCTGGATGGAATCACTTGAAAACCTTTTACAAACCCTTGTCATGAGTCAAGGTACATCAGGAACATCCACAAATTCACAAATGCGGGTCTACATTTTAAATTGTAATTTGGAATTCTAAACAGAATTCTGTCTCCAATCGAATCCAGTGGCCCTCCATGTATACCTGCTTGCTGATTTTGGCCCAGGTCTTCTTCAGCCTGTAGATGGCGCTGCGGTTCAGGGCGGAGGTGATCTCCAACACGCCGTTGTAGTTGTTGAGGCAGCGGCAGATGTCGGCCACCGCCACCCACTTCTCGATGGAGCTGGCCCGCGAGCCCACGTCCGTGTGGGTCATGATCTGAGAGGCCACCAGGTTGCTCATCTAAAACACGGGAGGCGGGAGCACACCACCACCACGCTTTACCTTGGCTGTTCACCAAACTCATACACGATGACAGGAAATGTACACAGTATAGCAGACATGTATGGTTCATCGCTTAGGGTATCCTACAATCCTCCCGTGTGCCAGCTCCACTTCTCCAACAAGAAGAAAAGAAAACAATGTCCAAATGTAAATTATGTTGACTTTTTGAACCAGGTGGTAGTAAAGGTGGTAGTAAAGTAGGTGGTAGTAAAGTAACAGCAACTGTCCATGTATTTTGGTAAATGGATTGCATTTATATCGCGCTTTTATCCAAATCGCTTTACAGTTGCCAACCATGCAAGGTATCAACCAACACGCCATCGCTGCCTTGGAAGTCTGTCAATCCAGACTCCTATACGGGTCAGTAACCCTAACTCTAACCCACTTTGTACTTAAACACTGCTGCCTCCAAAGGACGCTGCCTCGCTAGACAGCGAGGCAGCAAGCAGACAGCTGCCTTTCATTTGGAGAGCACAGCCAGTGTGTATATATATATACTGTACATCCCCTGAGATGGGTATGATCGTCAACTATTGATTGATTAGTTCATGAGTTTAATGTTCAATGTTTTGTACCAACTTCACAAAAGCACATTCCTTGTTTGCAAGGAAGACAATAAAGCTGTTTCTGATTTCTGATTCCTGATTCCTGAACTCTTCACGGTTCTGGCTCCTCAGTGGTGGAATGAGCTCCCGGCTCATGTCAAGACGGCCGAGTCGCTCGCCAGCTTCCGCAAGAGAATCAAGACCCACCTGTTCAGAGTTCACCTGGACTCTACTAAACCCCCCCCTCCCCCCAGCACTAACCTTTAAAGCCCTTTGAGACTGTCTTGTGATTCAGGGCTATACAAATAAAATTGAATTGAATTGAATTGAATTGAACCTGAGTGTTTATATGTCTTAACATTTATTAATGGCACTTCCACATTGTTGTTCGTTCTCAGATGTTGTATCATGCTTAGAATGCACGCCTGCCCAGCTACTTATGCAGGCAACTTAGCAATTATGAAACTCGTTCTATTCGTCTCGTAAATATGAATGCTCTAAAACAGCTCTATTCTTATCTTCAGGTACCACAGTGATATATTGCTGCCTCTCCTTGTGCAAAATGTACTCTTTGTAAGTCGCTTTGGATAAAAGCATCTGCCAAATGCCCTAAATGTAAATGTAAATGATACCCGATGATCCATTCTCCTTATGGTCTTGTTCCTCAGGACTAATCAGGGGCGTGATTGTGCACATACCATGCACATTCAGTGGGACATTTAAATGGACGAAATGTAGATGTTGGTTGGATTAAAACGATGTGTGCTGATGAAGCAGAGGCACAACGATGTAAGAAGAAGTAGACGGATGGTATTGGGTCAAGGTCAACAGGTCAACAGGTCAACAGGTCGTGATGAAGCCTCCGGTGTGCTTCAGAAGCGAGGTGGGCGAGTGATGGATAGGGACTCACGTCGTTGAAATGCTGGCTGGTCTTCATGATGTACGGAGTTCGCTCTGTTTTGTCCACCTTCATCCAGCCCTGGCCCAGGAACTCCCTTAGGGTGAGAGAGAGAGAGAGGAGGGAGAGACACACACACACACACACACAAACAAACACACATAATGTGAGAATCCAGGCCAAGGCACAAAGGAACGTTACAGTGCAGTGCTCCACAGTAGGTCACCCAAACAAAGGGACTTATTACTAAATCACTGATGCAACACAAAGCAACACTCGATGCATGTATGTAAGTGTGTCGTCTCAAAAGTCAGGCTTTAGATACATCATTAAAACCTGATGGCAGACAAGCCTTGAATCTGGGTGAACGCGGAAAACAGGAGACCCTGCGTAACTCCGCCCCTCACACTCACAATGGTTTACGGCGCGGTGAAGTCTCTCCCCGGAAGCTTGGCTATGCTAGCATTGTCTGGATGTGCAATATTATCATTATCATGTGCAATATTACCCTGCCTTCATTACCATTGGCAACGTTTCTATTCTCGTTAACTATTCTAGTTACATTTTGTTTACTAAATGTTTCTTAGATTAGATTTATTGTTATTCTATTAGGCGTATAGAACTTACATTTATCATTCTATTGTTTTTATTCTTATGTTGTTGTTATTTTTGAGCAAATCTCTGCCACAAGAATTTCCTTCGGGATTAATAATGTTTTACCTCATATTATCTTATCTAATACCTTGTATGTGTGTGTGAGTGTGTTTGTCAGTGTATGGTTCACAACTAACGCTAGGCTAGGTTGCCAAGGTTCTTGAGTATCCAAGTACGTAACACTGTGAAAACGTAATACTGCGAAAACGCAACACTGCGAACATAATATTCAAAGTGGCAGTGTTCAGGCTGGGGGTCTGCTGAGCAGGTTGCTGTGTGTGTGTATGTGTGTGTGTGTGTGTGTGTGTGTGTGTGTGTGTGTGTGTGGTGTGTGTGCGTGTGCGTGTGTGTGTGTGTGTGCATGTGTGTGTGTGTGAGGAGGACTGACTCGTAGGGGATGCTCCTGAAGACGATGTGGTCCAGCAGGGTGATCTGTTCCGCCAGCTCCATCGCAGGCAGGGACTCAAAACACTCTGCCCTCGGACACTCCGCCTGGACCCCCGCGCACGCGCAACACACACACACACACACACACACACACACACACACACACACACACTCTTGAGTCATTGATTCTTACAAGAATCATGGACAACATGTTTATGCGTAGTTGTGGTTGGAAGAGAGAGAGAGAGAGAGAGAGAGAGAGAGAGAGAGAGAGAGCAAGATAGCGAGAGAGATAGGGAGAGAATATGTGCATGTGTGTGTGTATGTGTGTGTGTGTGTGTACCAGTATACATTTCAGGCCACAAATTATCCAGTCATTAAATCAGGCCAATTAACGATGTGTTGGAGGACCAGGTCAAATTCTCTCTCACTTCTGATTATTCATTGACTCAGGAGGCTAATGACCGTGTGTGTGTGTGTGTGTGTGTGTGTGTGTGTGTGTGTGTGTGTGTGTGTGTGTGTGTGTGTGTGTGTGTGTGTGTGTGGATGAGCTGTAATATACTTTCTGCAGAGCTTTGATGTGTGTAGCAGGAGTAATGGAGAGGACTGAGTAATGAAGAGAAGTGGTGTAGTCAAGGGAGCGCGCACCAAGGGACTGTAGACAAGTTAAATCCAAGAAAACAACTTTATGCTCAGACCAAGTTTCATCACCAGAGTTTTAGGGTACAATAATAATAATAATAATAATAATAATAATAATAATAATATGTATGTATTAATATGTATGATGTATTTCATAGGATTACTTATCAAATGCTGTTTGTATCCAGATGTATCTAGGAGTCATTGTGTCTGTTAGAGATGTGTGGATTGAGTTTTTGGCCCGTGTCACGTGACCTGACTATAACTTGTGTGGCGGATAAGCCACAGTTATAGGTGGTTATCTCTGTATTTATAGGCTTTATATGGGTTAGGGTTAGTTAATTCTTATAGGCCCGTGTCATCCTAATTATTTTGTTCACATTTTGTTCAGTTTCATTCCACGGATTAAATAATGGCTTGAAATGATGGGTGCCCGCAGATCTCCTTCACATGAAACAAAATGATCATTAACAGAGCAATTGCGGTTTTCAGCAGCACCATTTTATAATCGCGGGTTGGGAGTAATTTTATCCTCCGCTTACTACAAGCGGCAGTTCCACGAGCGGTCTGGTGCAGTGACAGCAATATGAGATATGAGAAAAATACTATAACCGCGCGTCATCGCTACGTCTACGGGACGATGCGGTGCTGTGGCCAAGGTGTTTGACTCCCAGGCGAAAAGGTACTGGGTTCGATCCCCCAGACTGTGTGCAGCCTGTACCTCTCCCCGCCCCAGAGGGAGATGGAGATGTCTAACCTGACCTCGACCTGCTCATTAACCACACGACTCTGAGTACGTGTAAGTCGATAATAACACAAAGAAAATAAAATGTTTTAAATATGCAATGGTGTAATTCAAGATTCAAGATTTCTTTATTCTTTTCTTACTCCCCATTCACTCCTGCAGTATTATTCTAAACAAATTATAAACAACTCTAAACAATTAGTAATAGTACCTATGTAAGTGAAGGTACTATATGTAAGAATCAGAAGTGCATTCTGAGCTCCGTGGGTTGAGACAATAACAATCAGAAACTAATGTTAGTTCTAATCATAATTAAACCTTGTACACATTTTAAAAAGCTATGAAATATATATATTTTTTAATTAGCCACGCATGTCACCTTTTTCCCGCGAAATCTGACCCGACTCAAATATAAGAGAAATCAGCCCAAAAGCTGTTCGACGCAACAGAGAGAGTCGGGGAAGCTCTCATGTTTGAACTTCAACCACAACCTGCTCACAAACTGGAAATTTAAAGCGATTTGTGCTGTAAAATAATGCATGTAGTCTTCATTATTCAGATTCATTATTCTTGCATACAGCACCTTTAAGTACCGTAAAAGGTTTTCTTCTGAACAGTGTACTAATGTGAATCTGAACTAACGTACCTATACATGTATCTGGATGTACAGTATATATATGCTGGTAATGAATGGAATACCATGGGGGTGAAGTACTTTCCTCACCATTTGCAGAATGTCTTCAATCCTGAGCTGGATGTCCTCTGGCTCATCCTGGGACAGAGCGCTGGGAGCGAGAGACAACGTGATTGGTCACACACTCCTGCTGGGAGAGGCTGCATAATTCTGTAATGATGTACACTCAGCCCACACATCAGCATTGTATTATATGGTGATAAGGGAAATGCAGAAGAAACATGTATCCATCCATACATGGTGTGTGATGTTCAGTTTGCATGTGTGTATGTGTGTGCGTGTATTGTGTGTGTGTGTGTGTGTGTGTGTGTGTGTGTGTGTTGTGTGTGTGTGTGTGTGTGTGTATTCTGTAAATAGTGTGGTTATTCAGATTCTTCCTTTCAATTGTGATATTTGTATTGTTCTGTTGCACATTCCGTTGGGCATCGCCACTTTTTCCATTTCACTGCATATCCTGTATGTGACAGTTAAACTTCTGAATCTGTGTGTGTGTGTGTACTGTACTTATGGTATGTTTCTGTACTGCTTACTTCAGTATGTTGGCCGTAGCTTTCCTCTCCTGAGGCAGAAGGTCCGGATCTCGGAGCACCTCCTCCAGCAGACACACCACCCCTATCTTCAACTCCCCGTTCATCTCAAAGTCCTGCAGACACACACACACACACACACACACACACTATGCGTTATGTACACAATTTTAACTCCCAAGAGTCCATATAGTCCGTGGAATTTATCCGTCCACAGAGATTGATTACGAATGTACATTTCTAGCCCTTTGACTCCCCCCCCCAGTGGTCTCTTCCTTCTCTCTCATATATGGATCACTTTTAACAAGCTCTGTGTTCCACACCGCCCAGAGAGAGAGAATCACTGTGTGTGTGTGTGTGTGTGTGTGTGTGTGCATGCATGTGTGTGTGTGCCGTGCGTGAGTGTGTGTGTGCATGTATGTGTGTGTATGTGTGTGTGCATGTGTGTATGTGCGTGTGTGTGTGTGTTTATGTGTGCGCATGCATGTGTGTGCGATGCTTATGTGTGTGTGTGTGTGTGTGTGTGTGTGTGCTTATGTGTGTGTGTGTGTGTGTGTGTGTGTGTGTGTGCGGGGTCTCCTGTGTGTGTTCCTTGTGTGAATAGCCCCGCTGGAGGCCGGCCTGTCAACGCAGCAGTTTTGGATTATTGGAGAAAAATAAGAGGAAGCAGATCAATGCAATTAGAGGGGCCGGCCGTCGACGCAGGCAGAGTCCAGCCATTAGCCTCACACTCTGTTCATTAGAGAGGACGGGTGGTGAGGGCTCGAGTGTGTGTGTGGTGGGTGTGTGTGGTGGGTCGGCAGTTCACTCATTACCGCTGCCATTTTCTGTGTGTGTGTGTGCGTGCGTGTGTGTGTGCGTGTGTGTGTGTCCGTGTGTGTGTGTGTGTTTGTTTGTTTTTTTACATGCTCTGGTGAAGAGCAGCGAAGCCGAGAGAGACCGTTAGACATATACTTTAATTAGACCACAGTTTGACTGCCCCAGAATAAAAACACATGCTTCCTTAGCACACACACACACACACACACGCAGACACACACATACACACGCACACACATGCACACACACAGACGCATAGCTCCTGGGCACCCACCTGTGAGTGTTTGGAGACCCAGTGTCGCAGAACGTTTAGAACTCTGTTGGTCGCGGCTCTGCGGATGATGAAGTCTTTATCACACGTCCGCTCTGCGTTAGTAAACACTAGAGGGCAGTAGAGAGAGAGAGAGAGAGAGAGAGAGAGAGAGAGAGAGAGAGAGAGAGAGAGAGAGAGAGAGAGAGAGAGAGAGAAAGAGAGGGGGAGAGAGAGATAACAGATAACAAGATGGGTAGATAGAGAGAGAGGGAAAGAGAGAGGGGGGAGAAGGAGGAGAGTAGGAGGAGAGAGAGAGAGAGAGAGAGAGAGAGAGAGAGGGGGGGGAGAGAAAGAAGAGAGAAAATTATGAAAGAAATGGACAGAGAGGAGGATGAGATGAGAGAGAGGGAGAGAGAGATGGGGGGACGGTATTAATGAACTCAGATTGACCACCAGAGGCAGAATGTGACATCATGTTGAGTGTGGTGAGCAGGTGTGCACGCCGGCTGCCGTGTCTGCAGAGACACCCGCGTCTGGTGTACCTGGTGGAGACCCATGACCTGCTGCTGCCGTGGCGATGGCGAAGGCCGAGGCAGGGGAGACAGAGGAGCGAGAGTTCTCTGCTGACTGGGCTACAGCCACACACAGACACACACACACATCCATACAGACACACACACACACACACACACATCCATACAGACACACACACACACACACACACATCCATACAGAACACAAACACATCCATACAGACACACACACACACACACACAACACACATCCATACAGTCACACATATAGCACCAGATGCAGATGCACACAGACATGCATCCATATAGACATTAGACACACATAGATATACATGCACGCACACACACACACACACATGTGCAGACACACATACACATGCCACGCACGCACAAAAAGACACACACACACACACACATCCACACAGACACACACAGACAACCACACACACATATGACCACATACAGACAACAGAAAAAAACATAAATATCTTAATTTGCTGTCCTTTGTATGATATGATCTGTCCCTGAATCCAGAAAATCATCACATTATAATAATCACTTTATATATATATATATATATATAATATACTATATATATATATATATACTGTGTATATATATATATATATATATATATATATATTATCAGCCCTTTCCCAAAATCACCATGTGTTTATTTATGTTTTAGAAGTAGTACTGTTTATTTTGGTCAATACCAGATGTCAGCTACAGGCTACAGTGTTAGCGGTTCACTGCTGTTGGAGCTGACAGCATTCCTCACAAAGTCAAAGCTGTTAGCTTCACCCCCCCAGCGAGGTCACTACAGCCCCCACAACCTCTTAGCAGGAAGACGCTAGTGTCAACTCACCACTGCTAACTCTTAAAGTCTTATTCTATTCCTCTCCTGCCAGCCCCCAGTGTGTGTACCTAAAAAAAAAAAATATAAACGGACCCCTCATCGACCCGGTTATCACCCGTGGCTCCAGAGACGACAAACAAAGAGAGGAAGCCCAGCCAGCTGCGCGTGGCAACCGAATGTCTCTGCGTTAGGAGATTTGGACGTTCTTGAGTTAGTGTGCATCAAGGTGGCTCAGGGAAGGACCGGCAGCGGTTCCAAGGACTCACAGGTCGACAGTGACCACACACACACACACACCACAAATACACTTAGACCGCACAACCGAGCCCAGACAGACAGACACACACACAGACAGACACGCACACACACATACAACCCACACCAACACAACACACGACACAACATATACACACGACAGATCAGACAGACAGACAGACAGACAGACACACACACACACATACCCGCGCACACGACACACACACACAACACACTCTCACTGGATGCCCCCTCGAACACCGGGCTGTAAGCATGTTGTGAGGACAGGGGCGGGGCTAGGAGCACACTCTCAGTAGAGGACAGGGGGCGGGGGCCAACACCCATCTCTCGGTAGAGGACAGGGGCGGGGCGCAAACCAGCACACCCTCGGTAGAGGACAGGGCGGGGCCAACAGCCCACTCTCGGTAAAGAGGACAAGAGGGCGGGGCCAACAGCCCCACTCTCGGTAGGAGGACAGGGCGGGGCCTAACAGCCCACTCTCGGATAGAGGTAGAGGACAGGGGCGGGGCCAACAGCCCACTCTTGCTAGAGGACAGGGGCGGGGCCAGCAGCCCACTCTTGCTAGAGGACAGGGGCGGGGCCACAGTACAGCTCCTCCATGACCTCCAGGAAATTATCCGAGACAGTCAGTGCTTACCTCCAGGCTGTCTGTAGCGGAGATGGCGGGGTGTGGAGGGGGAGCGACAAGGGGACATCTCCCCCGCGTCGGCGGCGCTCTGAGGGGGGTCTGGGGCGGGCGGGTTAGGGCTCCGGGACTCCGGGGTGATCTTGTCCAGTGACGCAGACTCCAGCACGGCTAGTCAGGGGGGAGACACGGGAGACGCAATGACATCAGGACTGCTGGTGATGATGAGCTGACTGACTGGCTGACAGAAAGACAGACTGATTGATTGACAGACTGGCTGACAGAAAGACAGACTGACTGACTTAATGAGGCTCACTGTAGCACTTCTTGCTCTTGGTTGAGTTAATGCTCTCTATATATATTATATTATGTCATTCCTCGTGTCACTTTGTGCTATGATGTAATCTTGTGAACTGTGAATGATGGAGACAGTCATACCCTGCTATGGTGTGATGTTGTAAAGTGTGAGTCAGAGACATACCCCTGCTATGATGCAATGTTGTAAACAGTGAGTCAGTGGGCGGTACCGCTGCTATGATATAATGTTCTAAACTGTGAGTCAGTGCGCTGTACCCCTGCTATGATGTAATGTTCTCAACTGTGAGTCAGGGCACTGTAACTCTGCTATGAGGTAATGTTGTAAACAGTGAGTCAGTGGGCCGTACCCCTGCTATGATGTAATGTTCTCAATTGTGAGTCAGGGCACTGTAACTCTGCTATGATGTAATATTGTAAACTGTGAGTCAGGGCACCGTACCCCTCCTATGATCTAATGTTGTAAACTGTGAGTCAGTGGGCCATACCCCTGCGGATGCTGCGTCTCAGTTTGCCACTGAAGGGATCGATCTTGGGCAGCTCCTCCCCCTCCGCGGTGGTGGAGGCGGGACTCTGGTCCGGGGAGGAGGGCCCTGGGGAGGCCTGGTGGTCCTGCGGGGGAGAGGTGGAGGGCGGAGGAGACGTGCCGGGGGTGTGCGGGGTCTGCGGGCTCAGGGGTGTGCCCGCGGACGTGGGGCTGCTGGCGGCAGACTGGGAGGTCTGGTGCTGCTGGTGGTGGTGGTGCTGGTGGTGGTGTGGATGGTTTAGAGGACTGCCCAGGTCAAGACCCCCCAAGCGGGCGGAGACGGGGGAGTGGAGGGAGAGCTTGCGCATCGGCACGGGGGATGAGGTGCGCGAGGCCACGGACATCGGCGGCGGTGAGGAGAACTTGCGGGCCAGGTGGGGGGACTTGTCGCTGGCGTGCTCGCCGCTGCGGTTGTTCTGATTGGTGGCGAAGAACAGCTCCAAGCTCCTGGGAGGAGGAGGACAGATGAGAGAGAACACACACACACAGAGCGTGTGAGACACGAACACGGTGAAGCAATCACAGAAAAGCAAAAGGAAAGTATTCTAATTAAAATGTAAATGAATACAAATGTTGGTGCGAAACTACAGCAATATCAATCAGAGAAGAGAGGACACACACACACACACACACACGCTCTCCAATTATGATTATAATTATAACAAGCTACAATCAAGTGCCAGTCTCGCACATCCCAATCTACACGGTCGATCTCTGGGACGGGGACACACCGTACGGTACATAACGTACAATACTTTGAAAATAATGTGTCAGGCAGCACTGAATTGTCGACCCTCTAATCAGCATGGAGATTACAACGCGGTTGAGACTCTGTCCCCCTGCCTCTCATTTCAATCCCAGATCCATCAGTAGGTGCTGAGCGAGGAGGACCATTCACACATTCACACAGGCCCGCGATTCAGCTCCAAAATAAAGGAGGAAATTGCATCGGCCGTGAAAGGAGACAGCATTGACAGAAGAGGGCGGGGCCAACAGCCCACTCTCGGTAGAGGACAGGGGCGGGGCCAACAGCCCACTCTCGGTAGAGGACAGGGGCGGGGCCAACAGCCCACTCTCGGTAGAGGACAGGGGCGGGGCCAGCAGCCCACTCTTGCTAGAGGACAGGGGCGGGGCCACAGTACAGCTCCTCCATGACCTCCAGGAAATTATCCGAGACAGTCAGTGCTTACCTCCAGGCTGTCTGTAGCGGAGATGGCGGGGTGTGGAGGGGGAGCGACAAGGGGACATCTCCCCCGCGTCGGCGGCGCTCTGAGGGGGGTCTGGGGCGGGCGGGTTAGGGCTCCGGGACTCCGGGGTGATCTTGTCCAGTGACGCAGACTCCAGCACGGCTAGTCAGGGGGGAGACACGGGAGACGCAATGACATCAGGACTACTGGTGATGATGAGCTGACTGACTGGCTGACAGAAAGACAGACTGATTGACTGACAGACTGGCTGACAGAAAGACAGACTGACTGACTTAATGAGGCTCACTGTAGCACTTCTTGCTCTTGGTTGAGTTAATGCTCTCTATATATATTATATTATGTCATTCCTCGTGTCACTTTGTGCTATGATGTAATCTTGTGAACTGTGAATGATGGAGACAGTCATACCCTGCTATGGTGTGATGTTGTAAACAGTGAGTCAGTGGGCCATACCCCTGCTGTGACGTAATGTTCTAAACAGTGAGTCAGTGGGCGGTACCGCTGCTATGATGTAATGTTCTAAACAGTGAGTCAGGGCACCGTACCCCTGCTATGATGTAATGTTCTAAACAGTGAGTCAGGACACTGTAACTCTGCTATGAGGTAATGTTGTAAACAGTGAGTCAGTGGGCCGTACCCCTGCTGTGATGTAATGTTCTCAATTGTGAGTCAGGGCACCGTAGCTCTGCTATGATGTAATGTTGTAAACTGAGAGTCAGTGCACTGTAACTCTGCTATGATGTAATATTGTAAACTGTGAGTCAGGGCACTGTAACTCTGCTATGATGTAACATTGCAAACTGTGAGTCAGGGCACCGTACCCCTCCTATGATCTAATGTTGTAAACTGTGAGTCAGTGGGCCATACCCCTGCGGATGCTGCGTCTCAGTTTGCCACTGAAGGGATCGATCTTGGGCAGCTCCTCCCCCTCCGTGGTGGTGGAGG
>PIJE02000045.1:657655-662655 GCA_002895965.2 Coryphaenoides rupestris | reverse complement strand
TTTGGGAGGATGGGGGTGCTAATTGATTGAGCAACAGAAGAAGTTGTAGAATGTTTTTTTTTGTGGGGGCAGAGGTGCTGTGTGCAATTTCCTGCGCTATGGTTTGGTTTCAGTAAATGTCCTTGTTGTTTGTTTGACGACCCCTTTGTGTCATGTACAGTGGCACTGTCCAATAGTTTGTGGCCAGTTCTAGGCCGTTAGCCTAGGAGGTTACACAATGTCAGGATAAAAAAACGTTTCGAAGCCATTAACTTATTATGGCTGCTGTGGGAATGAGCAATCCGAATGATTAGTCACAAAAAATGAGGCATCAATGAGACGCATATATTTCAAAATATACGATTCGACGACGACAGAACAAACAGTCGACGATGGCTGTGGCCTGACGGATCAGAATAGAGCATGCAAAATCTTCAACGTCGAGGACACCTCTAATATATACACAGTATACTGTATCAGTGTATATACCAACATATCACACACACTTGTGTCAGTCCATCTAGACGTATGGTGGATAGATCAGCCTACCAGCCTACCCAGTGGACTGTAGCAACCGGTAGGCACCGTTTGTTTTGGAAACCGCTTGGAATGGCTAATCATGCTCAGTGCAGAATTCCACAACGCAAAACCTCTCTTGGCCAATCATCTTTCACCTTTATGGCCATAAAACAGTGGAACAATCTTCCAACAGAATTAATAACAACAACACATTTTCTAACGTTTTTCCGTCGATCAAAACAGTGGATACTCACACAGCAAAGCACATTTGCTGACAAACTAGTCTTGTGGGTGGGGAGGGGGTGGGGGTGGGGGGTTGTTTCAGGGTTGGGGATGTGGGGATGATTGTGTTTGTATACTCTGTCCCTGCTCAAATAAAGAAATTCATTCATTCATTCACCTGGTGATATAATATGTGTCCTTTAAGTGTGTGTGAGTGTGTGTGCTGCCTGTGTTCACGGGTCACATGGCTCGCTTTCCCGCCAAAACCGTCAGCACCTGATGGGGATGGAGGTGAAGGGCTTCTTGTAGATGTCGGCCAGCTTGTCCATGACCACGGCGGCGGAGGTGAAGATGCGGTACGTGTGCAGGAAGGTGTTGAGGAAGTCGATGGACAGGAAGCGCAGGTCGGTGAGCCGCTCCAGCAGCCGCTCGACGCTGGCGTAGCGGATCTGCGGGACCTTGCAGGAGTTGAGCGTCTTGCTGAAGCAAATGTCAACATCATCTTTATGGAGACGCACATCGGATCTGATGGGTACAACACGCACACACACACACACACACACACAAACACAAACACACACATACAGACACACACACACGTACGAACGACACATAACATATCACCGGACACAGGTGACCGTTCGGCAGCGGTTATTATTAATGCACACAAAAGAAGAAAATAAAAAACGATTGCAGATGCAAAGGTGTGAAAAATATATAGAGAGATTATTAGGAGTGAAGAGCAAATGGAGCATTCAGAAATAAAACACAGTGTATGGAGCATTATGCATAGCCATGTTTCCACACACACACAAACACACACACTTCCGCACCCACCTTTACACACACACACACACACACACACACACACACAAACACACACACTTCCGCACCCACCTTTACACACACACACACACACACACAAACACACACAGACTTCCGCGCCCACCTTTAGTGTACACACACACACACACACACACACACACACACACACACACACACACACACACACACACACACACACACACACACACACACACACACACACACACACACACACACACACACACACACACACACACACACACACACACACATACAGACGTACTTGATCATATGGGGCACAGTGACTTTAGAGTTCTCCTCGAACACGCTGGTCATCAGACCATTGCAGCGGATGTTGTCTATGCACTGTAGGAGAGAGAGATACAGAGAGAGAGAGAGTTGTTAGAGAATATCTGCAATTGTACATTTGTAAATCGACAATTGTAAATAAGATTTGTTTTGTTTTTGTTTTTATTTACCACTCGCTTTGGCAATGTAAATGTATGTTTCCCACGCCAATACAGCTCTTCAAATTGAATTGAATTGAATTGAGAGAGAGAAAGAGAGAAAGAGAGAGAGAGAGAGTCAAGAGGATACACAGTAGAGAGATAGTGAGAGAAATAAAGACAGAGAGATACAGTACATTGAGAATACATGGTAGAGAGACAGTGAGAGATATAAAGAAAGAGAGAGACAGGTTGAGAATATATAATAGAGAGATAGTGAGATAAACAAAGGAAGAGAGAGACAAGTTGAGAATATATAATAGAGAGACATTGAGAGATAAAAGGAGAGAGAGAGAAGCTGAGAAAAGATGATAGAGAGAAATTGAGATGAACAAATAGAGAGAGAGGAAGACAAATTGAGTGTCTTCAAGTGAGTGTGGTGGAGGGTGTTGAAGTCTAAGTATTATATTGATCTTCAAATAATCACAGTTTGTTTACATATTTAGTCTTGTTTCTATCTACATGAGGTTGATACACATCTTCTGAAAATCCTTTAAAGAGATTCAGAGGGGAGAATATAAAGGGATAAACAAATTAAATATTCCTAAATAAAATTTCAAGACGAATAACAGACAGTGGAGAACGGCATGCTAGTTAGATGTTGTTTTGCTGTGCTTGCGTGTGTGCGTGTGTGTGTGTGTGTGTGTGTATGTATATAAATAAATATGTGTGTATGTATGTGTGTGTGTGTGGGCGTGTGTGTGTATGTATGTGTGTGTGTGTGTGTGTGTGTGTGTGATCGTTAGACACACTACTCTACAGAGGATCAAACCAAACAAACTCCCCTCCCCCAGGGGAAGAGGGGTGGAGGCCACGCCCCCTGTCTGTATTTGTTTATCACCGAGCCGTCTCATTGGTCCAGGGGGACGGCCCCGGTGGCTCTGCGGTGGTGTGTTCTGTGTGTCATGGTATAGGTGAGAGGACGTCAGAGAGACTCAGATCTCAGTACCTGGCTGATGTCGCTGGTCCAGGCAGCCTTCTCCTGGCGCGAGGGGGCCAGCAGCACCACGGTGAAGGCCTGCGCGTCATACGGCTCCACCACCAGCTTGAAGTCCAGCTGGCCGAACACCGCGCCGCCACCGCCACTGCCACCGCCGCTCTTAGCTGCTCACGCCACAACACACACACCACAGAGAGAGAGAGAGAGAGAGAGAGAGAGAGAGAGAGGAGAAGAGGTGGCTTAATGAGTCCACAGGAGCCTGCCTGCATCAAGCTATCATCCTGGAACCACACACACACACAGGCACACACACACACATGCACACACACATGCACACTCTCTGTTGACATGAACTCACACTCCTCGTCACTGGCGTCCGGTTCCTCGATGAGTGTGCAGTCGATGAGGGACAGAACTCCGCCCTGCTGTAAGAGCAAAACACACACACATCCAGCACACACACACTTATAACACAGTAACACAACAAGAACACACACTCCGAGTCGACGGACCGGACTACGGACTGTTTACATCTCACCAGTAGTGGACAGTGTGGACGGTGGGGCTTCAGGTTATCACACTATTATGATCATCTGTGTGTATTTATTCGTGTTCCATTGCCAGATTTTGCAACAGAAACGACCGCATCACTCAGCGGCACGTCATCCTCGACCGGATACGCTGTTGCCATGGCAACCTTTGAACTGAATCGTACTGAACTGAATATTTCTTTTGCTGTTATTTCGCCAAGGTCGGCTTGGCTACCGACAGCCTTTGATTATCTACCCCCTCTTCCCAAGCCACTCCACTTTGTGTCCATTGGCTACTAAGTGTTGGTGGCGTGGCCCCCCCCCTTGTGTCCATTGGCTACTAAGTGTCGGTGCCGTGGCCCCGCCCCCTTCGGTGTTGGTGGTGTTGGCCCCGCCCCCCTCTCCTCACCTTGAGCAGGTGCAGCTTGCCCCCGGAGCTGCGGGTGCAGATCAGGAAATGTTTGGTGAACAGGAAGCATTGTCGCTCGCCCTCCTTCTTCAGGGAGAGCGAGCCCAGGCGCACCTTGCTCAGCTTGCCTCGCTCGACCGACGGCAGCTGGATCAGAGAGCCTGGTGGGGGTGGGGGTACAACATCAATCAGTCTGTCTGTCTGTGGAGAACACCGCTTGATGTGTTGTGTGGTGTGTGGTATTTATAAGAAATTGTACAACGCCCTACAGAGATCTGAGAGATCTGTGTGGATGTGTGCATGTGTGTGTCTGCGGATCTTTGCATGTGTGCGTTTGTGTGTGTCTGTATCTGTCTGTACGTTTGCGAGAGCGTGTGTGTGCACTATTGTGTGTGTGTGTGTGTGTGTGTGTGTTTGTGTGTGTGTGTGTGTGTATGTGTGTGTGTGTGTGTGTGTTGTATGGTGTGTTGTGTGTGTGTGTGTGTGTGTGTGTGTGTGTGTGTACATGGAAGTGTGAGCATGAGCAAACGTGTGCACCGCGAGCATATGCATGTACGTGCCATGTCATGTGTTTTATATACCGTATATATATATATATATACAGTATATATGCACATAAAGTAAATTAAGCATTGGTAAACATCGGTGGTGTTGCTACTGGAGGTTTGGACCAGAGCCCAGCCTGTGTGATGATGATGATGAGGAGGTGAGGTTGCCCACCCTGTCTGACGAAGGTCTGGCTGGTGTCCAGCAGGATGTCACAGCCCTCCACGATCATTCGCTCGATCGCCAGGTTCTTACGGATGTTCTCTGTGTCGCTCACCTCGTCGTGCATCACCCTGGGATACACGCGGTGAGACACGTGCACACACACACACACACACACGCACGCACACACACACACACACATAAACATAAACACACACACAAACACACACGCACACACACACATACACAGGAGAGACACACACACACAGCTCGGACACACATACACACACACAGCAGATAGCAGACACACACACACACACACAACAGAGACACACATGCACTCACACACACACACACACACA
>PIJE02000045.1:641932-657569 GCA_002895965.2 Coryphaenoides rupestris | reverse complement strand
GCATTGGTAAACATCGGTGGTGTTGCTACTGGAGGTTTGGACCAGAGCCCAGCCTGTGTGATGATGATGATGAGGAGGTGAGGTTGCCCACCCTGTCTGACGAAGGTCTGGCTGGTGTCCAGCAGGATGTCACAGCCCTCCACGATCATTCGCTCGATCGCCAGGTTCTTACGGATGTTCTCTGTGTCGCTCACCTCGTCGTGCATCACCCTGGGATACACGCGGTGAGACACGTGCACACACACACACACACACACGCACGCACACACACACACACACATAAACATAAACACACACACAAACACACACGCACACACACACATACACAGGAGAGACACACACACACACACACACACACACACACACACAGCAGACACACACACACACACACAACAGAGACACACACACACACAGACACACACACACACACAGAGACACACACACACACACACAGACACACACACACACACACACACACACACACACACACACACACACACACACACACACACACACAGAGACACACACACACACAGAGACACACACACACACACACACACACACACACACACAGACATATTATTTATTATATACTTACATGGTACACTACACACATCCTTAACAAGCACATCAGATTACAATGTAATGGAGGATAGATCATATGGATATTGTGCGTTAACTCAAGTGTACCTGGACAGCTCCTCAAGCTTGGACTTGGCAAACTCCAGACTCTTGCGTTCCACGTGCTCGTGAGGAGTATGTGCCAGGAGCTCGTGGAGGGTGATGATGTAACGGGGAATCTGCCAGCAGAGTGCAGGACCAATAGCAAATATATCAACATTGAACAATATTTGATGTATGTGTCTGGGCGTGTGTGTGTTTGTATGTGCATGTAGATGTAAGGGGCTTCCGTGTATATGTAACCGATGTTGGTAATGTGCTCAGAATGGCACTTCTGCTCTTATCCCAGCAATTATGCAGGCAACCTAGCAATTATGAAACTTGTTCTATTAACCTTGCAATTATGAATGCTTGAAACCTGCTCTATTCTTATCCTTATGTACCACAGCGATATATTGCTGTGGTACATTTGTTGAAACCAATATATTGTCGCTTTGGATAAAAGCATCTGCCAAATGGCCTAAATGTAAATGTTTTGTATGTGTGTGTGTGTGTGTCTGTGTGTGTGTCAGTGTGTGTTGATGTACACATAACATATCGTACTCCATATGGTTAGTTATAAGGTGTGAGCAGGATTGCATAAACACATACAGTATGTGTGTGTGTGTGTGTGTCTGTTTGTCTGTGCGTGTGCGTATGCGTGTGCATGCACCTGGAACATGGGGTAGGTGAGGAAGGTCTCCAGCATGCGGCCCTCGCACGCCCCATTGGCCTCGTACTGCTTCAGCAGCTTGTCAAAGTCCCGGTTCTGCTTGCAGTTGGCCAGAACCTGCAGGCTGTACTGGTGGTTCCGCACAAACTCCTGGTAGATGTTCAGCATGGGCAGCAGGATGTCAAACAAGTCCGCTGGGGACGGGGAGAGAGGCGTGGGGTCACACACACATTCACACACACACACACACACACACACACACACACACACACACACACACACACACACACACACACACATACACACAGGAGCACGCACGGGCACACACACACACACACACACACACACACACACACACACACACACACACACACACACACACACACACACACACCACACACACACACACACACACACACACACACACACACACACACACACACACACAAAGACACACACACACAGGAGCACGCACACATGCGTACACACACACACACACACACACACACGTGCCCACACACACACACACGCATGTGTTTATATAATCCTGTTCACACCTTATATCTAACCATATGTAGTATACTGTATATTATGTGTACATAATCATTCACAATCATCACAATTGTATGTACAAGCCACCCACAGGGAGGCACACACCGATGTACACACACACGCACAGACAGAAACACACACACACAATGTTTTATTTATGTCTGTGAAATCTCATCCAACGCGGATGCTTGAATTTTTAACTGCTTCACAACGCCTGAATCTGAGATGCATACATACATACAGAGCATGTATGTATGCATGTATGTATAAGAATTTCCTTCGGGATTAATAAAGTTCTATCTTATCTCTTATCCGTTGCTGAGCATGTACAACCCATGCATGATCCATCTCGTGTATGTAACACCATGCCTTCTTCTTTAGATATACTGTATGTCTCAGGATAAATAAATGTGTGCTTGGTGTAACTTCCGATTTTTTTTAAAGGTTCTGTATGTACAGTTGTGGTCAAAAGTTTACATACACTTGTAAAGAACATGTATGTCATGGCAGTCCAGAGTTTCCAATAATTCCAACTCTGTGACATACTTCTTTGTCACAAAAAACATTCATGAAGTTTGGTTCTTTTATGAATTTATTATGGGTCTACTGAAAATGTGACCAAATCTGTTGGGTCAAAAATATACATACAGCAACATGAATTATCAATTTAGATGAAGTTGTGTCAGTCAAATTAGCTTTGTGGCCTCTTAACTTCTCGTGAGTGATTATGATTGACTACAGCTGGTGACTTCTCTGAGCCCATATGACTCATTTGATACAATCATTAGACTCAGACACAAACACTACAATGGGAAAGTCAAAGGAGCTCAGCACGGATCTGAAAAAGCAGATCATTGACTTGAACAAGTCAGGAAAGTCACTTGGAGCAATTTCAAAGCAGCTACAGGTCCCGAGATCAACTGTGCTAATAATTGTTCATAAGTATAAAGTGCATGGAACAGTTGTGTCACAAACTATCACCTGCTGCTGAGAGAAAATTGCAGTTCTGCAATAAATTAGAAGCTGCTGGAACACAGGTGTCAGTGTCCACAGTCAAGCGTGTTTTACATCTCCATGGGCTGAGAGGCTGCCGTGCAAGAAGGAAGCCCTTGCTCCAGAAGCGGCACCTTAAGGCTCGACTGAAGTTTGCTGCTGATCACATGGACAAAGAAAAGGCCTTCTGGAGGAAAGTTCTGTGGTCAAATGAAACAAAAATTTAGCTCTTTGGCCACAATGACCAGAAATATGTTTGGAGGAGAGAAGGTGAAGCCTTTAACCCCAAGAACACCATGCCTACCGTCAAGCATGGTGGTGGTAGTATTATCCTCTGGGCCTGTTTTGCTGCCAATGGAACTGGTGCTTTACAGAAAGTAAATGGAACAATGAAGAAGGAGGATTACCTCCAAATTCTTCAGGAGAACCTAAAATCATCAGCCAGAAGGTTGGGTCTTGGGCGCAGTTGGGTGTTCCAACAGGACAATGACCCCAAAACACACATCAAAGTGGTAAAGGAATGGCTAAATCAGGCTAGAATTAAGGTTTTAGAATGGCCTTCCCAAAGTCCTGACTTAAACCCCATCGAGAACATGTGGACAGTGCTGAAGAAACAAGTCCATGTCAGAAAGCCAACAAATTTATCTGCACTGCACTGATTCTGTCAAGAGGAGTGGTCAAAGATTCAACCAGAAGCTTGCCAGAAGCTTGTGGATGGCTACCAAAAGCGCCTAATTGAGGTGAAAATGGCCAAGGGACATGTAACCAAATATTAGCATTGCTGGATGTATATTTTGGACCCAGCAGATTTGGTCACATTTTCCGTAGACTCATAATAAATTCATAAAAGAACCAAACTTCATGAATGTTTTTTGTGACAAAGAAGTATGTGCTCCAATCACTATCACAGAAAAATAAGTGTTGTAGAAATTATTGGAAACTCTGGACTGCCATGACATACATGTTCTTTACAAGTGTATGTAAACGTTTGACCACAACTGTAAGTATAATGAATCTGTTCAGGGAGTACATGTAGGATTTTATAGCACAAATCGCTTTAAATTGGCAGTTTGTGAGCAGGTTGTGGTTGAAGTTAAAACATGAGAGCTTCCCCGACTCTCTCTGTTGCGTAGAACAGCTTTTGGGCTGATTTCTCTGATATTTGAGTCAGGTCGGATTTTGCAGTAAAAAAAAGGAACGAAGTGACATGTAAGCGTGGATAATTAAAAAATATATACATTTCATAGTTTTTGAACGTGTACAAGGTTTAATTATTAGAACGAATATTAGTTTCTGATTGTTATTGTCTCAACCCACGGAGCTAAGAATGCACTGATTCTTACATATAGTACCTTTAAAAATAAATGTAATTTAATATTTAATGAGATCCACATTTCACTACCTGTACAAATACATGATTGTGTGTGAAAGGTGGTTGGCGAAACGCTTTGTAAGTGCTGGGTGTGAAAGCACGTCAGCAGTGGGAGTACAGTACACCGTGGGGTGGGTGAGCTAACCAGCGCTATGGGGAGAGAGCCACGCACGTCATTCAGCCTCCCTGTGTGTGTGTGTGTGTGTGTGTGTGTGTGTGTGTGGAGTCACATCCAGGAGTCGGTCTCCTAGGTGACAGGCATCGGTGGAGGGGGCTGATTGGTCGACTCACGTAAATTATGGGATGTTTTTGTGTAGAGAGACGTGGTCGTTTAAAAAAGATATACAGTGTGTGTGCTGTTGGTGTGGTGTTGTGTGGCCCGTGGGGCTAGTATGGGTGTGCATGTGGGTGACGTGTAGGAGGTGTGTGTTGGTATGGATGCTTTGTGGCCTGTGTGGTGTGTGTGTCGTGCGTGTGGTGTGTGTGTGTCGTGTGCATTCTGGTGTGGTGCATTTGCAATGGTGTGTGCAATGTACTTGTGTGGTGTTGGTCTTACCCAAAACCAGGAGTTCGGCCCAGCCTCTGGGCTATCCTCCGAGCTTCTTCAATCCTTGATCGGAAAAATCTGCGTTGCAAAGACTAACTATGATGGTTCACTGAGGAGCACCAAACACGCGACGGGGAAAAAAGGGAAGAATCGATCGACGGCCACAAGCAACAAGAGGCAGGAGCTGGTCTGCCTCCTGACATCCATTCACTCTGTCTGTTCAGTTACTATCTGTCAGGTCTCTCTGTGGCACATGGTGCTGAAAGGCTCATTCACAAAAAAGGATTCGGAAAAAATATGTTGGCGAATGGAAGGGATACAGAGGATGCACACACACACACACACACACACACACGCACACGCGCACACACACACACACACACATGCACACGCACGCACGCACCCACGCACACACACACACACACATATACACACAGAAAGGGAGCGAGAGAGAAAGAAAGAGAGGTTGAGAAAGAGAGAGGTTGAGAAAGAGAAGGAAGTGAGAGAGTGAGAGGTCGAGAAAGAGAGAGGGAGGTAGAGAAAGGTAAAGAGAGAGAGTGAGAAAGAGAGCGGTAGAGAAAGGAAAAGAGAGAGAGAGAGAGAGAGAGAGAGAGAGAGAGAGAGAGAGAGAGAGAGAGAGAGAGAGAGAGAGAGAGAGAGAGAGAGAGAGAGAGAGAGAGAATAGCCGTGTGCAGCCCTGACGCCCGCGGGGACACACCTGTTCAGGAAGATGCTGCTGACGTCGTCGTGGTTGATGGGGGGCTTCTTGGAGCTGGCGGCCATCCTCAGGGGTCTCAGGAAGAAGTTGACCAGGATGTACAGCTGGTGCACGTACCTGCCAATTAAAAATCCCTCCAATCAGACACCGGGATTCCGGACGTCACGTGTGCAACATGCAACATCTGGAGCGAGAGCTGAAAAACCCACTGCATTTATTCCAGGGTGTTAAGACCAGATAAGAGCGTTGTTCTAATGAGACAAATCATTCCCTTCATTCAATCCTATTGTCTTGCATTGTGTTGCTACAATCCTTTCAATCAGGGCTCAAAACATTTCTGTTTGCCAGGGCCTTCTAAGAAATCCAGGGCAACACTAATCTGCACTGTAATATTTAACTGTTAAAAATTCCTTAGTCTCTTGATCTTATATGATCTTATATGATCTTATATGATCTTAACCTCTTGAACTGTCTTTCTATCTTTTTATCCTGTCGATCTCCTGTTTGTACTTTTTAACTATACATTGTTTAACCTTCAATGTATTCTTTTAATTCTGTAAAGCACTTCTGCCAAATTATTTAAGTGGATGAGAAACATTAGTCCTATGAACTGTTGTTTTTAAAGGATGTTTTGTGCTGTGGCGAGATATAAATCGTTGTGTGTGTTGTGTGACTGCTTTTACAATCAACAGCGCTTACCACGACAAGAACACAACAGTGAATGCGGGCGGTTGCTTGAGCAAACTACTAATTGGGTGGAGGATTGGGAGGGGGTGGAGGGGGTGGTGGTTGAGTAAGTGCTCATCAGGGAAGGTTTGAGTAAGGCAACAGTTAGACTGAAGCACCAGCAACCAAGACAAAAACAATTTACTACATTGTTTCTTCTGAATTGTCGCAGCCCTCCCAGAGGATCACTGTGCTACTACGCATGTCAATGATCAGTCAAACCCATATCTCTTTCTCTTATTCCTTTAGAGCAGTCAGGTGTTAAATATCTTAAACAGCAGGTTGTGGAAGAGACAGAAACGCAAACAGTACAGCAAACCTTTAGTATTCATTAGTGTTGTAGTACTCGAGACCGGTCTTGGTCTCGAGACCGGTACCTTGGGTCTCGAGACCACTTTTACGTGGTCTTGGTCTTGTCTCGGACTCGACTGTATTTGGTCTCGGTCTTGTCTTGGTCTCGGACATAGAGGTCTCGAAGGGGTTTGTGCATAAACCAAGCAGCGAGCTCATGCTCATCACAAAACCTGACGCAGCACTAGTACACTACGCAGCACTAGTACACTACGCAGCACCAGTACACTACGCAGCACCAGTACACTACGCAGCACCAGTACACTACGCAGCACTAGTACACTACGCAGCACTAGTACACTACGCAGCACTAGTACACTACGCAGCACTAGTACACTACGCAGCACTAGTACACTACGCAGCACTAGTACACTACGCAGCACTAGTACACTACGCAGCACTAGTACACTACGCAGCACTAGTACACTAGTACACTACGCAGCACTAGTACACTAGTACACTACGCAGCACTAGTACACTACGCCAGCACTAGCTACACTAGTTACACTACGCAGCAGCACTAGTACACCACGCAGAGCACTATACACTACGCAGCACTAGTACACTAGTACACCACGCAGCACTAGTACACTACGCAGCACTAGTACACTAGTACACTACGCAGCACTAGTACACTAGTACACTACGCAGCACTAGTACACTACACTAGTACACTACGCAGCACTAGTACACTACACGCCAAATATGTTACATGGCTGCTCCACTCCCCTCGTCCACACTTCACTTCACAGCTACTCAGCCTTGCGCTCACGCGCAAGGCTGTGTGCGTGCGTGTGACGTGTGCGCATGTCTGTATTGTTTGATTACAGTATTGTACTTATGATGGTGTTGTTTGACTAAATAAATGACTTTTAAATAACATCTGCATATCACCGTTGTGTTGACTAAACATTAAGGCCTAATCCATTTCAGGGAAGTTGATATCATACAGTGTAATTTGGCTACTACAATGGCTACTACAATGATGCAATTTCAAGTTTATAATTGTGTATCTTTAATTTGATGTTACGATTTCATCTGTAAATTAAGTATAATTTAAATAGGTTACATATTTCCCATTCTTTAGACAGTTGTTGGAGGTGCAAGATGGTGTTGGAGGTGTTTGTTGTTTTGGTCAGATGAACTTTGGGGACCAGTCATGTACAAGTACTCAACAGCACACTGAAGTGAAAAAGGGAGTCTCAATCCTCTAATAGTGCAGGAACAGCCGTCATGCAATTGCTACACATAGTTGATTCTCACCCAGTCTGCGAAAACATTTCCAGTGAGCTCCCAGTCACAACACATGACATGCCTCTGTCTCTGTATTGTTCTGCCCTGTAGTTGAAATTAATACCGTCTAATATGTATTGAATGTAAACTGTGGCTGAACCCCAGTATGCTGCTGTTCTTCATTGTATTGTTCAAGTATTGGTGTAACTTAAACACTAGCCGGTTTTTTTTTTTCCGGTCTCGAACTTGGTCTCGGTCTTGGTCTCGACTTGGTCTTGGTCTTGGCTTGGTCTTGTCTTGGTCTCGATACCCTCTGGTCTTGGTAGTGTCTTGGTCTCGGTTTAGGCGGTCTTGACTACAACTCTAGTATTCATAATAGTCTAGGGGATAAGCACAACAATTGTGCATTTTATGAGAAAAGCATGACATTTCTACCATAAGGTTTATTTTCAGATGTGGAGGGAAGTCAGATTTGACCTGTGAGGACTGTGAGAGGTTTAGGTCAAGATCAAGGTAGAAATTGACCAAAAAAGCTGCCCCCGGTGCTCAGGCATGGTACTGCAGTTTTGTAGCACTCGCTCGCTCGATAGCTCTGCTAATACAGACACTGTGTTCTGGATCATTCAGTCCCTTCATTTGATCAGTAACATGGAACACACATAAAACACTGCGGATGAACCCAATATCTTGAATTATCGTGAGTAAAAAGAATTCTGTGTGTGTTGTGTAGGTGCGGACATACTCGGTCTCTGCCTCCACCATGTTGAAGACGATCTGGTTCCTCTTCCTCATGCTCTCGGCGTGCGGGGAGCAGATGTAGTCCTGCACGATGATCTTCCACTTCCTGCGACACAGCCAGCCCCGCATGAAACTCTGCACCTGGAAGCAGCCACCATGAGATACTGTGAACAACGCCATCATGGACTGGAGGTCGGCGAGAATTCAAGTCAGGGTAACTGGAAGGCATCATTGCAATCATACATACATCAGACAAGGCCCCATGCCGCACATGAAGAAGAAGAAGAAGAAGAAGAAGAAGAAGAAGAAGAAGAAGAAGAAGAAGAAGAAGAAGAAGAAGAAGAAGAAGAAGAAAGAAGAAAGAAAGAAGTAAGAAGAAGAAGAAAGAAGAGGAAGAAAAAACATCTATAAATAAATAATCGTATCAATAAACCCCAAAAAAGGCATTTCTCTCTGGATCAACATCAAGTTATGTTAAACTGAATCTAGTACTATGTGGGATATATGTTTACAGGCGCTGTGCTAGATGCCTTGGCAGAACATTATATGTTCATCAGTGGACCTCTGAAGTCTGAGTGGACTGAGTGGACCTGATGTATCCAGGCTCTCCCATGCGCTGTACCTCCCTGGTGGAACCAGCTACCAGTAGGTGGCTAGGGTAAGGACACCATGCACATGGAGGCTGGGCTATGGAGATATGGAGAGTCTGCTGTACGTGTATATGAGGCCTACGACATGTACTCACAGCAGGTGTTAACAGCGACTAACAGACAAAGCCCCTCAAACCTACATACACACACACACATACACACAGACACATTGAGAGGCGTATCCTCAACCTTGAAATGACACACAAACCCAAAAACAAGTGACATGTTACCTTTTTGATCTTCTTAATATCTGGGTCTTCGTCTTCCTGGTTCGTGTGGTAGGGCCGCATTCTCTCCTTGGTCTTGTTTAGAGCAATAATCTGTCAACAACAACAACAACAACAACAAAACAGTGTCAGAGTTTATCTTCAGGGAGCATTTCAGCCAATAAGGACATGCATATTGAGGTGTTTTAATGATATCAGATTATCAGATGATATGAATATAGAACAACAAGAAGACACAGGTAGACAGGAGACAGACAGAGAGACAGAGAGACAGACAGACAAAGTGGTGTGTAACAATGTCCTTGCCACAATGCCACGGATTTTACACATATTTTAATTAAAATGTCACCGTCATTTGAATTGCATTTAATTTGATTTGGAACACCATTTAACCTCAACAGGCGCAGGGATGTTTAGTTAATAACCAAAAAATCGAAATGATTTCAGTGTGTGTGGCGTGGAGGAATGTGGTAATTCAATGTAATATTACTTTGATATGATTTCTGTTTGGACAAAGGATGAGGAAAATTCATCGAGGACTTTGGATCATATGCCCTCCACATTTGTTTTACTTCTTTTCTTCATCTTGGTGACCAAGCCAGGAGACCACAATTTCATTGCTTCTAAATTTGGGCGAGGTCGCCAAGAGAGCAACATTTTTTATTTCTTCTACATTTTGGTGAGCTAGCCAGGAGACCACATTTGTATTTGAAATTAAATGAACATTTGTCTCACTGGACTTGCTCAGGTTAGGGATGCAATTAGCATTTTTATGTAGAAACAATACAATTCCCTTAAACCAGTGTCAGCAGGTCATGGCTAATAATAAACACAAAATGTCACAAATTAAAAAAATACAAATGACATAAAACCAACAAATTGAGCAATGCCTTTTCAATATAAAGCTTAAAGTCTGTCAGTCAGGATGTAGTCTGTTGCTGTGGGGATAAGCCTGCCATTGGCCAAGTCGTAAGACCCCTTACCTTCGGCTATCTACCGTTTTAAAGGTCCCTCACCACGTGAAACAACAACAACAACAACAACCTCATGCTGAAAAATGGCATGGCATGTTTTGACAAAGATATTGCAATAAGTCAGTCCTGCTTGATTCTTTTGCGTGGATTTAGCCATTTTAATGTCAGGACACACACACACACACACACGCAAGTATTCGAGCAAAGCAAGTCCCACCCCGACCGTATTCTGCAAGCTGGGGGGCGTCGCTGCATCCTGGACTTAGCCCCGCCCAAGACAATTGTGATTGGTTAAAAATAAATAAAAACAAAGACAGACAGAAGAAGACTTCCCCTGCACTTCTACCCCTCACAACTACCCTACCCTAACCTAGCCTAGCCTAGCCTTTAGCCGTACGTTACAAAACTAAGACATCCTTCTCTGACAAACTGAAATGTCAGCTGCCACAGCGTGTCATTCCTGGGAGAACTGGAAGCATGTGTGATGTAGCCCACCGAGGCGGACATGTGATGGTGGTCGGGTAACATTTAGATTTTAATGATCTTCTTATTATGTTGTTTGTTAACTGTCTTGTTTAATGGACGCACCATAGCCGCCGTAAATTCCCGACTGTCTCATGGTACGGCCAATAAAAGGATTCTGATTGTGATACTCAGAGACCACTTGGGTTGTTTCCTCCATGGCTGTACATTTTCATTTCTCGAGAGAGAAAGAACCAAACTGAATTTCACAGAAACTGTAACTGGTTTTTAGTTGGACTAAAAAAAAAGCAGACACACACACCAAAACTCCCACACACACACACACACACACCAAAACTCCCACACACACATACACACACACCAAAACTCCAATACACACACACAGACCACACACACACACACACACACAAACCAAAACTCCAACAAACACACACACAGATACACACACAATACACACACACACACACACACACACACTGCGGCACTGCGAGATGTCATCCTTTATTCATGAGGAAACTCGTTAAGCAGATGTGTCTAAATACTTAACGTCTATTGGCTCATTATCTACACACTGCACACCAAATCCTCTGCGTAAGTTATTACCGCTGAGCAGAGCAGACACGCAACTCTCCGACACAAACGCTCCACGACGCTTGCTCTGCTCTTAGTGAAAACCAAACACAAAAAAACTGTTCAATCCATTAGTGAGGGGGGTGGGGGGGGGGAGGGTGAGGGGCGCCCTACAGTCAAAGAAAAAGGGTCTTGTATATTATTTATCCAAGTAAAATGCTGACGAAGATGTAGTAGGAGAATAAAAAAGTAATGGGGGGGGGAGCACCATCAACACGATCATAATCAGCTCCTTCCTTCTTAGCCCGGAGCCATGCAGCTGCACAGCCGGGAATACGACAGCTATTAGCCTGTTAGCCTGTTAGCCCTGCATCCCAACACTGACAACGCATCCCTAGTGTCTCCCATAGAGGAGTGTGGTTGGAGTCTCTGGCTGGAGATGGGAGATGGGGGATGGGGGACGGAGTGGTTGGGGAGGGGGGCTCCCAACAAACCAGCAAACCAGGAGGGTTCAAAGGCGTGCCCTCTTGGGAGGAATTGTAGCCAACGTCTTCTGTAAAAAACAACAAGACATGAATCTGGTGCCGTGAAATGCGACTTTGAAACGTGTGAATGAAGGAGGCTGGAGTGCTAGAGCTGTGGCAGAGGGAGACGTTCCATTCTCTTAAAGGGGCCCGGTGACACCACCAGGTGTGAGCGTGATAGGTAGCCATTACAAGCCATTTCAATATTGTCATGTGACTCAAATGGGCATTGTGACGACAGAGTGACATCAACAAGTGGGGAGTGTGCCACCTAGATGATGCCGATTAGATCAGTTCACCAGTTGAAAGGCAAAACTACACGTGATTATTCCCCCCCCCGCCCCCCCCGCGGGGCCCCCCCCCACACACACACCACACACACACACAACCAAAAACTCCAACAAAACACCACACACAGATAACACAGCACAAGTACACACACACACACACGCACGCACGGCGCGCACGCACGGACAACGGACGGGACTCACACATGCACACAAAAAGTATCCACACACAAAGCATACGCACACAGACACACAACGCACAGATATTAACATACACACATGTTTCACGGAGCACACAGACAGGATTCACATACCACCACATACACACGCACGCAACAAACAAGACGGACACACACACACATTCACATACACACACACACACATCCACACAAATGCAGAGATAATCTTCATAAACATACTGTATAAACATCTGCACCGTCCACCATATGCATAAAATATGCAGAATAAAACCCAGAAGCAACATAGATGAACACACACTCACACACAATATCTATAACATACTATACATCTCATAGTAATCTTGTTAGTTTGGAGGATTTTGTGGTAAGATGATCTTATTGTTCACTTAGAGAGATTAGATTCATTGATCTAATTAAGTGTGTGGGCTCGTGTGTGTGTACTGTTTGCATGCGTCAGAAAGGATTATGTTGAACAGTTTCTCATTTTTATTAAAAGTGACATTGAGACCATGCTAATATGGATATGAGAGAGCTTGTGTGTGTGTGTGTGTGTGTGTGTGTGTGTGTGTGTGTGTGTGTCTCTCTCTCTCTCTCTCTCTCTCTCTCTGTCTCTCTCTTTGTCCTTGTACCTTGTATGCATTTTTGTTTTCTCTGTATGTCTGTTCACATTTACGTCGGACAAAGAGAAAGAGACAGAGGTCGGAGAGGGAGAGAGAGGTGTGTGTGTGTGTGTGTGTGTGTGTGTGTGTGTGTGTGTGTGTGTGTGTGTGTGTGTGTGTGTGTGTGTGTGTGTGTGTGTGTGTGTGTGTGTGTGTGTGTGTGTGTGTGTGTGTGTGTGTGTGTGTGTGTGTGTGTGTGTGTGTGTGTGCGCGCATGTGTGATCACAGGGCGGGCAGCTCAGCAGAGAGTGGTGTGTTCGATAAGCATGACGGCTGGACAGATCTTTGTTGAGCAGGTGATGGTGCTGGTGATTAAGGTGGTGGTGATTAAGGTGATTAAGGTGGTGCTATCCAGAGCCATGTGATGTTGGTGGTGCTGAAAGTGGGGGGTTATTGATCCATGTCAGCTGCCTCCCACACCCCCCAACCCACCCCCATCCCCCCGCCCCCCTCCCTGCCATAAAACACACACGTGCTGGAGCAATTAACACATAAACAATACCCCCGCACACACACACACACACACACACACACACACACACACACACACACACACACACACACACACACACACACACACACACACAGAGGGGGAGAGGGAGAGATGGGGGGGAGAGAGAGAGGGAGAGAAAGCGAGGGAGAGAGAGAGAGGGGGAGAGAAAGAGAGAGAGAGAGAGAGAGAGAGAGAGAGAGAGAGAGAGAGAGAGAGAGAGAGAGACAGGATAGAGGAGCAAACAAATACAACAAAGGGCTGTGTATGTATGGTTGGGTGGGTGTGTGTACACGTGTGCCCATTGTGTGTATGTGTGTGTGAGTGTGCGCGTGCGTGCAAACCTCTGATTTCAGCCTCTCGATCTCGGTGTCCTGGTCCTCCAGCTGTGTGCGGAGCTGATTGGCTGCCACCTTCTCGGTCTCAACGATCTGGACCAGGTGGATGTACTTCTGCATCAGCACCTCGCGCTCAATTATGATGTCAGAATAGCTGGAAACAGAAGCAGTACTTCAGGCTAGTGGACACACTGGAACCCCCCCCCCACCCACACCCACACACACCCACACCCACACACACACACACACACACACCCCGGGCACCACAGAGACAGGAGACCGTTAGCGGCTCGCAATCGACTTATGGACAGAAAGGTTGTAAACAAATCCGCTTTAAGCGATGTATATAACAACTGTGGACCAGATCAATGGTGAATATTGATTCATGATTGATTGATGTTGCATTGTAGTGTGACCAGCAAACACAGCCCCATGGATCTAAAAGCGGCATTAAACACGGTACGTTATTGTTATTTGAACACCGTTTGTTCAATGGCACATATTTAAGGAGCAGAGGTAATACACATTTACTCCAAGCAACCTAATTAATAGTTCAATTCTGTTACACTTGCTATATAAGACGTCCCAGGTTACAGCAATGTTCCGAAAAATCTAATAACTTCTACGTGCCAAAGTCTTATTACAGTAACCGCAGGATACAATTTTCGTTTAAAAAATGATGTCAAAGAAACCCCAAGCTGTTCCATGGGATCCTCAGTTTCAGGTTTTCTGTATGTAGTTAACATCTGCAGGAATGAACGATATTTAATGAGTTAAGCACAGTGTATGTTAAGCTAAAAATAATAACATTACCATGGCTACCAGCACTGTGTTCTATTTTCATCAACTGAATTTCAAATTCATCAGCTAAACTATTTTATAGGTGTTGCTGCTTTTGTGAACGTGACATAAGTCTGTCAGTCTGCAACATCAAGGCCGTTCCCACCCCTCAAACACCGGACCCCCACGGCTCCTACCTGGCCTGCTGGATGGCCTCCACCCATTCATCACATTCACACTCCTCGTCCGTACGCAACTCCAGGGGCTTCTGGCCGTCATGTCCGAACACGATGAGGAAGTAATGCTGGGAGGAGGACACGGGAGAAGAAGGAGAAGAAGAAGAAGAAGAAGAAGAAGAAGAAGAAGAGATTTGGTGACCTGTCCATCATCATTACAGTAACAGATCCCAAGATGTCTTTACCCGATCAGAAATGCTACTTAACACTTCAAATCCCCAAAAAGGCATCTGCGAAGCAAATGCAAAAACAGCAAACGGATAGGCCTAGTCTCCTCCGCATCGAAAGGAGTCAGCTGAGGTGGTTCGGGCATCTGATTAGGATGCCCCCCGGGCACGTCCAACTGGGAGGAGACCCCGGGGCAGACCCAGAACCCGCTGGAGAGATTATATATCTCGTCTGGCCTGGGAACGCCTCGGGATCCCCCAGGAGGAACTAGAGAGTGTGGCTGGGGAGAAGGAAGCCTGGGGGGCCCTGCTTAGCCGGCTGCCACCGCGACCCGACCCCGGATAAGCGGACGCTAATGGATGGATGGATGGATGGATAGGCCTAGTTGTTGTTGTTGCACCTTTTTATTGTTTATTTTTTATATATATTTTTATATATATAAAAACTAAGGCAATAAAAGCTGTTTCTGATTCTGATTCTGATTGATA
>PIJE02000045.1:607541-641907 GCA_002895965.2 Coryphaenoides rupestris | reverse complement strand
GGAAGAGAGGAAGGGGAGAGTGAGGAGGGAAGAGGTGGGTGGATGAAGATAGTGGAGAGGGGGAGAGAGACCGAGAGAGTCCATCCATGGCAGCCTGCAGTCTCCTCTGTTTTCCCTGACTAAGAATAGCAACTCTTCTGGTAACCCAGTGCCCCAGGACACGACCGCTGGAATATAAAGCCTCACTCACTTCCAACACTGCCCTGGCTGGTGTGCTGCGTGAGTGTGTGTGTGTGTGTGTTTTCCTGTGCAATGGCGTATGTGTGTGAGTGTCTACTGGTGCCCAGTGTGGGGAAGTAGTTTAACGGCCGATAGATACACACAGAAACACATGGAATTTCAGAATAGAAGCGCGGACCCGAGGCGTGGTGGGGTGGGGGTTGCGGCGGTTAATTGATAGTGATGATAACAGGCTTGTGAAAGGTGAAAGGAGGGGGGGGGGGGGGGGGGGGGGGGGGGGGGGGCACGACGAGACCCATTGCTTTATCTCTCGCTGAGAAATTTGTCCTTCTTTTATCTGCATAGCGCCGCCCACCCTTCCATATTTCTCCACCATTCCTCTCTCTGCCCCCCCACACACACACACCCACTCTCTCTCTCTCTCACGCTCGCTCTCTCTCTCTCTCTCTCTCCCTCTCTGTCTCTCTGTTGTCTATACTCTTGAGCTCTTGCTTTATGTAATGGCCAACCTTGGAAACTTTATGTAATGCATTTGGCTGAAATCATGAGTGAAGTTCCTCAACATAAATGGAGGAAGGAAGTGATACTTCATACACATACCGTGCAAAAACAAATCGCCAGCCCTCGGCGATGGTAAACATTTGTTTGTGGACTCTCTGGGCACATAGCACACAGAGCAGCCACAACTGTCCCGATAGTGATAGTCCCGAGCAGGACATATTGCATTATCTATCACTTTTTTATCAATCAGAATCAGAATCAGAAACAGCTTTTATTGCCTTAGTTTTTATATATATAAAAATATATATAAAAAATAAACAATAAAAAGGTGCAACAACAACAACTAGGCCTATCCGTTTGCTGTTTTTGCATTTGCTTGGCAGATGCCTTTTTGTGGATTTGAAGTGTTAAGTAGCATTTCTGATCGGGTAAAGACATCTTGGATCTGTTACTGTAATGATGATGGACAGGTCACCAAATCTCTTCTTCTTCCTCTTCTTCTTCTTCTTCTTCTTCTTCTTCTCCCGTCTCCTCCTCCCAGCATTACTTCCTCATCGTGTTCGGACATGACGGCCAGAAGCCCCTGGAGTTGCGTACGGACGAGGAGTGTGAATGTGATGAATGGGTGGAGGCCATCCAGCAGGCCAGGTAGGAGCCGTGGGGGGTCCGGTGTGTGAGGGGTGGGAACGGCCTTGATGTTGCAGACTGACAGACTTATGTTCACAAAAGCAGCAACACCTATAAAATAGTTTAGCTGATGAATTTGAAATTCAGTTGATGAAAATAGAACACAGTGCTGGTAGCCATGGTAATGTTATTATTTTTAGCTTAACATACACTGTGCTTAACTCATTAAATATCGTTCATTCCTGCAGATGTTAACTACATACAGAAAACCTGAAACTGAGGATCCCATGGAACAGCTTGGGGTTTCTTTGACATCATTTTTTAAACGAAAATTGTATCCTGCGGTTACTGTAATAAGACTTTGGCACGTAGAAGTTATTAGATTTTTCGGAACATTGCTGTAACCTGGGACGTCTTATATAGCAAGTGTAACAGAATTGAACTATTAATTAGGTTGCTTGGAGTAAATGTGTATTACCTCTGCTCCTTAAATATGTGCCATTGAACAAACGGTGTTCAAATAACAATCACGTACCGTGTTTAATGCCGCTTTTAGATCCATGGGGCTGTGTTTGCTGGTCACACTACAATGCAACATCAATCAATCATGAATCAATATTCACCATTGATCTGGTCCACAGTTGTTATATACATCGCTTAAAGCGGATTTGTTTACAACCTTTCTGTCCATAAGTCGATTGCGAGCCGCTAACGGTCTCCTGTCTCTGTGGTGCCCGGGGTGTGTGTTGTGTGGTGTGTGTGTGGGTGTGGGTGGGTGTGGGTGTGGGGGGGGGGGGGGTTCCAGTGTGTCCACTAGCCTGAAGTACTGCTTCTGTTTCCAGCTATTCTGACATCATAATTGAGCGCGAGGTGCTGATGCAGAAGTACATCCACCTGGTCCAGATCGTTGAGACCGAGAAGGTGGCAGCCAATCAGCTCCGCACACAGCTGGAGGACCAGGACACCGAGATCGAGAGGCTGAAATCAGAGGTTTGCACGCACGCGCACACTCACACACACATACACACAATGGACACACGTGTACACACACCCACCCAACCATACATACACAGCCCTTTGTTGTATTTGTTTGCTCCTCTATCCTTGTTTGTTTGTCTCTCTCTCTCTCTCTCTCTCTCTCTCTCTCTCTCTTTTTCTCCCTCTTTCTCTCCCCCTCTCTCTCTCTCCCTCGCTTTCTCTCCTCTCTCTCTCCCCCCCATCTCTCCCTCTCCCCTTCTGTGTGTGTGTGTGTGTGTGTGTGTGTGTGTGTGTGTGTGTGTGTGTGTGTGTGTGTGTGTGTGTGTGTGTGTGTGTGTGCGGGGGTATTGTTTATGTGTTAATTGCTCCAGCACGTGTGTGTTTTATGGCAGGGAGGGGGGCGGGGGGATGGGGGTGGGTTGGGGGGTGTAGGAGGCAGCTGACATGGATCAATAACCCCCCACTTTCAGCACCACCAACATCACATGGCTCTGGATAGCACCACCTTAATCACCTTAATCACCACCACCTCAATCACCAGCACCATCACCTGCTCAACAAAGATCTGTCCAGCCGTCATGCTTATCGAACACACCACTCTCTGCTGAGCTGCCCGCCCTGTGATCACACATGCGCGCGCGGCACAACACACACACACACACACACACACACACACACCACACACACACACACACACACACACACACACACACACACACACACACACACATATACACACACACACACATATACACACACACCACACACACACACACACACACACACCTCTCTCTCCCTCTCCGACCTCTGTCTCTTTCTCTTTGTCCGACGTAAATGTGAACAGACATACAGAGAAAACAAAAATGCATACAAGGTACAAGGACAAAGAGAGAGACAGAGAGAGAGAGAGAGAAAGAGAGAAAGAGAGAGAGAGACACACACACACACACACACACACACACACACATAAGCTCTCTCATATCCATATTAACATGGTCTCAATGTCACTTTTAATAAAAATGAGAAACTGTTCAACATAATCCTTTCTGACACATGCACGCATGCAAACAGTACACACACACGAGCCCACACACTTAATTAGATCAATGAATCTAATCTCTCTAAGTGAACAATAAGATCATCTTACCACAAAATCCTCCAAACTAACAAGATTACTATGAGATGTATAGTATGTTATAGATATTGTGTGTGAGTGTGTGTTCATCTATGTTGCTTCTGGGTTTTATTCTGCATATTTTATGCATATGGTGGACGGTGCAGATGTTTATACAGTATGTTTATGAAGATTATCTCTGCATTTGTGTGGATGTGTGTGTGTGTGTGTGTGTGTGCCCGTCTGTTTGTGCGTGCGTGTGTATGTGTGTATGTGAATCTGTCTGTGTGTCCGTGAACATGTGTGTATGTTAATATCTGTGCGTGTGTGTCTGTGTGCGTATGTTTGTGTGTGTATTTTTGTGTGTGCATGTGTGAGTCCGTCCGTTTGTCCGTGCGTGCGCGCGTGCGTGCGTGTGTGTGTGTGTGTGTGTGTGTATTGTGTGTGTATCTGTGTGTGTGTTTGTTGGAGTTTTGGTTTGTGTGTGGTGTGTGTGTGTGTGTGTGTGTGTGTGTGGGGGGGGGGGGGGTAATAATCACGTGTAGTTTTGCCTTTCAACTGGTGAACTGATCTAATCGGCATGCATCTAGGTGGACACTCCCACTTGTGATGTCACTTCGTCACAATGCCCATTTGAGTCACATGACAATATTGAAATGGCTTGTAATGGCTACCTATCACGCTCACACCTGGTGGTGTCACCGGGCCCCTTTAAGAGAATGGAACGTCTCCCTCTGCCACAGCTCTAGCACTCCAGCCTCCTTCATTCACACGTTTCAAAGTCGCATTTCACGGCACCAGATTCATGTCTTGTTGTTTTTTACAGAAGACGTTGGCTACAATTCCTCCCAAGAGGGCACGCCTTTGAACCCTCCTGGTTTGCTGGTTTGTTGGGAGCCCCCCTCCCCAACCACTCCGTCCCCCATCCCCCATCTCCCATCTCCAGCCAGAGACTCCAACCACACTCCTCTATGGGAGACACAGAGCACTAGGGATGCGTTGTCAGTGTTGGGGTGCAGGGCTAACAGGCTAATAGCTGTCGTATTCCCGGCTGTGCAGCTGCATGGCTCCGGGCTAAGAAGGAAGGAGCTGATTATGATCGTGTTGATGGTGCTCCCCCCCCCATTACTTTTTTATTCTCCTACTACATCTTCGTCAGCATTTTACTTGGATAAATAATATACAAGCCCCTTTTTCTTTGACTGTAGGGCGCCCCTCATCCTCCCCCCCCCACCCCCCTCACTAATGGATTGAACAGTTTTTTTGTGTTTGGTTTTCACTAAGAGCAGAGCAAGCGTTGTGGAGCGTTTGTGTCGGAGAGTTGCGTTGTGTGTCTGCTCTGCTCAGCGGTAATAACTTACGCAGAGGATTTGGTGTGCAGTGTGTAGATAATGAGCCAATAGACGTTAAGTATTTAGACACATCTGCTTAACGAGTTTCCTCATGAATAAAGGATGACATCTCGCAGTGCCGCAGTGTGTGTGTGTGTGTGTGTGTGTGTGTGTGTGTGTGTGTCTGTGTGTGTGTATTGTGTGTGTATCTGTGTGTGTGTTTGTTGGAGTTTTGGTTTGTGTGTGTGTGTGTGGTGTGTGTGTGTGTCTGTGTGTGTGTATTGGAGTTTTGGGTGTGTGTGTATGTATGTGTGGGAGTTTTGGTGTGTGTGTGTGGGAGTTTTGGTGTGTGTGTCTGCTTTTTTTTTAGTCCAACTAAAAACCAGTTACAGTTTCTGTGAAATTCAGTTGGGTTCTTTCTCTCTCGAGAAATGAAAATGTACAGCCATGGAGGAAACAACCCAAGTGGTCTCTGGGTATCACAATCAGAATCCTTTTATTGGCCGTACCATGAGACAGTCGGGAATTGGTGCGTCCATTAAACAAGACAGTTAACAAACAACATAATAAGAAGATCATTAAAATCTAAATGTTACCCGACCACCATCACATGTCCGCCTCGGTGGGCTACATCACACATGCTTCCAGTTCTCCCAGGAATGACACGCTGTGGCAGCTGACATTTCAGTTTGTCAGAGAAGGATGTCTTAGTTTTGTAACGTACGGAAATGTCACATGGCTAAAGGCTAGGCTAGGGTAGGTTAGGGTAGGGTAGGTTAGGGTAGGGTAGTTGTGAGGGGTAGAAGTGCAGGGGAAGTCTTCTTCTGTCTGTCTTTGTTTTTATTTATTTTTAACCAATCACAATTGTCTTGGGCGGGGCTAAGTCCAGGATGCAGCAACGCCCCCCAGCTTGCAGAATACGGTCGGGGTGGGACTTGCTTTGCTCGAATACTTGCATGTGTGTGTGTGTGTGTGTGTGTGTGTGTCCTGACATTAAAATGGCTAAATCCACGCAAAAGAATCAAGCAGGACTGACTTATTGCAATATCTTTGTCAAAACATGCCATGCCATTTTCAGCATGAGGTTGTTGTTGTTGTTGTTGTTTCACGTGGTGAGGGACCTTTAAAACGGTAGATAGCCGAAGGTGAGGGGTCTTACGACTTGGCCAATGGCAGGCTTATCCCCACAGCAACAGACTACATCCTGACTGACAGACTTTAAGCTTTATATTGAAAAGGCATTGCTCAATTTGTTGGTTTTATGTCATTTGTATTTTTTTAATTTGTGACATTTTGTGTTTATTATTAGCCATGACCTGCTGACACTGGTTTAAGGGAATTGTATTGTTTCTACATAAAAATGCTAATTGCATCCCTAACCTGAGCCAGTCCAGTGAGACAAAATGTTCATTTAATTTCAAATACAAATGTGGTCTCCTGGCTAGCTCACCAAAATGTAGAAGAAATAAAAATGTGCTCTCTTGGCGACCTCGCCCAAATTTAGAAGTAATGAAATTGTGGTCTCCTGGCTTGGTCACCAAGATGAAGAAAAGAAGTAAAACAAATGTGGAGGGCATATGATCCAAAGTCCTCGATGAATTTTCCTCATCCTTTGTCCAAACAGAAATCATATCAAAGTAATATTACATTGAATTACCACATTCCTCCACGCCACACACACTGAAATCATTTCGATTTTTTGGTTATTAACTAAACATCCCTGCGCCTGTTGAGGTTAAATGGTGTTCCAAATCAAATTAAATGCAATTCAAATGACGGTGACATTTTAATTAAAATATGTGTAAAATCCGTGGCATTGTGGCAAGGACATTGTTACACACCACTTTTGTCTGTCTGTCTCTCTGTCTGTCTGTCTCTCTGTCTGTCTGTCTCTCTGTCTGTCTCCTGTCTACCTGTGTCTTCTTGTTGTTCTATATTCATATCATCTGATAATCTGATATCATTAAAACACCTCAATATGCATGTCCTTATTGGCTGAAATGCTCCCTGAAGATAAACTCTGACACTGTTTTGTTGTTGTTGTTGTTGTTGTTGACAGATTATTGCTCTAAACAAGACCAAGGAGAGAATGCGGCCCTACCACGTGAACCAGGAAGACGAAGACCCAGATATTAAGAAGATCAAAAAGGTAACATGTCACTTGTTTTTGGGTTTTGTGCACAAACCGTCATTTTGTGTCATTTCAAGGTTGAGGATACGCCTCTCAATGTGTCTGTGTGTATGTGTGTGTGTATGTAGGTTTGAGGGGCTTTGTCTGTTAGTCGCTGTTAACACCTGCTGTGAGTACAGCAGACTCTCCATATCTCCATAGCCCAGCCTCCATGTGCATGGTGTCCTTACCCTAGCCACCTACTGGTAGCTGGTTCCACCAGGGAGGTACAGCGCATGGGAGAGCCTGGATACATCAGGTCCACTCAGTCCACTCAGACTTCAGAGGTCCACTGATGACATATAATATGTTTCTGAAGGCGATCTAGCACAAGCGCCCTGTAAACATATATCCCAATGTTACGATTCAGTTTAAACATAACTTGATGTTGATCCAAGAGAAATCCTTTTTTGGGGTTTTGAAATACATTATTATTAGAATGTTCTTCTTCCTTCTCAGATTTTCTCTCTTCTTCTTTCTTCTTTTTCTTCTTCTTCTTCTCTTCTTCTTCTTCTTCTTTTCTTCTTCTTCTTCTTCTTCTTCTTCTTCTTCTCTTCCTCTTCCTTTCTTTCTTCTTCTTCTTTCTCTTCTTCTTCTTTCTCTTCTTCTTTTCCTTCTTCTTCTTCTTCTTCTTCTTCATGTGCGGCATGGGGCCTTGTAATGGATGTATGTATGATGTATGAATGCATGATGTTCCAGTACCTGATGAATCTGCGCCGACCTCTCAGTCATGATTGGCGTTGTCACAGATTCTCATGGTGGCTGGCTTCAGTGCAAAGTTTTCATAGCCAGGGGTGGCTGGCTGTGTCGCAGGAAGTGGGAAGATCATGCGTGCGGACTACATCCTGCTCCCCCACGCCGAGAAGCCATGAGGAAGAGGAAACAGATTCGTCTTCCACACATGGTGGAGGCAGAGACCGAAGTAGTTTCCGCACTACACAACACACACAGAAATTTTTTTTACTTCACGATAACATATTGGGGTTCATGTCCCGCACTCGCTCTCTCTTGCGTAGTGGTACTAGCCGCTGCGTAGTGTACCGGTGGCTGCGTAGTGTACTAGCGCTGGGTAGTGTACTAAGTGCTGCGTCAGGTTTGTGTGATGAGCACATGCGAGCTGCGTGCTTGGTTTATTGCACGAACCCTTCGAGACCTCTATGTCCGAGACCAGACCAAGACCCGAGACCAAATACAAGTCGAGTCCGAGACAAGACCAAGACCCGACGTAAAAGTGGTCTCGAGACCAAGACCGGTCTCGAGTACTAACAAGTAATGAATACTAAAGGGTTGCGTACTGGTTTGCGTTTCTGTCTGCTTCGTTTCGACAGACCCTGCTGTTTAGATGATTTAAAAACACCTGACTGGCTCTAAGGGAATAAGAAAAGGATATGGGTTTGACATTGATCAATGGACATGCCGTAGTAGCACAGTGTCCTCTGGGAGGGGCTGCGACAATTTATGGAGGGCTTGCGACAATTTTCTTTTTTTTTATCAGAAGAAACAATGTAGTAAAATTGTTTTTGGTTCTTGGTTTGCTGTGCTTTCAGTCTAACTGTTGCCTTAACTCAAACTTCCTGATGAGCATTACTCATCCACACCCCTCGCCACCCTCGCCAATCCTGCACCATTAGTAGTTTGCTCAAGCACCGCCCGCGATTGCACTGTTGTGTTCTGTCGTGGTAAGCGCTGTTGATTGTAAAAGCCATCACACAACACACACAACGATTTATATCTCTCGCCACAGGCTAGCACAAAACATCCTTCTAAGAAACAACAGTATATCAGATCAATGTTTCTCATCCATTAAATAATTTGGCAGAAGTGCTTTAAGAAATTAAAGATACAGTGAAGGTTAAACATGTATAGTTAAAAAGTAACACGAGGAGATCGACAGGATAAAAAGATAGAAAGACAGTTTCAAGAGGTTAAGATATAGACTAAGGAATGTTTTTAACAGTTAATATTACAGAGTTGCAGACTAGTGTTCGCCCTGATTCTTAGAAGACCTGGCAACAGAAATGTTTTTGAGCCCTGTTGAAGGATTGTAGCACACATGCAAGACAATAGGATTGAATGAGGGAATGTTTGTCTCGATTAGTACAACGCTCTTATCTGGTCTTGTAACCCCTGGATAAATGCAGTTGGTTTTTTCTTCTCAGCTCTCGCTCCCAGATGTTGCACTGTTGCAGCGCGAGTGACGTCCGGAATCCCGGTGGTCCTGATTGGAGGGATTTTAATTGAGGTACGTGGACAGCTGTACATCCTGGTCAACTTCTTCAGCTGATACCCCTGAGGATGGCCGCCAGCCTTCAAGACAGCCCCAATCCCACGACGACGTCAGCAGCATCTCCTGGAGGGGTGTGTCCCGGCGGGCTGTCAGGTCTGCTTCTGCACCCAGAGAAAGACCGGCCCCGGCTTATCATTTCTCTCTCAACTCTCTCTCGTCTCTCTCTTCATCTCTCTCTCTTCTCCTCTCTCCCTTTCTCTCGTCTCCTCTCTCTTCTCCCTCTCTCTCTCTCTCCTCTTTCCTTTCTCTATCCGCTCGTCTTTCTCACTCTCTCTCTGTTTACCTTTCTCTGACCATCCCCTCTCTTCTTTCTCGGACCCTCTCACTCTCTCACTTCTTCTCTCTTCTCAACCCTCTCTCTTTTCTCCAACCTCTCTTTCTTTTTCTCTCTCGCTCCTTTCTGTGTGTGATATGTGTGTGTGTGTGTGGGTGTTGGTGCGTGCGTGGTGTGCATGTGTGTGTGTGTCGTGTGGCGCGGTGTGGTGCGTGTGTGTTGGGTGTGTGTGCTGGTGTGTGTGCAATCCTCTGTTATCTTCATTCGCCAAACATATTTTCCAGATCTTTTTGTGCATGATGCCTTTCAGCCCATTGTGCACAGCACAACTCTGATCAGATAGTAACTGAAACAGACAGAGTGAATGGATGGTAGGCGAAGAGCACCCACTCCGGGTAGCCCGCGCGAGCCTCTCTGTTGCTGTGCGTGATCGATTCTCCCTCGTGTTTTCTCCTCAGTGAACCAGATCATCGTTTGCTGCACGAGATTTTCCATCAGGATTGAAAGCTCGAATGCCACTGGCCGACTCTGGTTTTGGGTAAGACCACACACAAGTACAATGCACAACTGCAATGCAACCAGATGCACACACACACACACCACACACAGCGCACATCACACACACACACACACACAAGCACATATCTACACACACTCCTATCAACGTCAACACACACACACCATACTAGCCCACGCAGAACACACACACAACACACACACACGTATAATCTTTTTAAAACGACCACGTCTTCTCTATCACAAAAACATCCCATATTTACCGTGAGTCGACCAATCAGCCCCTCACCGATGCTGTCCACCTAGGAGACCGAGCTCCTGGATGTGACTCACACACACACAGCACACACACACCACACACAGACAGGGAGGCTGAATGACGTGCGTGGCCTCTCTCCCATAGCGCTGGTTAGCTCACCCCACCCCACGGTGTACTGTTAACTCCACTGCTGACGTGCTTTCACACCAGCACTTTACAAAGCGTTTCGCCAACCACTTTCACAACACAATCATGTATTTGTAGCAGGGTAGTGAATGTGGGATCTCATTAATATTAAACTTACATTTAATATTTTAAAGGTCTATATGTAAGAATCAGTGCATTCTTTAGCTCCGTGGGTTGAGACAATAACATAGAAACAATATTGTTCTAATAATTAAACTTGTACAAACACTTCAAAAACTATGAAAATGGTATATATTTTTTAATTTATCTCACGCTTCACAGTGTTCACTTCGTTCCTTTTTTTTTACTGCCAAATCCGACCTGACTCAAATATCAGAGAAATCAGCCCCAAAGCTGTTCTAACCGCAACAGAGAGAGTCCCGGGGAAGCTCTCAATCGTTTACTTCAACCACAAACCTGCTCAACAACTGCCAATTTAAGCGATTTGTGCTGGTAAAAATTCCTACATGTACTTCCCTCGAAGCAATTCATTATACTTACAGTTGTGGTCAAGACGTTCTACATACACTTAGTAAAGAACATGTATGTCATGGCAGATCCAGAGTTTACAATATTTCTACAACACTATTTTTCTGTTGAAGTGATTGAGCCATACTTTCTTTGTCACAAAAACATTCATGAAGTTTGGTTCTTTTATGTTTATTATGAAGTCTATCGGAAAAATGTGACCAAATTGCTGGGCTCCAAACATATACATCCAGCAATGCTAATTTGTTTACATGTCCTTTGGCCATTTTCACCTCAATTTAGGTAGGTTCGCTTTTGCGTAGCCTCCACAAGCTTCTGCAAGCTTCCTGGTTGAATCTTTTTGACCATCTCTTGACAGAATGTGCAGTGAAGATAAATTTGTTCGGCTTTCCTGAGCACGTGGCCTTGTTTTCTTCTTCAGCATGTTCACCATGTTCTCGGATGGGTTTAAGTCCAGCTTTGGGAAGGCCATTCTAAAACCTTAATTCTAGCCCTGATTTAGGCCATTCCTTTTACTACTTTTGATGTGGTGGTTCGGGGTTCATTGTTCCTGTTGGGAACACCACCTGTCGCCCAAGACCCAACCCTCTGGCTGATGAATTCTTATGGTTCCTCCTGAAGAATTTGGAGGTAATTCCTTCTTCATTGTTCCATTCACTTGTCTGGATAAAAGCCCAGTTCCATTGGCAGCAAAACAGGGCCCAGAGGATAATACTACCACCCACCATGCCTTGACGGAGGCTGGTGTTCTTGGGGTTAAAGGCTTTTCACCTTCCTCTCCTCCAATACATATTCTCGGTCATTCTGTGGCCAAAGAGCTAATATTTTTGTGTTTCCTTTGACCCAGAATGTTTCTCCAGAAGGCCTTTTTTTTTGTTGGTCCATGTGATAGTTAGCTAAAACTTCAGTCGAGCCTTAAGGTGCCTGCTTCGGAGCAGGGTTTCTTTCTTGCACGGCAGCCTCTCAGCATGGAAGATGTTAAAAACACGCTTGATGTGGACAACTGACACCTGTGTTCCAGCAGCTTCTAATTTATTGCAGAACTCGGCATTTTTTCTCTCAAGCAGCAGGTGATAGTTTTGTGACACAACTGTTCCATGCACTATTATCTTATGAAACAATTAATTAGCACAGTTGATCTGGACTGTAGTGCTTGAAATTGCTCCAAGTGACTTTTCCTGACTTGTTAAAGTCAAAGTTGATTCTGCTTTTTCAGATCCGTGCAGAGCCTCCTTTGACTTTCCTCCCCATTGTAGTGTTTGTGTTCTGGTCTAATGTCTGTATCAAATGAGGTCTATTAAAATGGGCTCGAGGAAGTCACCAGCTGTAGTCCATCATAATCACCAAGAACGTTTAAGAGGCCACAAAGTATTTTGACTGACAACAATTCATCTAAATTATAATTCATGTTGCTGTATGTATATTTTTGACCCCAAACAGATTTGGTCACATTTTCAGTAAGATCCCCATAATGAAATTTCAAAAGAAAAACCGAAACTTCATGAATGTTTTTTGTGACAAGAGTATGTCACATTGTAGGGTCAACCCCCCCCCCCCCCTCTCTCTCTCCTTCTCTCTGTCTCTGTCTCTGTCTCTCTCGCTGTGCACTTCACCTATCCTCCCACTCTTCTGCCCTCTTGTCCCCTCTTCTCTTCTCCGGTTATCGAACCCAACCAGCCCCCTCCACCCCCCCTACCCCTCTACCTCCCTCAGCCTCCATACATTGGCATCTCCATCTCCTCCTCCTCTGTCCCACCAGTAGTTGTGGGGCTTAGTGAACCAGACAGAGCCTGGTAAGAGAGACGTCCACCCAGGGGTCAGAAAAGTGGGGTGGAGGGGGGTTGGGGGAGATGGCTGGGCTCCTGCCTGGGTATAGGGCTGGGATGTGGGGGGAGATGGCTGGGCTTCAGCCTGCGTGTAAGGCTGGGATGGGGGGAGAGAGATGGCTCGGCTTCAGCCTGGGAGTAGGGCTGGGATGGGGGGGGTCGTGGGGTTGATGGCGGGGCTGGGTCCAGCTCCAACCACCGCTGGAGTCATTGAACCTTCCCTCCACTTTCAACTCAATCCAATGCAGCTTTTTATTTATTTATTTTGTGCGTGTCATTTCAATTCAGAATGAGGAAGGTTAGTATTGCATCTACGATGATCTGTGTTGACAGAGGGAGCAAGCGAACGAGAGAGAGAAATAGAGAGAGAAAAGCAAAGGAGACGGAGATAGAGAGAGATGAACAGTGAGAAGGATAAAGCGAGTGAGAGAGGGAGAGGGATGTTATGTAACATTTCTTAACAGAGTGGATATTTCTAAATCGTGCCACCACCTAACAAGATAACATTTCCATGGCAACCCAATCTCTGGTGGTTGTGCCCTGGTTAAGTTTTCTCATTTTCCATCCATAACTGTTTTCACTGAATCCATTTATTTATCCAGTTTACTTCCACGGCTGTGACAATGAGCGTGGCTACAGGAGATTAAAGAAGATCCTTACATTAACACTCTAATTCAACACACTGCAGCATTCTATGTTTCAATACATTGCAGTGTTCAATGCCTAAATACATTGCAGTATCCTAACACTAAATACATTGCAGTGATATACACCTCAATGCATTGCAGTGTTCTAACACTAAATACATTGCAGTGATATACGCCTAAAAACATTGCAGTGTTCTAACACTAAATACAATGCAGTGTTCTAACACTAATTACATTGCAGTGTGCTTACACGAAATACATTGCAGTGTTCAAACACTAAATGCATTGCAGTGTATGCTTCTATTGCAGTGTGCCTTATTAAGAAGGTTCTTGCTGTGTGAGGGAGCTGTGAGGGTCTTTCCAGTCTGTAAACATGCAGCTACTGCTGGACTATAATTGTACTATTTAGTATCATTCAAGACAAACGATTGACTCCTCAAATCACTTCAGACATAGCCTCCACTACCACAGGGCCTTCAGTCTACTGTAATGAATTTCATTTAAAAAATAAAGACAGATAGAGAGAGAGGACACAGAGAGAGAGAGAGAGAGAGAGAGAGAGAGAGAGAGAGAGAGAGAGAGAGAGAGAGAGAGAGAGAGAGAGAGAGACAAGAGTGAGATGGGGGGAGAGAGAGGAGAGAGAGAGAGAGAGAGAGAGAGAATCCTTTTCATCCTCATCCTATTGTAAATCCTCACAATCTCTGTCCCTCGCACAACCTGGCAATTTAACTCTGAGACATGGACAACACAACACTGTTTAACATTTATATGGACAAAGAAGTGACAATCCAACATGTGTATGAATCCTGAAGCAGGAACATCATTGAGGCAGCAAGTCCAATGAAAACAAAAATGCCTCGCTGCTTTGTTCCCCACACACACACACACACACATCCACTTTGTATGCATTTTCAAATAAGCGTGGCTACTTAGCAGACACATTCACATGCAGGTATGTAACGTTAACGCAGATACACTTTTTCCCACATATGCAAATCAAAATGGCATCATGAAATGGATAGCCTAAATTATGCCACCCACACACACACACACACACACACACACACACACACACACACACACACACACACACACACACACACACACACACACACACACACACACACACACACACACACACACACACCTTGCCGCCTCTCTCTGATGCCTCTCTGTCTTTCTGTCCATGCTTTAATTCTGTGGTTCATGGTGTGTTGGGCTGAGCTCCAAGTGTCACATTAGCACGCTTGTCAGCTTGCCTGCTTCAAAGGACAGGAATCGTGTCTTATTGATGTACGGTAATATGCATGTTCCTTTAATCCTCTCTGGATTCAGGGTCATTTACTGTAAGTTGCTTTTGAAATAAAACAGAGCGCTGTAGACTAGAGCAAGCCACTATGTTTGCCCATATGTTATTCATCAGCACACACGGGGGTTTCATGCGAGAGCATCTGGAGGAAGTGGCCATTGTTCTCCGGCGTGCTCATTAAACGCCACGCTGCTGATGTGTGGAAGGTCATTAGCCCCAGAGGACATCTATTCTAAACGGCTCCAGTGGCTGAGGTCTGCTGTGCAATTTGTGTCTCTCCGCGGTGGCGGTGGCGGCGGCGGCGGCGTTGTGCAGAGCCCCTGGTTCCTGAAGGGTGACAATTACCATTACAGAAGCATAGTACATGCCAGCTACATGTACATATGTGTGTGTGTGCATGTGTGTGTGCGTGTGTGCGTGGGGGGGCGGGGGGGGGGGGGTAATGTGTGCATGTGTGTGTGACAGTGGGTGAGTGTGTGCATGTGTGTGTGTGTGTGTGTGGGGGGGGGGGCAGCGAGTGTGTGCATGTGTGTGTGTGTGTCTGTTGCGCACACGCCAACACACACACACACACACACACACACACATGCACACACACACACACACACACACACACACACACACACACACACACACACACACACACACACACACACACACACACACACACACACACACACACACACACACACACACGCGCACACACACACACACACACACACACACACACGCACACACACACATATGTACATGTAGCTGGCATGTACTATGCTTCTGTAATGGTAATTGTCACCCTTCAGGAACCAGGGGCTCTGCACAACGCCGCCGCCGCCACCGCCACCGCGGAGAGACACAAATTGCACAGCAGACCTCAGCCACTGGAGCCGTTTAGAATAGATGTCCTCTGGGGCTAATGACCTTCCACACATCAGCAGCGTGGCGTTTAATGAGCACGCCGGAGAACAATGGCCACTTCCTCCAGATGCTCTCGCATGAAACCCCTGTGTGTGCTGATGAAAAACATATGGGCAAACATAGTGGCTTGCTCTAGTCTACAGCGCTCTGTTTTATTTCAAAAGCAACTTACAGTAAATGACCCTGAATCCAGAGAGGATTAAAGGAACATGCATATTACCGTACATCAATAAGACACGATTCCTGTCCTTTGAAGCAGGCAAGCTGACAAGCGTGCTAATGTGACACTTGGAGCTCAGCCCAACACACCATGAACCACAGAATTAAAGCATGGACAGAAAGACAGAGAGGCATCAGAGAGAGGCGGCAAGGTGTGTGTGTGTGTGTGTGTGTGTGTGTGTTGTGTGTGTGTGTGTGTGTGGTGTGTGTGTGTGTGTGTGTGTGTTGTGTGTGGTGTGTGTGTGTGTGTGTTGTGTGTGTGTTAGGTATCATTTCATGATGCCATTTTGATTTGCATATGTGGGAAAAAGTGTATCTGCGTTAACGTTACATACCTGCATGTGAATGTGTCTGCTAAGTAGCCACGCTTATTTGAAAATGCATACAAAGTGGATGTGTGTGTGTGTGTGTGTGGGGAACAAAGCAGCGAGGCATTTTTGTTTTCATTGGACTTGCTGCCTCAATGATGTTCCTGCTTCAGGATTCATACACATGTTGGATTGTCACTTCTTTGTCCATATAAATGTTAAACAGTGTTGTGTTGTCCATGTCTCAGAGTTAAATTGCCAGGTTGTGCGAGGGACAGAGATTGTGAGGATTTACAATAGGATGAGGATGAAAAGGATTCTCTCTCTCTCTCTCTCTCTCTCTCCTCTCTCTCCCCCCATCTCACTCTCTCTCTCTCTCTCTCTCTCTCTCTCTCTCTCTCTCTCTCTCTCTCTCTCTCTCTCTCTCTCTCTCTCTCTCTCTCTCTCTCTGTGTCCTCTCTCTCTATCTGTCTTTATTTTTTAAATGAAATTCATTACAGTAGACTGAAGGCCCTGTGGTAGTGGAGGCTATGTCTGAAGTGATTTGAGGAGTCAATCGTTTGTCTTGAATGATACTAAATAGTACAATTATAGTCCAGCAGTAGCTGCATGTTTACAGACTGGAAAGACCCTCACAGCTCCCTCACACAGCAAGAACCTTCTTAATAAGGCACACTGCAATAGAAGCATACACTGCAATGCATTTAGTGTTTGAACACTGCAATGTATTTCGTGTAAGCACACTGCAATGTAATTAGTGTTAGAACACTGCATTGTATTTAGTGTTAGAACACTGCAATGTTTTTAGGCGTATATCACTGCAATGTATTTAGTGTTAGAACACTGCAATGCATTGAGGTGTATATCACTGCAATGTATTTAGTGTTAGGATACTGCAATGTATTTAGGCATTGAACACTGCAATGTATTGAAACATAGAATGCTGCAGTGTGTTGAATTAGAGTGTTAATGTAAGGATCTTCTTTAATCTCCTGTAGCCACGCTCATTGTCACAGCCGTGGAAGTAAACTGGATAAATAAATGGATTCAGTGAAAACAGTTATGGATGTAAGGATCTTCTTTAATCTCCTGTAGCCACGCTCATTGTCACAGCCGTGGAAGTAAACTGGATAAATAAATGGATTCAGTGAAAACAGTTATGGATGGAAAATGAGAAAACTTAACCAGGGCACAACCACCAGAGATTGGGTTGCCATGGAAATGTTATCTTGTTAGGTGGTGGCACGATTTAGAAATATCCACTCTGTTAAGAAATGTTACATAACATCCCTCTCCCTCTCTCACTCGCTTTATCCTTCTCACTGTTCATCGTGCGTGCGTTCGTGCGTGTGTGCATAATGGCCCTTATGCTAAACCTCAAGTGAGGAAATCGGAGCGAAGAAACGGTACCCTTATTAAATGGCACAAAAGAAATTCACAGAAATGTCACTTGTTGTGCGTTTATCGTCCAGCCCTGCGCTCACAGCCGCTCGGAAGATTAGAAGATCTTATGAATGAATATTTAATAGTGAAATGAGCACTGCTTCAGGGGTGATTTTTTTAGGGGAGAGCACATTTGGAAACAATTAGGAACATTAGGAATCATTATACTGTATGTCTGCACTAATGCTTGAGTTCTCCACATTTACCCCGACCCCTAATGAGCTAACTTAGCTCCGACAAGGTTACATCGGCCCATGGTGTCTGACACAGCAGCAGCAGCCAGACTGGGTGCAGTATTTACAGACTAATAATAATAATACACTAATAATCCTGCCCATGTTCTAGTGAGGAGACAACGTGCAAAGCGACAGGGACGGCACAAAAACAACAACGTGAAAATCCATGTCGAACAGCGAGGGGGGCTGGCATGAGCAGACGCCGGCAGCGGTCTTGTCTGCGAACGATCGCGTTGCTTGCGGCACCAGGGGGAGACGCGGAGGACTACTCACGCTCGCCCCCGATGTTGGCTCATGACGCGCCGTCTAATGTGGCGATTACTGAGTCAACAGCTCACAGCCGGGCGCCTTTTTACAGTGTGGCCGCCGTCGACGCCGCCGCCGCCACCTCCGCACGACACGTCACTCATTCACCAACGTGTGAGTGTGTGAACGTGTGTGTGTGTGTGTGTGTGTATATGCAAGCTAGTGCTTGCACTAGTACTAGTGCTAGTGTGAAACTAGCATGCTTGCATATACAAACACACACACACACAGACACGTTTAAAAATATGTGTGTGTGTGTAGATGTGTGTGTGTGCACATGCGTGCGTGCATGCTAGTGCTAGTGTGACACTAGCATGCTTGCATATGCACACACACACACACACTCAAAAACATTTACACAAACACACACACTAGAATGCCTGCACGCACACGCACACACACACACACACACACACACACACACACACACACAATGCATGCTGCAATGACTCTGGCAGGACGTTCAGAGTCCCTTGTTGCAGATGAAATACATTTTAAAATGAATGTATCCCTGTGTCAATAATAAAACGTTTAAATAGCAGCAGGTGAGAGAAGGATGAGGCCAAGGTGCACCCTGGGAGATCTTTGATTTGATTGGGATTTCAGCAGATCTTTGCTTTATTGACAGATTAGTTTTTTCTGTTCGTATGTCTGTGCTTTTAGGGACCTGGCGGCAGGGGTGGTAAAAGTACTCAAAAGTTATACTTGAGTAAAAGTATAGATACTTAATAGTAAAAGTAAAAGGAGAAAGTCCCCCATTCAAACACTACTTGAGTAAAAGTACAAAAGTATATATTTAAAATGTATTTAAGTACCAGAAGTAAAAAGTAAATATTCAAATTAATTGTAAATAGCCATAAATAAGCAGACCAATTGTTGTGGGAGTGATATGCAATGTTTTAATTGAATATGAATGACAATTGACAACAAACAGAGACAGATCTACAGTCAATCCCCCACCCCCTTATTTAACTTATAAACAGTAATATAGACACAATACAAAAAAAGTAGATTTTTTTGTATTGCTCAGTTAAATGCAAGCCTATATGGAGAGCGCGTGTGTGTGTGTGTGTGTGTGTGTGTGTGTGTGTGTGTGTGTGTGTGTGTGTGTGTGTGTGTGTGTGTGTGTGTGTGTGATGTCCAAGAGGACAGGCAGAGGTGGCAAAAGTATCCACATCCTTTACTTAAGTAGAAGTACAGATACTTGTGTAAAAAACGACTCTGGTAAAAATTGAAGTACTGATTCAAATTATTTACTCAAGTAAAAAGTGAAAAGTACAGGCTCTGAAATGTACTCAAAGTACAAAAGTAAAAAGTAGCCATTTTAATTCTTAATATATTGAAAATAATCAACTTAACGTGGACCAATATTAACGTGAGGCTCCAATGCAGAACATCAGCTTTCAATGCCAGCAACAGAACTGGAAACTTTTGACACTTTGTCATAGATTGTTTATGACAAGAGCATAGATGATACACACCACACACACACACACACACACACACACACACACACACACACACACACACACACACACACACACACACACACACACACAAACACACGGGGTGTGTGTGTGTGTGTGTGTGTGGTGTGTGGTTGTTGTGTGTGTGTGTGTCTGTGTGTGGTGTGTGTGTGTGTGTGTGTGTGGTGTGTGTGTGTGTGTGTGTGGTGTGTGTGTGTGTGTGTGTGTGTGTGTGTGTATTTCTCAGTCTGTGTCGTTACGTCTGACGTCACATGCGTGAAATCAGAGCTCCTCTAATGTGGATGGACGCAGCGTCTCTTCTGTGTTCATCCATTTAGCTTCAGATCCTCTTGATGTTGGAACACGTGATGCAATGATGTACAAAAAAACCCGACAATTCCCCTCAAATGCAATAAAACTAAAGTAACGAGTCCCGTTTTGAAAATGTAACGAGTAGAAAGTACAGATATTAGTGTTTAAATGTAGGGAGGAAAAGTACAAAGTTGTCAAAAAAATAAATACTCAAGTAAAGTACAGATACCTGAAAAATCTACTTAAGTACAATAACAAAGTATTTGTACTTTGTTACTTCCCATCACTGTTCATTTCACAGTCCTTCAGTTCCTCTGATGCTTGTTGATCTCCATGTTCTCTTCACCAGAAGAAAGATGGCCTCCAGAAAAGCATCTGGACCGGGACCGGGCACCGAGGAGGTGAGCAGTTGATATTGCCTGCTTAGCCAGTCACATGTTGCATCTGTACAACCTGCATTGATCTGTGATTACCTGTGTGTGTGTTTGTCATGAGATTAGTGTATTGTGCTCCTGTCTTTCCCCAGCGTTTACCTTCAGTGCTTATGACCGTTAGTTTTGCTTCTTTACTCACAAAAAAACCATAGGTTACACTTTACATGACGGTGTCCTGTTGCAGTGTAATTACAGGTGTGGTGCATTTTAAATCGCATAACTAATGTATTGCCTCACATTCACCCATTCATACACCGATGGCTGTGTCAACCATGCAAGGTAACAACCAACACTTCAGGAGCAGTTAGGTATAGGGTGTCTTGCTCAGGGACACCTCGACACTTAGCTAGGCGGAGCCCAGGGATCAACAAAAGTGTGTGCAACTTCTGTCGCCCAACCTGCTCTTACCTCCTGAGCTACTGCGCCACACCCAGATACTATGTGCTACAGACAGATATCACATTATGGTGGCGTGTGCTGCAGAGAAGGCATGTTTGTTTGCAGCCCTGTCGTCGCCCTGCCGCGTGCTTCCTCCTCCTGCACGTCCTCCAGAGGTTCCTGAGGAGAGAACGCGGCGTCCCTGTCTGATGCAATATAGATGCAGAGATGCAGCGACTGCAGGAACCCTGTGGGGCCCATAAGCTGTAAGACCGTGTCCCAACGCTAGTGGTGGTGAGGTGACACAGGAATACAACTCTGCAGCAGTTAAGTATACGTCTTGTGAACGGCGCTCTGGGGGACGGTGAACAGGAGATCATGGCTGTATGCCGACCATCCACCCACCTTCTGTTTACACACACAATATTAAACAGGAACCGCAACAACCCCAAAGAGCATTGATTTAAATCATCATGCTTGCATATACACACAGGCACACACACACGCGCACGTTCACACACACACAAAAGTGTGACTTGCATATACACACACACACACACAACTAACACACACACACTAGTAGTGTGTGTGAACAGGCGCACCCGTAACAATATAGTGATGATAGATTCAGTAGCAGAGAGTGGATGAGGCTAGCGGCCCCTGGAGCCTCTGTCACCAAGGGCCCGTCTCCAAACACCAGGCAGCAGCCAACAGGCACAAGGGACCGTCTCCAAACACCAGCCAGCAACCACCAGGCACAAGGGATCGTCTCCAAACACGTGTGTTGGTAGGCACACGCGTAAATTAACTGTTGAGGTGCAGCGGTCTCTGTGGACACGTGTCCATCTATGTGTGTGTGCGAGAGAAAGATACAATAGGTGTATATGTACTGTATATAAGTATGCATGTGTGTGTGTGTGTGTGTGTGTGTGTGTACGTGCGTGTGTGTGTGCATGAGTGTGCGTCTGTGAATGTGTGTTCTTACTCCCAGTCAATAGGAAGCAGACGATATCACAGACAGCTTAGCAAGGAGACCGCATTTTCATGTCCTAATTCCAACACAACATCGATTTAGAAAATTGCTCCGAGCAAATCAATGTAATTGACCATAACAGCACGATCATTGGATCATCATTTCGATCGTTTCTTTTTTTTATACTGCCACATTTTAAAAAAAGCACCAACAGCTTCTGTCAATACGATACAATTTAATTTGTGTTCAACATTAAGGATCCGTAATGGCCCTTGAAACATAAAATGAAACCAACTGAAAGAATCAAAAGCTTTGGAGAGAGAGAGAGTGTGTGTGTGTGTGTGTGTGTGTTGTGCATTGCAGGCAATATGAGGAGAAATGCCTTTTTTTTAACAAGGGAAAGTGTTTGGACATCAAGGAGTTTCATAATGAGAAATAATTTGCCTATGGGGCACAGAGGCGCACACACACACAGACGTCACTTGCGTGAAATCAGAGCTCCTCTAACGCGGATGGATACACCGAATGTCTTCTCTATATGTTGTTGTCCATCCATTTAGGTTGAGATCGGCCTTGATGTTGGGAACACGTGATGCAATGATGTAAAAAAAAAAACGACAATTCCCCTCAAATGCAATAAAACTAAAGTAACGAGTCCTGTTTTGAAAATGTAAAGAGTAGAAAGTACAGATATTTGTGTTTAAATGTTGGGAGTAGTTCATATTGAATCTTGAATATTGCCTGCTTAGCCAGTCACATGTTGCATCTGTACAACCTGCATTGATCTGTGATTACCTGTGTGTGTGTTTGTCATGAGATTAGTGTATTGTGCTCCTGTCTTTCCCCAGCGTTTACCTTCAGTGCTTATGACCGTTAGTTTTGCTTCTTTACTCACAAAAAAACCATAGGTTACACTTTACATGACGGTGTCCTGTTGCAGTGTAATTACACACGTCCTGTCTAATAGGCTGTGTAATCACAGCATGTACTTAATATGTAACAGCATATGGAACCGGCATAACTGAGATGTATTATTGCCTCACATTCACCCATTCATACACAACCATGCAAGGTAACAACCAACACTTCAGGAGCAGTTAGGGTTAGGTATTGTCTTGCTCAGGGACACCTCGACACTTACCTAGGCGGAGCCCAGGGATCGAACCAGCAACCTTCCTGTTGCCAGACACACAACCGCTCTTACCTCCTCAGCTACTGCCACCGAGATCTATGTGCTGCAGAGAAGGCTACATGTATGTGGCGTGTGCTGCAGAGAAGGCATGTTTGTTTGCAGCCCTGTCGTCGCCCTGCCGCGTGCTTCCTCCTCCTGCACGTCCTCCAGAGGTTCCTGAGGAGAGAACGCGGCGTCCCTGTCTGATGCAATATAGATGCAGAGATGCAGCGACTGCAGGAACCCTGTGGGGCCCATAAGCTGTAAGACCGTGTCCCAACGCTAGTGGTGGTGAGGTGACACAGGAATACAACTCTGCAGCAGTTAAGTATACGTCTTGTGAACGGCGCTCTGGGGGACGGTGAACAGGAGATCATGGCTGTATGCCGACCCCCCACCCACCTTCTGTTTACACACACAATATTAAACAGGAACCGCAACAACCCCAAAGAGCATTGATTTAAATCATCATGCTTGCATATACACACAGGCACACACACGCGCACGTTCACACACACACACACACAAAAGTGTGACTTGCATATACACAACACACACACACACAACTAAACACACCACACTAGTAGTGTGTGTGAACAGGCGCACCTGTAACAATATAGTGATGATAGATTCAGTAGCAGAGAGTGGATGAGGCTAGCGGCCCCTGGAGGCCTCTGTCACCAAGGGCCCGTCTCCAAACACCAGGCAGCAGCCAACAGGCACAAGGGACCGTCTCCAAACACCAGCCAGCAACCACCAGGCACAAGGGACCGTCTCCAAACACGTGTGTTGGTAGGCACACGCGTAAATGAACTGTTGAGGTGCAGCGGTCTCTGTGGACACGTGTCCATCTATGTGTGTGTGCGAGAGAAAGATACAATAGGTGTATATGTACTGTATATAAGTATGCCTGTGTGTGTGTGTGTGTGTGTGTGTACGTGCGTGTGTGTGTGCATGAGTGTGCGTCTGTGAATGTGTGTTCTTACTCCCAGTCAATAGGAAGCAGACGATATCACAGACAGCTTAGCAAGGAGACCGCATTTTCATGTCCTAATTCCAACACAACATCGATTTAGAAAATTGCTCCGAGCAAATCAATGTAATTGACCATAACAGCACGATCATTGGATCATCATTTCGATCGTTTCTTTTTTTTATACTGCCACATTTTAAAAAAAGCACCAACAGCTTCTGTCAATATGATACAATTTAATTTGTGTTCAACATTAAGGATCCGTAATGGCCCTTGAAACATAAAATGAAACCAACTGAAAGAATCAAAAGCTTTGGAGAGAGAGAGTGTGTGTGTGTGTGTGTGTGTGTGTTGTGCATTGCAGGCAATATGAGGAGAAATGCCTTTTTTTTAACAAGGGAAAGTGTTTGGACATCAAGGAGTTTCATAATGAGAAATAATTTGCCTATGGGGCACAGAGGCGCACACACACACACACACACACCAGGAAGTCCAATGTAACACGTCACCGACTGCATGCTACATCGCCCTGGCCCCGCCTGCGTCTGCTGCTGCATGACTAATGAGAGCAGAAACTGTTAACAAGTGCCCCTTTTATCACTGTGGTGTGAACATTGCGCATCCGTCCAGCCTCCCCGCCATAATATTTGTGTTCTATTTGGCTTGTGTTAGCAAGCTAGCACGTCGTGTCCTATGTCCACGTCATTTTAAATGAGACGATCGCGGAGATCGGTGGCAAAGTTATGCCAGCTATGATGACGACCAACGTTTCAAATTGATATGATGTTATGTTTGTTATATTGTTATGTTGTATTATTTATGTGGTAACACTTTACAATACGGGCACATTAATTAATCATGAATTAACATGCAGCATTACGCATTATTATATAGCATTAGCATTGGGGTTAATGTTAGTGGGTAACCTTATTGTGGAGTGTGTGTGTGTGTGTGGTTGGTGGCTGTCAGGCTGATTAGTCAGGGGCTGGGGGTGGCTGCACACACCTGTGGTGCATTGGCTAATCAAGGCCCACAGGTTAAACCAGCCATCACCACACACACACACACACACATGCTAGCTGTTTACCACCTGCTCTGTCAAATATCACCTACAAACTTCACAGAAGCCACTTCAGGTGGTGTGCAGCAGCAGCTAATTCCTATACTGTTATGAGTATAATGTAGAAATGAATACACAAGTTAACATGAATACCACTACTTTAGTTAACACGAACACCATTAGTAAACATGAACATCATTAGTAAATGATTACTTGACCATTAGGGAACTGTTAATGTATTGCTTGTTAATGTTTATCACTGCATGGACTAATGTTAATTAATGGGTTTATTCAATGTACCCTTATTCTAAAGGATTACCATTCATGATAAACCACAATGTCTTGTGTTCGTGTTTTGCCCGCCGGGTCGGTGGTGGTCAACAGGCATCTGGGTGCTCATTGCTTTATGAGACCGGAAGATTCTGCAAACCAAAAGGTCACAGGTGGGAACCCGGCAGCAGCCAGATCGCCTGCTTGTCTGTCTGACGCACCTGTCTGACTGCATGCTCCAGCACTCGTGGACTCACCCACCCCCCCACCCCTTTGTTGAAATGCATGACGCATGAAATTCATGCACTGGCACTCTAAAAACTAAAATATAAACACTTTGCCGAACTCATAAACTCCTCTGAACATGCATTGGAGACCTGTGTACACTTGTACTGTTTGGACACACTGGTTGACCCACTTCAGTGTGGAAACCATGACCATTAGCAGCGAGAGTGGGTGTGTGTGGGAGAAAGAGACAGACAGACAGACAGAGAGACAGATAGACAGACAGACAGACAGACAGAGAGAGAGAGAACAAGAAGTGAGAAGAGAGGGAGAACTAAAGAGAAATAGAGATATAGATAAAATGCATGTGAGAGATAAAATGTGTGTGTGTGTGTGTGTGAGAGAGAGAGAGAGAGAGAGACAGAGAGAAAGTGAGAGAGGGAGAGAGATAGAGTGAGATGTAGGGGCGGACGTTAGAGAGGCTGAGGGGGTGAGAGTGTCTTTGTGTTCTCCGTGTGGGTGCACCCTGGCTTCATGTGGGGGTGTATATTGCTGTATAGTGCTGTACAGTGCTGTTTATTGCTGTACAATGCTATGCAGTGCTGCACAGTGCTGTATCGAGCTGTGCTGTATCGAGCTGTACAGTATAGTGCTGTACAGTGCTATGCAGTGCTGCATAGAGACAGAGTAGAACCTATTCCTGCCCCCCCCCCCCGCCTCACACACAACCACATAAACACGCACACATGCACAAACACACGCACACTCCTAGAGGGTGAACTCATGTCATGTTCTGGAGTTCCCCAGCACTCTATGATGAATATTTGATTCTGTTTTTGATCATCAAACCCATACACTGTGTACACGCAGTGCAGACACACACACACACACACACACACACACACACACACACACACACACACACACACACACAGGCAAGCTAGTGTCATTGTATCGTGCTAGTGGCTTGCAGCACACAGTCAGTGTGTATGGGCATTTACTGACATGGCAGCACATGGTTTTGTGAGCAAATTAAATACAACAATTACATCAGAGAGAGAGAGAGAGAGGAAGAAAGTGAGAGAGAGAGAGAGAGAGAGAGAGAGAGAGAGAGAGAGAGAGAGAGAGAGAGAGAGAGAGAGAGAGAGAGAGAGAGAGAGAGAGACCATCCAAGCCCCCATGGCCACTTCCAGGACAACCAAAAACACAGATGATTGTATCTTCTGGCATCGGGGAGCAATGGCGTAGCAATTGAGATAGCAATTAGCGATACGGATTGAGTCCCATGTGAGCAGTGATTAAGTCAATTGCTTAGCCTCTGATCCAAACCATGAAAACGCAATGAAAATTCTGAAAATGGTTTAAAAAAAAAAAGAAGGGTGGTTTATCGTGTCGTGTATGTGGTCGGTGTGTGTGTTGTGTGTGTGTGTGTGTGTGTGTGTGTGTGTGTGATGTGTGAGTGTGTTGCAATGAAAAATGGTTTAAAAAGATAAATAATAAAAGATCTGTGTATAGTGCTAAACTTAATGCGGGTCACTTAACTCAAAAGTAGAGTGGACATTGAATGGGACACAAAGATGACAACACACATTTAATGAAGTGTATTTCTGTGCGTGTGGCGTGCGTGTGTGTGTGTGTGTGAGTGTGTAGCCCTGTGTGATGTTGTGATGTGTGTGTGTGGTGTGTGTGTGTGTGTGTGGTGTGTGTGTGTTGTGTGGTGGGGGCGGGGGAGTTGGGAACAAGCACACTCTAACCGCAGAGACATTGTGTTTGAACGTCTCCTAGCAACGAGATTAACCTATGAAATGAAGCCAACTCGCTGGGTGACGTGATGCTGTCGTTGAAGCGCGCAAACTCTCTCACGGTGGACGACCTCCAGCTCGCGTTATGGACTAAATCATCAATTATACTTTATCCATCCAATAAATAAAGTATAATTGATGATTTTTTCCCCCATCCAATAACAATGATAATAATAACGATCAGTTATCGTTCAATTCATCGCGGGGTGCACCGTAGTGGGAAGAAGGGATAATTAACATCCTGTGCCAGGTTGCATTGCAATAGAATAAAACAATAGAGAAATACACAGTAGAATAATAAAAATAAAATAACAGATTTACAAATTTACAGTAAGTCCTAGGAGAAGTATATAGGTAAGATAAGATATTCAGTCCGCAAAAACAATTTGGCAATAATTGAAGTGTAATAAAAGGGTAATAATAATAATAATGGTAAGAGGAAGTATTGCACATAACATATGACACAACATATGGGAAATAAGATGCCCAGATGTGGATGGCAGCTGTACCATTATTATTACCCTTTTATTACACTTCAATTATTGCCAAATTGTTTTTGCTGACTATCTGCTGAATATCTTATCTTACCTATATATATATATATATACTTCTCCTAGGACTTACTTACCGTAAATGTGTAAATCTGTTATTTGATTATTATTTGATTATTTCTGTTTATTTCTCTATTGTTTTATTCTATTGCTCTGCAACCTCTGGCACAAGAATTTCCTTCGGGATTAATGCAGTTCTATCTTATCTTAATCTCTCTCATCTAATCATATGTTGTCACTATAGGTTACTGCAACTACAGAGTTATACAGACTGATGAACCCAGTAGACTATAGAGACGCGTTGTTGTTGTTGTTGTTGTTGTCCCTCACCTGTTTATCCAGGGGCATTTTAGGGGCGGGCGCGCGTTCGCAGGTGCAGCCCTCCAACAGGTAAATCCCGGCGGGCCGCGCGCTCTGCTACGTTCTCGAAGTAGAAGAGCACATTCTGGTAGAGCGCGAAGAACTTGTCGTGCCAGCGGCTGTTCTCCGCCGTCTTCTTGCTCAGCGTGCCGCGCCGCGTGCCCTCCTTGCGCGCCAGCAGCGACAGGAACAGCGCGTGTCCCTCGTTGTAGCGGACACTTTTCTGCATTTTTGTTTGTCTGTTTGTCTCCCCCCACCACCACCACCCCCTCCCCCCTCCGGTTTACCGAAAAAAACCCGGAGATGATAAGAATATTTCACGCTAAAGTCATGGCACACAAAAAAAAACTTCTGCGCTGCCCGAGTGCCGCCGGTGGAGACGCGCGTAAAAGTTGCTCCGGTCGCTCCGGTGGTGGAAGCGCTTCTTCTGCAGCGCGGAGATTCATAACTTACTATTCTGCTAGTACTACTGATACTAATACTACTACCAATACTAGTACTACTGCCGCCGGGAAATAGATCCAACGCGCTCCGTTATCCATGACGTCGCCGCGCTAAACGTTTTGACAATGCAAACAAAACCAAAAAAAACCGGGGAAAGATATTATATAACACGAAAGGAAAAGCAGCAGGAGGGAATACGCGCGGGTCTTGTTCATAGGCGGCAGATCCCTCCTCCTCCTCCTCCTCCTCAAGTGGACAGACAGACAGACAGTGACCGCATCACAGGCGAGATAAGATGTAATCGGCGTTGACACCGGGTTGGGAACAGCACACTCAGTAACGCAGAGACATGTGTTTGAACGTCTCCTAGCAACGAGATTAACCTATGAAATGAAGCCAACTCGCTGGGTTGACGTGATGCTGTCGTTGAAGCGCGCAAACTCTCTCATGGTGACGACATGGACTAAATCATCAATTATACTTTATCCATCCAATAAATAAAGTATAATTGATGATTTTTTCCCCCATCCAATAACAATGATAATAATAACGATCAGTTATCGTTCAATCATCGCGGGTGCAACCGTAGTGGGAAGAAGGGATAATTAACATCTTGTGCCAGGTTGCATTGCAATAGAATAAAACAATAGAGAAATACACAGTAGAATAATAAAAATAAAATAACAGTTACAAATTTACAGTAAGTCCTAGGAGAAGTATATAGGTAAGATAAGATATTCAGTCAGTAATTTGGCAATAATTGAAGTGTAATAAAAGGGTAATAATAATAATAATGGTAAGAGGAAGTATTGCACATAACATATGACACAACATATGGGAAATAAGATGCCCAGATGTGGATGGCAGCTGTACCATTATTATTACCCTTTTATTACACTTCAATTATTGCCAAATTGTTTTTGCTGACTATCTGCTGAATATCTTATCTTACCTATATATATATATATATACTTCTCCTAGGACTTACTTACCGTAAATGTGTAAATCTGTTAAATTATTTTGATTATTCTACTGTTTATTTCTCTATTGTTTTATTCTATTGCTCTGCAACCTCTGGCACAAGAATTTCCTTCGGGATCAATGCAGTTCTATCTTATCTTAATCTCTCTCATCTAATCATATGTTGTCACTATAGGTTACTGCAACTACAGAGTTATACAGACTGATGAACCCAGTAGACTATAGAGACGCGTTGTTGTTGTTGTTGTTGTTGTTGTTGTTGTCCCTCACCTGTTTATCCAGGGGCATTTTAGGGGCGGGCGCGCGTTCGCAGGTGCAGCCCTCCAACAGGTAAATCCCGGCGGGCCGCGCGCTCTGCTCGTTCTCGAAGTAGAAGAGCACATTCTGGTAGAGCGCGAAGAACTTGTCGTGCCAGCGGCTGTTCTCCGCCGTCTTCTTGCTCAGCGTGCCGCGCCGAGTGCCCTCCTTGCGCGCCAGCAGCGACAGGAACAGCGCGTGTCCCTCGTTGTAGCGGACACTTTTCTGCATTTTTGTTTGTCTGTTTGTCTCCCCCCACCACCACCACCCCCTCCCCCCTCCGGTTTACCGAAAAAAACCCGGAGATGATAAGAATATTTCACGCTAAAGTCATGGCACACAAAAAAAAACTTCTGCGCTGCCCGAGTGCCGCCGGTGGAGACGCGCGTAAAAGTTGCTCCGGTCGCTCCGGTGGTGGAAGCGCTTCTTCTGCAGCGCGGAGACTCATACTACTACTTCTGCTAGTACTACTGATACTAATACTACTACCAATACTAGTACTACTGCCGCCGGGAAATAGATCCAACGCGCTCCGTTATCCATGACGTCGCCGCGCTAAACGTTTTGACAATGCAAACAAAACCAAAAAAAACCGGGGAAAGATATTATATAACACGAAAGGAAAAGCAGCAGGAGGGAATACGCGCGGGTCTTGTTCATAGGCGGCAGATCCCTCCTCCTCCTCCTCCTCCTCAAGTGGACAGACAGACAACAGTGACCGCATCACAGGCGAGATAAGATGTAATCGGCGTTGACACCGGTTCTCTCTCTCTCTCTCTCTCTCTCTCTCTCTCTCTCTCTCTCTGAGTTAGTTGGAGGCAGGGCATGCTGTGATTGCTTGTTTGAACGAGTGCAGTGGAAGACTAGGACATTTTCTCGACACAGATGCGCTGCTGCTGCAATCAATTGTGCTCAAAAAGAAAACAGTTATGTCAGCTATGTCGTAAAGTCGTAATTATCTCTGTCATTGTTGTCAGGCAGCACACACACACACACACACCCACACACCATGTTCTGTTTTTCTTATAATTTATTGGTAACACCAAATGTAAATAGACCACAAATGGAACAGTACATGGAACATGTATGCCCCTGCTGCACATGACAAAACAGAATGAACAGTCATTTATGCACACACAGGCGCACACACACACACACAGGCACACGCAGTCACACACATACGCAGGTGCGCGCGCGCACACACACACACACACACACACACACACACACACACACACACACACACACACACACACACACACACACACACACACACACACACACACACACACACACACACACACACACACACACACACACACACACACATCCTTCATATTCATATTACATGATAGGAAGAAAGGGAAGAGACTTGGTGTGTCTTCTCGACAGACACGGAGCAAAAATGCGTGTTGCGCATCTCTGTGTGTGTGCGTGTGTGCATTCAAGTATATTTCAAGAGTTTGTCTCCATCCAGTTCGTCAGCGTTTCTTTGTCAGAGATTCTCCAAAGATCTAGAAGCACACTTTTCTTCTTCCTACGAGAGAGGGGGAGGGAGGAGATAGAGGGAAAGAGGAGAGGGGGTGGAGAGAGGAAAAGGGAGAGAGGAGGGAGGGACAGGGGGAGCAGGAGAGGGGAGAGATGGAAGAGAGGGAAGGGGGAAAGGGGAGGGAGTGGGGAGAGAGAGGAGAGGGAGAGGAGGGAGAGAGGATGGAGAAAGGAGGGGGGAGAGAAGGAGGAGAAGAGAGGGTAGGAAGGGGAGAGGGCAAACATTTCATATGAGCAGGATTAGCCCGACGGACAGGAAAGAGGTAGTCCTCTGCGTGTGTGTGTGTGTGCAGTGCGTGTGTGACAGATATTTCATATTGTGGGGATTATCAAGGAAGTTGGTAAGCGGCAATAAACTCTCAGCAGGGCTTTCTGGTACAGAGACAGAGAGAGAGTGACAGAGACAGAGAGACAGAGGCAGAGAGAGCTGGTGTATACATTTACAGAGAGAGTGAGAAAGAGTGAGAAAGAGAGAGAGAGACATACAGAGAGAGAGAGTGAGTCGGTGAGTGAGAGAGAGTGCACAAGAGTAAAAGAGAGACGCTCCTCCATATCCACCATTAATATGTCTGAGGAAAATGACAGCTGAAAACTCAAAGACAAAGCAGTGAAACTACACAGCCATCAGTAACCTTAGATACACACTTGTAGAAACACTGTGCTTATGTCAGGCTGATGGAGGGGGGCAGGAATTACAATCAGTTAATGCGGAAGACCCGAGACAAGACTTCATCTCCTCAGAAAAAAAAAACGACATTTCTTTTCAATCGTGATTTCATTTGATGAAACATAAGATCTATGGCCATCCATTGAACGGTGGACAGAAGAAATGCACTATGCAGTGGTGAGCCGGCTTTGTCGTCGCTAGCGAGTACATAAGGAGAAGACTTATGTACTCGTTCCTTTCCCTGTGAGTCACAATCAGTGACACCAACCTTCCTCCGCGGCGACATCGACACATATCAGCACTTTAAAATGAGCTGAATTTTCTCAACAATCCCGCTGAAAAAAAACGCCGGCAGCGGTGGGATAAATGTCGTGTGGTGACAAGAGCCGCACCACAGACTGTGTCAGTTGGGCCCCGCAGAGTGAAATACATGTCATTTATAATGAGAGTGTGAACACTCTACCGATAATAGATAAGGAATACAAGGTGGAGGATTGGCAGTATATATAGTATCCCAGGAGTGAAAAAAAAAAGGAGGTACTGTATATTGGAGGTCCCAGTGGGTGGAGGTTCCAGTCGTCTGAGGGTGAAGAACCGAAGTGTACATGACGCTAAACACCGCAGGGACTCCTGCGATGGCGCAACCTACCAAGTCCAATTGAAATAATCGGTAATCGCCAGAGCAACTTCCAACTAACTGCCATCATCGCAGAGGAGCGGAGGAGGTTTGTCTCGGGGACGGTTTGTCTCGGGGACGGTTTGTCTTGGGGACGGTTTGTCTCGGGGGTTGTTTGTCTCGGGGGAGTGGTTCGTCTCGGGGGAGGGGGGGTGGTTCGTCTGGGGGTGGGTGGTTCGTCTTGGGTGGTTTGTCTCGGGGGCAGTTTTTCTCAGGACGGTTTGTCTCGGGGGGCAGTTTGTCTCGGGCGGTTGTCTCGGGCGGTTTGTCTCGGGCGGTTTGTCTCGGGCGGTTTGTCTCGGGCCGTTTGTCTCAGGCGGTTGAGCAATAGCCCAGGAACAGTCTATGTTCTGGTGTAGACGTGTCAGTGCAACAATGAAATCAAGTGTGTGTCCCCCATTCCCACCGCCATTGTGATATTTATTTTCCCCTCTCTCCCTCGCTGACTGTAGTTCACTGCAGTTTGATTTACCCACGACATCACATCATACTGATTTAATTATTGTCGCTGTGGCCCAGATCTAATCATGGTCTTGGGGTTGTTTGTAGACAGGCTGGTTGAGTTATGTGCAAAAAAAAGTGTTATAAAGAGAGTTGGTCCCTGGACGGAAAATGTGTGCGTGTGTGCGTGCGTGTACCTTCGGGTGTTGACAATGTCCTCCAGTTCCCGGGCCTTCTTGGCAGCTGTGTGAAGTATAGGCTCCGGGATATTAGCCAATCGTGCAACGTTTAGCCCGTAGCTCCGCCCTGCTGCCCCCTCGGTCAGCTGGTAGAGGAAGGTGATGAACTCTGGCTGAACATCCTCAGCTAATGTGCGCCAACACACACATACACACACACACACACACACACACAATAAAAAAAAACACAAAATCAACCAATGAAGTGAATGTAATGACTCAATTGAAACACCAATAATCAAATGATTACATTGAAAATGTCATAGATAATAAATTATAGAAGTTAAATGGAGATTAAGGGGGCAGTAGGCAAGACTTAGAGGGAATTCCAGTACAGAAAATATAGAAGGCAAAAAAACATTCCCCTTTTCCTAAGCCAAACAATGTCCAATCGTGATCCAGATCAGCGTAGTTGGGCAACTGGAACTTGGGCAGCCAACTGTTCCGGATTAGGAGCTACAAAACTTTCCCTGATTGGTTGTTTTGGTTGGGTACAACATTTCTGTGACAGCCTACCTCCTAGATATAAGGCACTTGTATACTGGATTTACAGATAGCTGCTGGGATGATATGAGTAATTTGATAATTGTGAGTATAATATTTTACAGAAATGTTGCCCACTGCTCCTTTCACACACACCACACAACACATACCTTGGGCATGGGCCTCAGCGAGGGGTTCGTTGAGCAAAAAGGCCACGTGGTAGTTGGCTACGTGCTCCGGATGCAACCGCTCCAACTCACACAGAGGAGGGTAGTGGGTCACAAAAAGGGTAAGAGACTTCACCTTATAACAGAGAGAAAAGCAGAGAGAGAGAGGGAGGTGTTGGTGTGGTGTTCGAGGAGGTAAACTCAACACCAACAAACTGTACACCAACAACGTGCATGCTGTTGAGATTGGCGAAGAGCCCAGACCTGGGCCTTGACAGTGAATCGAACAAAGACAGAAATTATGATATATATAATTATGAAACAAAA
>PIJE02000045.1:597541-602541 GCA_002895965.2 Coryphaenoides rupestris | reverse complement strand
CAGTCTTCCTCTCGTTTTCTCCAATTAGACACAAACCTCCATGTTTGGACGAGTCAATAGCCTTCAATCGCTCCGTGTGTATAACAAGGTTTACCTCAGTGTGTGTGTTTTGTGTGTGTGTGTGTGTGTGTGTGTGTGTGTGTGTCAGAGCAAGAGAGGGGGAAAGAAAGGCAGAGAGTGAAGAGAACAAGCAACAAGAATCAATTGTGTAAATAGTGTATGTGTGTGTGTGTGTGTGTGCGTGCCGTGTTGCTTCTCCTGTCCATTCAGTTCTATTTTCTCAATGTCCGTCCAATATTAAACAATCCGCCGCCACAAAAGAAGTGTGTCATCCGTTTCACCACACAGACTCGCTCCAATCAAATCGTGCGCAACATGAAATCGGAGTCACTGAATCTAATCCCTAGAACACACGGTGCGCTGTTGGCAGGGCTCCCACCGGCAGCGCGGTGGACCAGGCGAGACCAAACCACCACCACCACAGCAGCGTGGTGAAGGCCTGAGGGGCGGACTGGGATGATAACTACTCTCTCTCAATACCATTGCCAAATTTGTTTTGTTTACTAAATATCTTACCTATATTTTACTATTAGGCTTATACACTATACATGTATTATTCTATTGTTTTTATTCTTATGTTGTTGGTATTTTTGAGCAACCTCTGGCAAAAGATTTTCCTTCAGGATGAATAAAGTTCTATCTTTATCTTAATTAAGGCTGGGAATCTAACGTCAGTATAGCCCCAATCTCACACATTCACTCCATTCACAACAGACCACGTTTAGGGGCATATACATAGGCCTATACTATACTACTAAGCGTCTGTGTTTTGTTGAAATATTTCTTCTGTTTAATCCAGTAACATATCTTTTCCTTTTAGTAAAAAAAAAAGCATCTAAAATAGTTACAAACAGCCCCGGTGTCCCCCATGTAACCCCCCTCTTCCACGACCTCCACTGGCTTCCGGTAATCGCTCGCATTCGATTCAAGACTCTGGTACTGACTTTCATGGCTGTCAACGGAACCGCCCCTACCTACCTCCAAACATTAGTCCGACCCTACGCCCCAGCCCGAGCACTCCGCTCGGCAACTTCTGCCAAACGACTGGTACCGCCTTCACTAAAAACAGCCAAACATCGCTCTTCCAAGTCCCAACTCTTCACGGTTCTGGCTCCGCAGTGGTGGAATGAGCTCCCGGCTCATGTCAGGACGGCCGAGTCGCTCGCCAGCTTCCGCAAGAGACTCAAGACCCACCTGTTCAGAGTTCACCTGGACTCTTACATAAGCCCCCCCCCAGCACTAACCTGTGTGTTTATATGTCTTAACACTTATTAATGGCACTTAGCATTGTTGTCGTTCTCAGATGTTGTATCATGCTTAGAATAGCACGCCTGCCCAGCTACTTATGCAGGCAACTTGGCAATTATGAAACTTGTTCTATTCGTCTCGTAAATAGGAATGCTCGAAAACAGCTCTATTCTTATCTTCAGGTACCACAGTGATATATTGCTGCCTCTCCTTCAAACAAATGTTACTCTTTGTAAGTCGCTTTGGATAAAAGCGTCCTGGCCCAAATGCCCTAAGATGTAAATGTAAATTGTAAATGGTCCTTCAGTTTCAGCTTCAGAGTCAATATTCACTTCCTTAATTAAGGGCAAACAGGCATGATATTCATATTGATCATTTTCATGCACTTTTGGAGTGTTTGTTTTGCACCTGGCGTTTCCTCAGAGCTCTGGACGGATGTTTATCGCCACAAAGCTCTAGCTGCGCTGAGTAACTGGAGGCAGAAAACATTACACAGTTTGACTGAAGCCACCCTGTGTTGTGTTCTCTTTGACTTACCCATTTCATTTAGCATTTTAGCATTAGTCTGCTGACCCTCACTTGGCCCGGTCCCGCCCCTGGTGAAGGCAGCGGTTCCGAGCGCAGCGTGGAGCTAACATCTCCTCCCGGTGGGCACGCTGTGAGAACTGAGAGCCGACTTGAAGCCACGTTATGAGCCGCTGCAGGGTGGGAAGTTGAGCTGACCACTCAGGTGAACGCTGGGAGAGGGAACGGTCAGTTGCCATAACAACGGAACGGAAGGATGGCTTTTTGTGTGATGCCTGCGTTCTTGTGTGATGGCAAAGATGAGGATGACTGTGATGATGATGATGATGATGGTGATGATGGCAAAGAAGGTAGAGTGGTAGATCATGCAGGTCTGTACCGAAGCTAAACTTCTCCTCTTTATGTTTGTTTTGCTGTTGAATATTGCTTCCTCTAGTAGCAGCAGCGGGGTCTCTGACAAATCAATGCTGTTACACAACAAGCCGCTGGGCCGTCGACAACAGCCCCCATGTTGTATCGGCCTCTGCCTCGACGCTCTCAGATTTCCAGGAACATTACATAAGCGAGAGACACCGTCCAAAGATTAATGCGGAACTGGCAAAACATGAAAAACCGGGAAGAACGTTGTGGAAATGTTTACTCTCCTCTATACTTGGGACCCGGGGGTGCAGCAGTGGGCCACTGGGGTCGGCTTGACAATAATCAAGTCAAGAGCAAAAGACGGAAATAAATGCAAGCTTTCATACGCTGGAGCCTCGCGTGCCAGCTCTTGAGCTGAGAGCGGTACCGGCACAGGCCAAGCGCTGCCAAGACCTTCAGATCACATCCATGGCATCATTGAGTCTTTTAGAGCGAGAGTCCGTCACCCTTGTCACCCCCGGGGGTCGTCCAAGTCCGGGGGGGGGGGAGGGGGGCTCGCTTGCCTGGATCTGAAGCACAGCAGGCGGCTGCTGCTGGCGAAAACGAACATCCTGGGGTTTCTTCGTTATGGACGGAACCCAGACACACGTGGAGAGAGGTGGTCGTTCTGTGATCACCGCCAGTTCCTTTCCACATGTACCATGACACACGCACACACACGTGCACCAGACGCATGCACACACACACACACACGTTGCTGAACACACACTAACATTCACACACATCAGCACAGACACACACACTGTACATACATACATACACACACACACACACACACACATACATATACAGCCTGCGGGGGATAACTCACAGTAGGGAGACACGCAATACTGTGCAACACCCACAGGACCTCTCACTGCGCTGGCTGAAATGGCCCTTAAGGAGTGCACACGTGCACACGCACACGTGCACACGCGTACGCACACACACATGAACGCAATATTCCTGATCTATTTATTGTTTATTTATTCGCGATTCCAAATCTACGTGATCAACTCAACTCCATCTTTATTCTGGTTGAAGCAGTTCCATTGATCAGATTATTATCTGTGTTCTCAAGTCAGCCAGAAGACTCAGAGGCTGTAGTGCATCCTCTCACACGGAGCTGATAGCCGGGGGGACAGGGGGGCCCCGCTGCAGTGTGCTTCCAAGACAACAAATTGGACCAAGTGAAGACACATGTTCCCAATTTACCCAATTAGGGATCCGCTTACAACCTAGATTATAGGTCATCCGTGGCTCTCTCTACCCTCGCTCTCTCCCCCCCGCGTTCCACTCTGTCTCCTTCCCTTCCATCCCTCTCTCCCTCTCTCTCCCTCGCCCTCCCTCTCTCCTTTCCCTTCTCCTCCTCCTCCACCTTCCTCTCTCTATCCCCCTTCTCCTCCTCCTCTCTCCTACCATTGCAGCAGCCATGCCTAACCATCAGAATATTAACATCATAGATCAACCTCGTGCCAAGCTTTCCCTGGTCTTGCGGGAGTGTGGGGTGGGGGCCATGTTCCTTTCTGCCAGAGTCTCAGGGGTCTCGTCTACGCCTCCTGAACAAACGACCCCGGCGCACACACACCCACACGTATCTGAGGACAGACAACTCTTTATTGATGCCTGTAACGCCGTGGTTTATTGGTCTGGAGGACAAAGGGAGTACACACGCACCTTGAACACACACACCACCACACTAACCTCTCTGATGAAGTGCTCCAGGGTGGCGTAGGCGATGGCGATCCCGTCGTGGGTGCTGGTGCCGCGGCCCAGCTCGTCCATGATGACCAGCGAGCGCGGCGTCGCCCGGGCGATGATCTCCGAGGCCTCCGTCAGCTCCTCCATGAAGGTGCTCCTCCCCTTGTAGATGTTGTCCGAAGCCCCCATCCTGGTGCGCCCAAATCACAACAACACGGGAGGGTCAGGGGTCACCGAACGGATACCATAGGTGTTGACGTCTAAGTATTGTGCTGCAGGGATATATATATATATATATATAACTTAGCAGCTAGCCCAGCTAGCGGCTGCGGCACGTACCATCAAGGTTGCAACCATGAAGGTTGCTAGTTCGAACCCCGGGCTCCGCCTAGCTAAGTGTCGAGGTGTCCCTGAGCAAGACACCACCTAACCCTAACTGCTCCTGACGTGTTGGTTGTTACCTTGCATGGTTGGCACCGCCATCGGTGTATGAATGTATGAATGTCAGGCAATACTGGAAATCGTTTTGGATAAAAGCGCAATATAAATGCAATTAATTGACCATTTATCACAATCAAAGCACTTTGCACCTCAAGAGGCAATTCCCATCACTGCAGCATCCAAACGTTCTGCGCTATATTCAGCCGGGTGGTGCTTTTCTGTGTTTGTTACAACAGGGGTGGATACCAGCAACTTTGCTTTTTTGTGGAGGACTAATTCAACAGTTGGGCAAATCTTATACACTGGCGCCTTTAAGATTGCATCTTATACGCACCTGCCTCCTCTCTCTCCCCACTAACAGGTCTCTTGCTCTCCCTCACCTCTAAATCGGTCTTTTCCCGGTCGCCACCAACTTTCACCGAGGTCCCTGTCAATGAGGCGCCCGTAGGAGCAGCTAGGTGCCAGCGGGTGGTTCCCATGGTTACCCCACACCACGCTCGCACAGGAGAAAGGGGGAGGGGCAGGCGTGCCGCTACATTTCATCAGCCAATTTATGCGTTTCCGTGCACGCCTGCAATGTGCGGTGTGCAAAAGATGCGCGCACACGCGGGACTCATGGGAAATTA
>PIJE02000045.1:590041-592541 GCA_002895965.2 Coryphaenoides rupestris | reverse complement strand
ACGGTGCGCTGTTGGCAGGGCTCCCACCGGCAGCGCGGTGGACCAGGCGAGACCAAACCACCACCACCACAGCAGCGTGGTGAAGGCCTGAGGGTTCGGACTGGGATGATAACTACTCTCTCTCAATACCATTGCCAAATTTGTTTTGTTTACTAAATATCTTACCTATATTTTACTATTAGGCTTATACACTATACATGTATTATTCTATTGTTTTTATTCTTATGTTGTTGGTATTTTTGAGCAACCTCTGGCAAAAGATTTTCCTTCAGGATGAATAAAGTTCTATCTTTATCTTAATTAAGGCTGGGAATCTAACGTCAGTATAGCCCCAATCTCACACATTCACTCCATTCACAACAGACCACGTTTAGGGGCATATACATAGGCCTATACTATACTACTAAGCGTCTGTGTTTTGTTGAAATATTTCTTCTGTTTAATCCAGTAACATATCTTTTCCTTTTAGTAAAAAAAAAAAGCATCTAAAATAGTTACAAACAGCCCCGGTGTCCCCCATGTAACCCCCCTCTTCCGCAAACCTCCACTGGCTCCCGGTAATCGCTCGCATTCGATTCAAGACTCTGGTACTGACCTTCATGGCTGTCAACGGAACCGCCCCTACCTACCTCCAAACATTAGTCCGACCCTACGCCCCAGCCCGAGCACTCCGCTCGGCAACTTCTGCCAAACGACTGGTACCGCCTTCACTAAAAACAGCCAAACATCGCTCTTCCAAGTCCCAACTCTTCACGGTTCTGGCTCTGCAGTGGTCGAATGAGCTCCCGGCTCATGTCAGGACGGCCGAGTCGCTCGCCAGCTTCCGCAAGAGACTCAAGACCCACCTGTTCAGAGTTCACCTGGACTCTACATAACCCCCCCCTCCCCCAGCACTAACCTGCGTGTTTATACGTCTTAACATTTATTAATGGCACTTAGCATTGTTGTTCGTTCTCAGATGTTGTATCATGCTTAGAATTGCACGCCTGCCCAGCTACTTATGCAGGCAACTTGGCAATTATGAAACTCGTTCTATTCGTCTCGTAAATATGAATGCTCAAAAACAGCTCTATTCTTATCTTCAGGTACCACAGTGATATATTGCTGCCTCTCCTTCAACAAATGTACTCTTTGTAAGTCGCTTTGGATAAAAGCGTCTGCCAAATGCCCTAAATGTAAATGTAATGTAAATGTGTCTTCAGTTTCAGCTTCAGAGTCAATTTCACTTCCTTAATTAAGGCAACAGGAATGAATATTCATATTGATAATTTTCGTGCACTTTTGGAGTGTTTGTTTTGCACCTGGCGTTTCCTCAGAGCTCTGGACGGATGTTTATCGCCACAAAGCTCTAGCTGCGCTGAGTAACTGGAGGCAGAAAACATTACACAGTTTGACTGTAGCCACCCTGTGTTGTGTTCTCTTTGACTTACCCATTTCATTTAGCATTTTAGCATTAGTCTGCTGACCCTCACTTGGCCCGGTCCCGCCCCTGGTGAAGGCAGCGGTTCCGAGCGTAGCGTGGAGCTAACATCTCCTCCCGGTGGGCGCGCTGTGAGAACTGAGAGCCGACTTGAGGCCACGTTATGAGCCGCTGCAGGTGGGAAGTTGAGCTGACCACTCAGTGAACGCTGGAGAGGAACGGTCAGTTGCCATAACAACGGAACGGAAGGATGGCTTTTTGTGTGATGCCTGCGTTCTTGTGTGATGGCAAAGATGAGGATGACTGTGATGATGATGATGATGATGGTGATGATGGCAAAGAAGGTAGAGTGGTAGATCATGCAGGTCTGTACCGAAGCCAAACTTCTCCTCTTATGTTTGTTTTGCTGTTGAATATTGCTTCCTCTAGTAGCAGCAGCGGGGTCTCTGACAAATCAATGCTGTTACACAACAAAGCCGCTGGGCCGTCGACAACAGCCCCCATGTTGTATCGGCCTCTGCCTCGACGCTCTCAGATTTCCAGGAACATTACATAAGCGAGAGACACCGTCCAAAGATTAATGCGGAACTGGCAAAACATGAAAAACCGGGAAGAACGTTGTGGAAATGTTTACTCTCCTCTATACTTGGGACCCGGGGGGTGCAGCAGTGGGCCACTGGGGTCGGCTTGACAATAATCAAGTCAAGAGCAAAAGACGGAAATAAATGCAAGCTTTCATACGCTGGAGCCTCGCGTGCCAGCTGAGCTGAGAGCGGTACCGGCACAGGCCAAGCGCTGCCAAGACCTTCAGATCACATCCATGGCATCATTGAGTCTTTTAGAGCGAGAGTCCGTCACCCTTGTCACCCCCGGGGTCGTCCAAGTCCGGGGGGGGGGGAGGGGGGCTCGCTTGCCTGGATCTGAAGCACAGCAGGCGGCTGCTGCTGGCGAAAACGAACATCCTGGGGTTTCTTCGTTATGGACGGAACCCAGACACACGTGGAGAGAGGTGGTCGTTCTGTGATCACCGCCAGTTCCTTTCCACATGCACCATGACACACGCACACACACGTGCACCAG
>PIJE02000045.1:557541-585041 GCA_002895965.2 Coryphaenoides rupestris | reverse complement strand
ACCCGCTAAACACGATCAGAACCCGCTAAACACGATGGAAAACCCGCTAAACAATCAACCACTAAACACGAATCAGAACCCGCTAACACGTTGAAAATCGAATACCTCAGTCTCCTCCCTGCCCACTCCTCCTACAAACTTCTTTATGCTGCCAACTCTTCCGCACATCCCTACAGAAGACTATAATATATTTTCCTGTATAGAATTTGATGTGGTTACCAAATGCACATGAAAGTTATTATTGTCTGTGTGTGTGTGGCCCCGGACCCCCCCACAGACCCACAGACCCCCGGACCCACAGACCTGGTGTATATGCCGTCCAGGATGCCCAAGCTGGCCCGGGTGGCCGGCACGTAGCTGCCCATCTGGGCCATGACACAGACCAGGGCCACCTGCCGGATGTAGGAGCTCTTGCCTCCCATGTTGGGGCCAGTGACTATCATAGTCCTCCTCCCCTCCCCCTGGAGAGGGAGAGGGGAGGAGAGAGGGAGAGGGAGAGAAGGGGAAGAGGGAGAGAAGGGGAAGAGAGGAGAGAGGAGAAGAGAGGATGTGAGGAGAGAAGAGGGAAGGAGAAGAGATCAGAGAGAGAGGGAGGATAGAGGAGAGCAGAGAAGAGGAAATTGAAACAGAGGAGGGCACAGGAGAGAAAACATTTTCAAAAAGGGAATAAAATAAAATATAAAGAAGATGGGGGAGAGATCAAAAGATCATTGTGAATACAAGTTTGATGCGTTTTTTGAACACACACACACACACACACACACACACACACACACACACACACACACACACACACACACACACACACACACACACACACACACACACACACACACACACACACACACACACACACACAATGCTTATCCTCCCATCTCACATGGAATAATGGTGGCAGCACGCACAGAACGGAGAACAGAGAGATATATGCATGCTGTCCTGCACAGCTGAGGAGGTGGGCGAATGGGAGCCTTGGCTTCCCTTCCCATTGGCTTGTGCCTCTGTTACAAGATTAACCTACACCCACTGCGGTGCCGAGCGTGTGTGCGTGTGCGCGTGCGTGCATGCGTGTCCAACTTTGTTTCAGATCCGAGTACCAGTTGAAGGGGAACATTGCCGATTTTAAACCTTATCTCTACATCTATCCGCATGAGGGATATAGTGTGGAAAAACGCCTGCAGTTGTGGCCGATGCTCTCTGTGTCTCTGTGGGGTTAAGGTCTGGGTGCAGGCAACACAGAAGTCATGTGTGTATGTGTGTGTGTTTGTGTGCTTGCCTTGGTGCACCCTTTGGCTTACCTTTGTTTCATAACTTTCTAAAACAAGAGAGCGTGTGCATGTTTTTGTGTGTGTGTAGGCGAGTGTGTGTGTGTGTGTGTGTGTATGTGTTGGTGTGTAGGAGTGTGTGTGCAGGTGTGCACCTGTAGGTCGGTGTGGTTGGGTACATATTGGCCCTGTTCTCCCATCAGCAGGTCTATGGCCGGGTTCCTGCCGTCCCTGATCATGATGTGACACCGACTGTCACACATCTCCGGCCTGAAAAGCAGCAAACACCCGGGCTGTCAATCAGCCGAGGAACCAATCAACACGTGCTACTGTACACAGCTGCACGAAAGCAACATCCTTTGGGGACACCCAGATGTATGACGGACGGATAGATCTAGGTACTACCGGCCTGCCCCGGTGGACTGTACCGACTGGACTGGTCGGCTTCTCTCTCCATCACAAATCTGATCTGGGTGGACACTCACACTTGTGATGTCACAAGAGGGTACAGAAATAGAACCACGTGGTTTTAACAGGGCAAAGCAAAGCGTGTGAATGTGGCGGGCTGTATTTTTGTGCTCCGTGCTTTGTCTATATTAGACGACAATTTTGCAAGCGGAAATTCGACAACATTACTTGTTGCGTCTGTCAGCAGGGATGACATGGAGTGGAACAAAAGCCAGAGGCAGTATAGTAGTAGTAGTAGTAGTAGTAGCAGCAGTGGTGGTTGAGAGGTGACTCGCTGCAGGGAGTATGTCCAGAGAGAATAGAGAGTACAGATAGAGAGAGAGAGAGGAGGAGGAGGACGACGAGGAGGTGGCAGCGGAGGGGTGGGGAGAGAGATGTTGGCGTTCAGGGTAAGGCAGATCCCGACCACACTCCCCCACACAGGCTGCTTCTTATTGTTGAGACGCGGTGCAGGCATGTGCACATGCGCATGCACGCACGCACGCGCACACGCACACACACACACACACACACACACACACAAATATTTTTGTCATTATGAAAGGACATCACCTGCAATAATCCCCTTGTTTCGCCACCTCAGCCAATGAGAAAAGACAATCCATGGTTGCTAGGTGACTAATAGCTCTTTTCATGGTGTGATAGTGTTCACCAAAATGACTAGAAACAAAGAGGGGGGGAGAGAGAGAGAGAGAGAGAGAGAGAGAGAGAGATGACAGAGTGCAATAGGACAAAAAGACCAGCATTAATGCTAACCCATATTTTGCTCAGCTCATAATTAAAGGCAGTGACAGAATTATTTTTGACAGTAATTCTTAAGGGATAACTTATTTTCCCATAATTTTGTGTGTAAGTGGCTAATGCAGACAGCAATTTGTAAAGTTGGTCCAGTATTCTGTGCGATTGCTTAAGCAGTTAGCCACGTCAATCAACATCCTCTAAAAGGGCTTGTTTTGCTACTGACCGGCTCAGGTTGTTATTATAGGTGTCTGACGACATTGCTCGATGCCTAAAGAGAAGTAAAACTGATTTCGACAACGTGAGATTTCGTCTCCTCGAGCGAGGCCTTGTTAGACACAATAACAGACGGATCGGATGAAGCGAAAGGTAAAGAAAATGTTTATGTCTTTGTGGGGATCTTTTCCATAATGTTGTCAGACACATTCTGAGCCTGTCGGTGGCAAAACAAGCACTTTCAGGAGGATGTGCATTGATGGGCCATTTACCTGCCCCAAAGGGTTGTATTGCAGACTGTAGCAACGTCCCTGCTTCACGCCACATAAAGAGGCTTCTGCTGGGCTCCTCGGGACACAGGCGGCTGATGTTGAATAAACCGGTTGATTGCAGAGCTTGTCGTCGTTTGAAGATAAAACAGGTGGTACACTGCTAGCCTGCTGGCGCTCTCGCTCTCCTGAGTGTGTGTGGCGACGGCTGGTTTAACCTGTAGGCATTGATAGGCATTGCCAATGCACCACAGGTGTGCAGCCTCACCCAGCCATCAGACTCTAACTGGGCAAGGTGAGGCTGCTTAAACCAGCCACGAAACCACATACACTCCCGCACACGCAACGTTTCGCGGCTGAAGCTATCTCGCTCTATACTGGGCCAATTAAAAAAATTGTTGTCCACATCCGTCACAGAGACCCAAAATTATGGGAAAATAGGGTCCAGGTTGAAAGATCCACACGTTATCCTTTAAAACGTTGAACTCTGCACCCAAATGACGCCAATTGAGCGTGTGCTTTAAATGCTTGCACAACATTTGTATGAATGTGTGTACACGTGTGTGTGTGTGAGAGTGTGTGTGTGTGTGTGTGTCATACTGCAGGAAGTCGCTCCACGCCCTCTGACAGTCCAGCAGCAGCTGTTCTCGGCACTGCAGCAGCCTGCGACAGCGCTCCACCAGGAATGGAGAGTGGTACCGTCCCACCGCCTTGGTGCTGGACACACACACACACACACACACATGAATATATGAATACATTCACATCCCCGAAAGCTTCCGTCAAATCAAATCTATTCTCATTTTTGCGGGAGCTGCCACATATTGCAGCCATACGAGGTCAGGCTCTCTCTCTACAGCTCGGTTACCTACTGGAAACATTTACATCCATCTCGCTGAACGCACAGCGCACGTCTCTGTATTTACACAAGAAGTACACAGGAAGTACGGTCCGACAATTACCCTCCTCATTCGGCCCACGCTCTCGGATTCGCTTTTGGCTTCCTGGGTCATCATCAATTTATGTGACAGGTTACAGAGAGGGCACATGCAGTCAAAACTGTAGCCTGGATATAGAGAGTGTGAGTGTGTGTGTGTCCTCACCTGCTGATTTTGACCCAGTCACGCGGAACCGTGGCAGACATGGAGTTCTTTACCTCAATCAAAAACTGGAGGGTGAGACGGCGAGGTAGAGGAGGGGGATGATGAAGGCCGAAGAAGGGGGGGGGGGTGTATAAGGTCAGTCTTTCAGTGGGACAGAAGATGTGTTGCTTTTGATTTTGAACACACACACACACACACACGCACGCACACAACACGCACGCACGCGTGTTGTAAAATTGTAAAAGTCGACACACGACACGCATACACGCATGTGGATACCTCCAGACCGGACACAGTGGTGTACTCCAGTGCCGGGGACCTGAGGGTGGTCCGCACGTCCTTGCGGTGGTCCAGGATCTCGTCCAGGACGCTCTGGATCTGGGACCGCCGATCCCGCAGCACCGGGAAGTCGGACAGGTCTGAGAACAGCTCCTTCTTGTCCCCCGACCTGAGACAACACCAGGCCCAGCACATGATACCTCCAGTAGCACCACCACCAACACACATCCGCTGAGCACCACCACACTCACCAACCACCAACACACCAACCACACCAACACATCCACTAAGCACCACCACAGACCACACATCTGCTAGCAGCACCACCAGACCACCACAACGCACATCCGCTAGCACCACCACCAGACCAACACATATCCACTAGCACCAACAGACCAGCGCCAGCCTCTGCTTTCGTCGAGGAAGAGTGGGGGTGGAGGTTAATATGACACAGGGAGTTCTGACTTACTAATTGTACCCTGTATACACACACACACACACACACACACACACACACACGCACACGCACACACACACACACACACACAAGAAACCTTAGGTGCCTCTACTCATGGCAGTATTTTACATGTTCAGCCTGGAATTATAAAGGTTTGTAGAGAGACCATGTGGCTCCACTGGTGTTCAGCCATGAAGATAAAGATAAATAAGTATACAACAGGAAGGGCGCACGGCTCAGTGTGAACAGGAAGCATTAGGAGGCCATTATGTCAGCATAGCGGGAGCTAGTCAGAGTTCATGTGGTGTGAAGTAAAACACTAAATATCTATTTTACTTCTCCAAATAAGAAAATGAGGAGAAGGCGTGTAGAGCTCGCCAGCCAGACTAGTATATTCAATAAAGTGTCGATCGTACTGAACGAGGATCCAATAAGAGGGCAGAATAAGAATAGTCTTGTTTCAGCTCTGTGGCCTAGTGGTAGAGTGTCCGCCCAGAGACTCGGAGGTTGTGGGTTCCATCCCCGGCCGGGTCATACCAAAGACTATAAAAATGGGATCCATTGCCTCCCTGCTTGGTACTCAGCATCAAGGGTTGGAATTGGGGGGTTAGATCACCAAAATGATTCCCGAGCGCGGCACCGCTGCTGCTCACCACTCCCCTAGGGGATGGGTCAAATGCGGAGAACAAATTTCACACACTCAGGTGTCTGACAATCAGTGGGACTTTAACCTTTAACTTAACATAATACCAGTGTATGGAACCAGTCTCTGCCTCATGTCTTCCTATGGAAACTATTAGAGTGAGTGTGTGCAGTGTTCCCACGATATTGGAGAGTTCTCAGGGAAGGCTAAATCAATTGTCATCCTCAGTATTGTCGCATTATGTACACGCGCACACGCGCACACACACACACACGCACAGACACACATGTATTACTAACTTGGCAGCCTTTTCATTCAGCACTTTGAGGAAGCGATGAACAGGAGAGAGCAGGTCAGGGGTGTCCAATAGCAGCGTCCGAAGCAGTGAGGAGCTGAGCTGTGATTGGATGGCGGGAATCAGTGCCTGGAGTTCCAGGCCCAATCGGGAAAGGCTGCTGCTGATGAGGTAGAACTCCTGGGTGGAACACTGATAACCCGCACACACACACACACACAGAGACGAGAGATGGTTATAAAGCATCTCTACATCTGTACTGTACAGAGAACATTACTTATTTAAAACAAAAGGCAACAGGATTAACAAAGCCTATGTCTTTTCCAAACGTGTGTGTGTGTGTGTGTCTACTGTCATGGAGGCATTGTGTGAACCACCAAGATTGCATCCCCGCGTGTCTAGTGTCTGTGCTCATTGTGAACGATCCACGCTGGCAGAGACGTTTCAACATCTCCCAGCGGCCTTCAAAAGCGGAGAGCACAAAGACGACGGAGGCACGGAATCGTTCTAAATGGAACGGGAATTTCGAAATTCCAATTAAAAAACGGAACACAAAGGGAGTATGTGAATGATCACTCCGAATCGTCGTCATCAGAATCAATTTGGGAGAACGTCCGTGCACTTGGCAGTGGAGCAATCGCTTCTAACAATCAATTTCTATTCTATCTAAGATATTTCCCGGACCTATCAAGGGTAAGAGAGATAATGTTTTTTAAATCGCCGCAGATAATGGGCGCCGTAATAACCGGGGAACTCATCACGGGGAATGACGAGCACTGATCCATTGAGGACTTGCTAGAGATGCACCACGAAAGCGACAGTGCTATAGATTTTTGTCGTGCGGATACATCGCCGAAACGTGCCACCAGAAGGTTAACGGGTGTCACGTGGTTATGGTTATTGGTTTGGTTATGAAGCTATGGATAAAATACATCTGCATGACATACGTCTGATATCCTGGTGCTGCGGGATCGGCGGTCCCAGATCCAGAGTGTCCTGGCCAAGATGTGTGTGTGTGTGTGTGTGTGTAAATGAGTGAGAGAGACAGAAAGAGCGATAGAGACAGAGAGACAGAGATAGAGAGACAGAGCCAGGGACAGAGAGAGACAGAGAGATAGAGCGATAGAGAGAGACAGAGTGGAACAGAGAGAGTATGTGCGTATGCGTGCACGCACATGTATGTGTGTGAGCCATCCTTAATGCAGTACATTCAAACAAAGGGGGACCCATACCTTAGTATGGTAGATACTACAGATTCCTCTCTCCAGGTCAGGCAGGTGGGCCAGCAGAGACCTGACGGAGGCCATGGCAGCCGAGTCCGACTGCAGGATCTCACCAACCGCATCCTGCCTGTCTGAGATGGAGCTGGGGAGGCGAGGGGAGGGAGGGAGGGAGGGAGGGAGGGAGAAGAAGGGGGTGAGGGGAGGGAGGGAGAGAGGAGAGGGGATGGAGAGAGGGAGAGGGAGGGATGGCACAGGAGGGGAGGTAGGAGAGGTGGTGTCATGTGATGTATTCTCGCAGTGGTAGGACGGTGGTAGACATATTGGTGATGCAGGTGCATGATATCCATTCATTGTTGAAATCATGGCTGTTTTTGTCATTCTTCAAGGTCAGCATTGCTCTGACTCAGATTCAGGAGGTAGAAATATGAAATATCCATTCAGTGAATGAACAGCAAAAAAGAAAAAAAACCCCATTGACTGACTTTCACAATGATACAACTTTCTAGATTTGTCTGGAATATTTATTTGAAAGTGGATCAGTACCATTTCATAAACCACAGATAACTCTGAGCTCTGATTAATTTGAGACTAAGATATATTTTAATCACAATAATTCTAATGTAAAGATGCATACGCGTGGGTGTGTGTGTGTGTGTGTGTGTGTGTGTGTGTGTGTGTGTGTGTGTTGTTGCGTTGGGAGCGGCATTTCGGGCCTAATGCGTCTGAGAATGTAATCTGGGTTTAAGCCATGTTGCAAAACTCTGAAGTGCATTCATCTACATTAATCTGGAAGTGCAGGGCTCCATCCAGGATTATGTTACCCTCGGCAGGACAGATGTGTGCCATTGGTTTTTCAAAAGGATACTTGGAGGCGGGGCCTGGTGCACCACTATACTATGATGTCAGAGCAAGAAGTCGAGTGCTCCTCCCCCTCTCTCCACCAGGGACCCCACAAGGCCACCAGGGACCCCGGAGGCCCACCAGGGACCCCGCAGGCCCACCAGGGACCCCGCAAGGCCACCAGGGACCCCGGCAGGGCCACCAGGCACCCAGCAAGTCTACCAGGGATCCCGGCAGGGCCACCAGGGAACCTGCAGGGCCACCAGGGACCCCGGGAAGGGCCACCAGGGAACCCGGGACGGGCCACCAGGGCCCCAGTCACTCACCGCAGGTCGGTGAGGGGCTGGCTCACCCATCTCCTCAGGAGCCGGCGGCCGAACACAGTGTTGGTGTGATCCAGCACCCACAGCAGACTGCCCCTCGGCCCACCGTCCGTCTGCACACACAAACACACACACACACATTATATACACACATATTCACAAAGACACACACAGACATATACACACACACAGACACACACACACATATATTTACACAGACACACACACATTGTACAAACATACACATGCACACACATTATACAGACACCTACATATTATACACACAGACACACAACATTGAAACCAAACAGAAGTTTGTGGTGACGAGGATGTGCTTCTTCATATCAGACACAAGCGCAGGCACATGAGTGTGTGTGTGTGTGTGTGTGTGTGTGTGGGTGGGTGTATGTGTGTCTGTGTGTGTGTGTCAATGTGTGTGCGCGCGTGCACCTGGTTGCTGAGGACCTCAAGGTTCCTGAGTGTGGTGGCGCTGAGCACCAGCCCTTGGGCCTCGGTGGAGAGGCAGCGGAAGGAGCTACCGGGGGGAGGGGGGGGGAGCTCACACATTACTGGACGACATATACACTCATGCATACAGTGTATATCCAAGTACATACTGTATGTGTATTGTTTTGTGTGGTCTCTGTGTGTGTGTGTGTGTGTGTGTGTGTGTGTGTGTGTGTGTGTGTGTGTGTGTGTGTCTGTCTGTGCTTGTGTGTTATGTACATATGCAGTCTATCTGTGTGTGTGTGTGTGTGTGTGTGTGTGTGTGTGTGTGTGTGTGTGTGTGTGTGTGTGTGTGTGTGTGTGTGTGTGTGTGTGTCTCTCTCTGGGTGCGTCTGTGTCTGTGCATGTGTGCGTGTGTCTGTCTGTCTGGGTGCGTCTGTCTGTGCATGTGTGTGTGTGTTAACAGTCTATCTGCGTGTGTGTCTGTGTGTATGGAACGTTTATGTATGTGTGTGTGTGTCTGTTATGTACATATACAGTCTGTGTGTGTATCCGTGTGTCCGTGTGTGTGTACCTGTCATTCAACAGAACTCTCTCCAGGTTGAATTCCCGGAGGTACTGAACGAGAGGGCCGAGGCAACAGATAACAGGGCTTTCTAGCGAGGCCACGCTGGACAGGGAGCGAGAGCCTGGGGCGAGATGAACACACACACACACGCACACACACACACACACACACACACACACACACACACACACACACACACACACACACACACACACACACACACACACACACACACACACACACACACACACACACACACACACACACACAATATGAGTCACAAAGCCCACCAACGTCCAATATTTCAGCCTAATGGCTTTATTGATAATCTATCAGCCGAGAGAAAGATGTATAAATCCACCACCCCCGCACAACCATTTCCCTATACAAAAAAACACCACTAAAATGGCTCCTTATCTGGCCCCACCAGGCCAAGTCCACCAAGACAACATTAACATTAACACTGTGTTTGGACTACAACGCAAATTTAAATCAATGCCGTTTTTGGTGTTTAACAATTTGTTACCGATGTGTTGGAATTGTATTATTTTGATGTTTTGGCCAGTTGTTTTTGTTGTATTTTACAGATGGCACACCTTTACCATTCAGTGTATGTGTACACACACACGCGCACACACACACACACACGCCTGCACACCTGTGTCCTGGGCATGGCAGTAGAACTCGGTGACGGTGTTCATGGCAGAGGGGAACTCGAAGTGCGCGGCGTCCTTGGTCTGGATCTGGACGCGGTCGTCCGCCTGCGTACTGTAAGGTGGTGAGGGGGGGTGGGGGGGGGAGACAGAGGAGTCAACCACCAACAGCACCAACAGAGCTTTAGAAGCAGCACTGCAGAGCCTCAATGACCCCCACCTCCCCGCCCTCCCCCGGTCGGCCCACCAGAGTTTAGGCATTGAGCATGATGCATAGAAAAGACATTGTCTATCCCGCATCATCCATAGGGGGGGGGGAGGGGGGGGAGTTAAGTGTCCAACTGCCTTGTGTAGATAAATACATCCGATCACATCGCTAGGCAAACAATCTCTCACACACACACACACACACCTCTATACACGCATACGGCACTGCCAATTTCAAGGGCTTTGGGGCTGCTTTGTCTGCTCTGTTGTTGCCAGGGCGACCGAGGCAAACACGTGGCTTGGAAGCGGTGTGCTGGAGAAATATCTTTCTTATGTTTCTCTCTCTCTCACACACACGCACACGCACACGCACACACACACACACTTGAACCGTGCCGTTCGTGACCTGATAGAATGTACGTCCATTGTCTGTCCTTTTATTTATTGTCAACTGTATTGTTGTTGTTTGACTTGAGCTATGGGATACCTTGAATTTCCCCAAGGGGATAAATAAAGTATCTATCTATCTGTCCATCTATCTATACACACACACACACACATTCACTATCAGTGTATCCATTCACTACAGATATACATCCATTCACAGGTCACTAAGGAAAGTGATCAATACATATGGAGCCGGCAGATAAAGCAATCAGTCTTTCAAAGAGCGCATCAGAGCAGCATTATGCGGTCGCAACGGAGAGACATGAAGAGAGTGTAAATATCGGCCCGGGGTAAACCTGTGGGTTTCTGGGCCGGATGCCGGACACATCTCGGCTGTAGCCCTGTTGCTGGATACAATGTCTACAGACTATGTGCTAGTACGTACGGTTATTGAAAATGATATCACAGGGACATCTTTTATCCACCTACACTTTGGCTGGTGGTGGGAACACACTGCGGCATGTTTGTGAAATCTCACGGCCCGAAACCACAACTCAAAGAGACAAGAGACTTCCCGACTTCCCTCGGTCCAGTTTGGGCCGCCGCTGCTGTCGACATTGTGATTCGCAAACCAGTGAGCGCCGTGGCGGTCAATAGAAGAGGAAAATGGCTTGAGAAAGGGGCAGGGGTGTTATTGTGACTTGCGCACACCATTCCTGTGTGTGCAAAAATAAACACATAAAGACCACATCAACTCTCAGGGATCGATGGCAATTTGATGTCAGGAGAAGAAGAAGAAGAAGAAGAAGAAGAAGAAGAAACAGACCTCGTCGGAGAGAGAGCGTAGCACCCCCACCGACGAAGACCAAACACCACCACCGAGTGTCAACACACCACTAGCACTGCCCTCTGTGTGTTTCACTGACACCCCTCAGCTCCTATAGACCCTCCGTCCACGGACGAGTTCAAAGAAAGCACCTTGCCGCACCTAGATACCAGCCAGCGCCCGGGGACTCATTAGCTGCCGTTCCGAAGAGAGAGACACACACACACGCACACACACATTCATGCACACACTGTTGCCATGGGTGCGGGGAGTGTGGGGGGGGATGGAGTCTCGCCAGGGTACTTGGGGGGGGGGGGGGGGGGGGAGAGGGGTAGCGGCAATGTAACCTCTGAGGTCACAGGAGACACACAACACCCCATTTCTCCGCTCAGCTGGGTGCCCCTCGGCACAGGGAGACGCACCCTACTCCACGATAAACACACCGCTAGCGCTTGTGCATTGTGGACGCTGACGTTTACCTCTCTGTTGTCCTTGTGCTGTTGTTCCACCGGTTAGGAACATTGCATCACATTTATGAACGACCGATTGGATGGAGTTGTAGCCGCAATGGCCAAACAAAACCTTGTGCTTAACACTGTTGTTGTTCAAAACAACGTATGTGTGGTGTGTGTGTGTGTGTGTGATTAAATGGAACAAACAACCCTAGTGTGTGTGTGTGTGTGTGTGCGTGTGAGAGCGAGAGCATGCGTGATCGTGTTGTGTTTAGGTGATTAAGAGCCAGTCTTGTCTCCGCTGCACACCAGGCTGGCGAGGTGACTTGTTCAAACAGGATAATTGGACCGGCCGTTACTCGCCGCGACTCAAGCCCCTAACTCAACCGCACCGACGGCGGGAACAATGGAAGAGTGAGAGAGAGAGAGGGAGAGAGAGAGAGAGAGAGAGAGACTGCGTGTGTGTGTGAGAGGGAGATAGAGAGACAGATTGTGTGTGTGTGTGTGTGTGTGTTAATTCATGTTTCAATGGCTTAGTCCTTCATTGAGTTTAGCCCCGATTGTCGCAGAGGGTAAAAATGTGTACGTACATATTATTTTTAAGATTTAATTATGTATGAAGTACTGTTTTGGAGTTAGTTTTGGAGATAGCTTATGAGGTTGTTTTTTCGTCACTAACAAATAAAATAACCATCATGTTATCAAAAGCAACCTACAGTGCAGTGCAAGTAAACATTGGCTTGTAGCACCGACTATCAAGATTAAAGGTCAATACATACAACAGATGCAGCGATACTTGCTAATACTTGCTGATAAGAGCACTGTTGAGAAACGTGATTTATATAGCCCTCAGTTATTTACGCTACATATATAGGCCAAGAACCTGCATGATTAATATTCATTTTACAATTGTTTAATTAACATTAGCACGTTATTTTGACAACCCCAGTTTGCACGTCAGCTTTTGGTATCGATTGGAACCTCAAGGGAGCAGGTACTAAAAAAGTACCAGGAACCAGTTTTTGCCTCGTGGAAAAACTCCAGTCCAGTCCAGTCCAATCCAGCCGGTACTATGCAGTGGACAAGCGCCATTAGAACGAAGCGCATGAATGAATAATAATGGCAAAAAAAAAAAAGCCCAGAAAAGCGAGTTAGCAGAGGTGGACTGCAGAGGAATCTTATTCATTCATGTATTCCTCCATCCACCCATGCACCCATCCATCCATCCGTCCGTCCGTCCACCCATCCATCTGTGGTAAAGTGGTCGCCCCCCCCCCTTCCTCCCAGACGACAGCCGTCGCACGCACGCACGCACACACACACAGGCACCAGAGTGAATGTGCCAGGTGCAGGTGGATACAGCGCTGGGCGGGAGAAATGCCGGCGTGGGGGGGGGGGGGGGCGGGGGGGCGGAGGATGTGTACAAGTAACACGACCCAGTAAATTGGGGGAAACTGCCACCTTGTGTGTGAATTGGGGAATTACAGTGACATACTACCAAGACATTGGGGAATACAAATCATAGGACATTCATGGAAATGTTTTTGTAGGCTTGGGATATTCCACAATTCATTTGTATATTGCAACGCTTCATGGAGAGATAACACAGGTTGGGCAGACTGCACAATTAGCACCGCCCACTCCTGCGTATGTGCATTCTAACAAGCATTTTACCTGGCGTTTGCCATGCTCCGCAAAAGCCTGTGTGTGTCTTCGGAAAGGTCAGAGGGCACCAGGATCTCCACGGGATTGACCTTCCAAGGCACACGCCCCTCCAGCTCAGACGCGAGGAAGGGCCGTCAGTGGGAAACTGTCCAATAGCACGTCGCCTGTGCTGGGCTGGACCGCCTACATGGACACAGACACACAGTATAGGAAATATGTACGTACACATGCATGCGCACGCACACACACACACTTCAGACATCTACAGGTAATAAATACAATAGTTATCAGTTATAATCTTCTTCTTGTCTGTGTGTTAAAGAGAGCGGTAAAAACGTATTTAGACCTAACAACAGCAAATAAGTGGCTCCATTTCCATTAGGCTACATTTACGTCTCTCTGTCAAACTATTCTCCAAAACAAACTCGTTTCCGTCCCTACAGCTTTCTAGATGTGGGTCTGGATTTCCAGGCTAGCAAATAATGCCAAAGAATATAAAACAAATATAAAGCTGTTGTTTTTTTAACATACCATATTGCTGCAGTAAATACACATAGAAACGCACATTTTCAATGCAAATTTTGCCGCCTTCCTGACTGACTGACTGACTGACTCACTCACCACCAGGCCGATGGTGAGCTGCTTGCCCAGCTTGTCCCAGTTCTCGCTGATGCACAGCAGGTAGCTGTCGGGGGGGTCCAGCCCCCGGTCATCCTGCGCCTCCCCCAGGCCACACAGTGGGTTGACGTCTGAGGGAAGAGGCTAAAGGGGTTAAAAAGGGCAACCGAACGCTCGGCCATTTTGGTATATTTACACAAGAGAGTCGCACCGCTTCAGTCGCAATATGATACGAAATATTCGTCTTTTTTGTGGCAACGGAGTTGGCGTCATAGACCACAATTCCTATGATGTGACAATATCTATGCAAGAAATAATCCAGGGAAATAAGGCAAATACAGGATATGGTTACGTAGCATGGCTTGTACAGGCGTGGATAGGGAAATCTCTACATCTATAGATGATTAGGATCTCATACACAAATTGTGATCTCAAATACCCAATTATCTCTCTCTTTTCCAGCATACCTTCTCCCACCAGCGTGCACTTGCCGTGTTACGAGGGCCCGCTGAGCTTGCCGCCCGTGGAACATAGCCGTTCTTTATGTGGCTCCCGAGGCCTTCTTGATGGCGGACGTCTCTATCTGCTTCACCACGCCCACCTACACACACACACACACACACAATAACAACAGCACCACCCGGCTGATGACACGAACGGCACGGTTCAAAGAGGCGGGGACGGCGACTGGGACGGCGGCGGTGGAGGAGGAGGAGTCGGGGCCTCACCTTGTGTCCCTGGGAGACCAGCCGCCGCACGTGGACGAAGAGACGGTGGGTGGGCACACTGCACGTCATGAAGTTGTGGTCCAGGTGGCAGAAGATGTTCAGCTCCTTGGCGGCTATCTGCAGAGGACAAACGCAGGACAAAGCAGAGCCAAGGTCAAGGTCATCTTTATTATCCCTGAGGGGCAATTTTTTCACACCAACAACACACAAACAGTTCACACAAATCAAAACAAAACATAACATTACATAATACTATTTATCTAAAGTTATGTTTTGTTTTGTGCGAACTGTGCGGGGCTATCTGCATGCACCGCAAGTGTCAGTGTCCCCATTGCTTGCTGAGGCACAAGAACAGGTTGTTAAGGTGCAATTGATATCATTCATAACATTGATAACATTGATAGCATTCCGCCTAGACTAGATGTCGCGCTGCCCGGCCCCCCCCCCCCCCCCCCCCCTCCCTCCCCGTCTCCCCTCCCAGTCCATTTCAATTGTTTGCCAGTTCGTTGCACAACCTGCAAATTTCATGGTTGAGTGGCGTGAGACTCAGTCAGACTCCCCAAGTAAGTAATGAAACCTTCCTGGTTTCGTGGTTGCCACATGTAGGCTAGCTATACATTAGCTATAGATTCAAACATTTGTCCATTTATTCCACACTAACTGATAACTAGTAAGACTTCTCGATCACCAACAACACAGAGATGCCACGTGATACCAGCGTCGTTAGCCTTTAAAAATGTGCAAAATGCATCTTTATATTTTTCTTATATTGCAATCCCTTTATTCAGCTACTTTCTAAAAGTTCTATGGATACATTTTTTCTTATTATAATCGGTATGTTTCACGCGGGCAGCTCACGCGCCTCCTTCTACAACTAATCCCTACGTCTCAGACCTGCGTGGTGACTATGTCAATAGAAGTGTTACTTTACTTGCGATCAGAGAGTTGTATTACATTATTGGTATTATATAGTTGTCTTGTAACAAATTGAATTTGGTTGTCAATATCATGCATTCTTATCTTAATAAGAATGGTATGGAGTGTTCCTTCTATTACCTTACGCGCGTGCTTATCAGTGCTAATCATCTAATGGGCCTTATGTGTACTCCGACTGAAGTGCTTGAGTTTATTGCCTTATAGCTTAATCTGCTCCCACTCATATTTTCTCCTCGCTACGCAATGAGTGTGATCCTGCCCCAACTATCCACTCACGGAACTTGTGGCTTTGACGCCTTAAAACTCCGTTGCCACTCATAAACATGAGTACGTAATAATTATTATCTTATCTATTTGCTGTAAGCGTGTGATGCGACCTCTTGTGTTTATTAAATATATATACCCATAAATATATTATAGTTACTCCTTGTTTACATGTTGGTTCTAATGGTTATGCCCACCAATCTCACCGGCATAGCACAAGGGCAAAGCCTGAAAGACGTCTCATTCTGATTTTCCTCCGGTTGCCCTTTTTTAACTCTCCTGACGTATTAGCCTTCTTTGTCCTCAACGTGTCAGTACCCACTCGTTCTTGCAGCCTTTGGCTGGTCAAGAAGCACGTTGTTCAGGGATGACGGGGGCTGCCGACCCCCCCCGACAGCTACCTGCTCTGCCCTATACATAGCCCTAATGCATCATGCGTTAAACGTTTCGCGTGGAACAAGAGGCTGCGCTCACCGCAAGCTCAGCTGCCATCTTCTCTCCCCGAAGCAACCCCATCGGCCTGCTACCCTTGTTATCCCACGAGCGTTCGGCGTGGAGTTGAGTCAGTCAGTCAGTCAGTCAGGAAAGGTCGGCCCGGCACCAACTTAGTGCATTGAAATAGAAAGCTGCGTTTCTATGCGCGTCTTCCAGCTGCCGTGCCTATTTTTAGCCAGGCGGCAAAATTTGCATTGAAAATGTGCGTTTCTATGTGTATTTACTGCAGCAATATGGTATGTTAAAAAAACAACAGCTTTATATTTGTTTTATATTCTTTGGCATTATTTGCTAGCCTGGAAATCCAGACCCACATCTAGAAAGCTGTAGGGACGGANATGAGATCGTGCGACCCTCAAGGTCGTAAAAACAGAAGCTGTGGTCAGATAAGAGAGAAGCAGGACATAAAACACAATGTGTCTTTCAAGGCTTTCACGTCTCGTGCTACAGAAGTGAAACTGAAAGTGCCGAGTTCACTTCTAGTTTTTGTTTATTTGTAGCCTGTGCTTGGGAAGGTTAGTCACTATCACCGACTCTCTCTCTCTCTCTCTCTCTCTCTCTCTCTCTCTCTCTCTCTCTCTCTCTCTCTCCCCCTCTCTCTGCTCTCTCTCTCTCTCTCTCTCTCTCTCTCTCTCTCTCTCTCCCTCTCTCTCTCTCTCTCTGTCTCTGTCTCTCTGCCCTGAGCCCTCCAAGCTTGGTGTTTCGTCACATGAAAAAGACAAAAGAAAACAACCAAAAGAGAATTTGGGTCACAACTGTTCATGTGTGATCCTCTGCTCTGGTGCCCCGCCGTGCGGTGAACTCAGTGCTGGCCAGATCAAACTTCTTACAGATAAAATCCCGAAAAATGAATGAACACAGCACAGGAGCAGCGAGGGGCTGATCTGTGCTGCTCACACTTCAGTTCACCAACATCTGCTGAGCATCGGGGCTCAGTGTGCTCTCTGAAGATCTGATGGTGATGATGAAGACCATGATGCCAACGATGATGTTGAATCCTGGGGTACGACCTTTCTTTAGGTCAGAGACTGATCTGAGTGCTCCAAAGAAGAAAAAAAAAAACAGAATTATACACAAAAATATAAAAAAAACGATGAAATCCTGGGGTACGACCTTTCTTTAGGTCAGAGACTGCTGAGTGCTCCAAATGAGCAAGGTGTGTGTGTGCGTTGTGGTGTGTGGGTGTGTGTATGTATGTATGTATGTACAGTACGTATGCGTGTTCCGTTCCTTTGTGTGTGTATGGTACCTGTGTCGTTGTTTCAAAGCGTGTCGTCCCTTGGTTTCATTGATACATTTCACCATGTTTTTCCCAGGCTCACGTGTGTGGGTTGGAGGGGGGGGGGGGGCGTGAAGTAAAGACTCCCCCGGTCACAGAAGCCACCTCACCGGGTGACAGAGGCTGGCGGCCGGGGAAGATGCCAGGTGTGACAGACGTCCAGCAGATCGAACACCTCGAGCCCTGCGTTCAGGGCCGCTGGTGTCCCTCTCCCAGCGTGGTCCCCTGCCACCAGCAGCAGCAGCAGCAGCAGCAGCAGCAGCAGCAGCAGCAGCCTCGTCTCTGTGTGTGCGTCTGTGGGCGGATCCACCTCAGGAACATGACAGCTAGACTCAGACACAGCGAGACAGAGTCCACAACAACAACCACACTGTGATCCCCATATGGCGGTGGTGTGCCCATGTGATTCATCACGACCCTGCCACAAGCCGCCGCCAGGTCTGTCTCACGTCATGCTATGCTAGTGGCCGTTGTGTTGTTGACTATTTAGACGAGCTCAATGCTTTTTTACCACTTCTTACCCCAAAGCAACATAACAGTGACTTTATTTCCATGCACACGTGTCGTTAATGAGCAGGTTGGGGGTTAGGGATCGTAATCATAATCCTACTCATAATCACAATCATTATTATCATAATCATAATCATAATCATAATTAATAATGCATTTCATTTATGGGGCACTCAAAGCATTTATTGAATAGCGAGCGTGCTGAAGAGTGCCCACAGGTAGACTTGTGGGAATCGAACTCGGTACCATTCAGCTGTTGCACTTGAACTCACCTCCAGCCAAACGCGGTCAAACACAGCCTCCCACAGCCACTGGTCCTCCACCCCTCATAATGTGATTAAGACAACAGACGTTATGGTCAATAACAACCACTCCGTGTAGTACAACCACTACAGGGAGTGCCTCGTCCCCCCCCCCCCCACCCCCACCTCCCAGCATGGGAATGTGGTCTCTTTTCCCACGTGGTGGAGCGTCACCCCGGGCTCATGATGCAGGTCCCTGGGTGGGGATGGGCTGACCTCTATACCCCGGGGCCTGACCTCTGACCCCTGGAATCTCTGATCAACTAATTGGGAGAGAGAGACAGAGAGAGAGAGAGAGAAAGCGGGGAGGGAGGGGGGGGGGGGGGGGGTGGGGGGTGGGGGTGGACAGAGAGGAGACAAATAAATATTTGGAATGAGAAAGAGAGAATTAAGAGGGAGAGCGAGAGAGAGGAGAGAGAGAGAGAGAGACGTGAGGCCTGTTGTAGAGTAAGAGTGGGTAGAAGGCCTCAGGAGTCTGGTTCAGGGACACAGTGAATGGAACCTTTGTGTAGGAACCAGTCTCTCTATACGTCCCGGGGCCCAGCCTGTGTGTGTGTGTGTGTGTGTGTGTGTGTGTGTGTGTGTGTGTGTGTGTGTGTGTGTGTTTGTGTCTGCAGGGCCCCGCCTCTAGGCATCTGGAGACGGGGCCCTGAGCGTCTATGGTGGGGGGGGGGGCGTCACTTTGTGTGTCGGTCGATGGGAAATGAAATGTCAGCCATCATGGTGTTATAAAGACATCAGTGTACATCATCATACACAACTAAAACACACACACACACACACACACATACACACACACACACACTGCTATCACACACACACACACACACACACACACACACACTGATTCAATTAACACAGAAGGATCCACCAGCATTCCTTCTCAGATTTATGAGCCATCAGATGTCCGTAGCGATCCCGAGCGCTTATCTCATGTATAATGCGTGCACACAGCCAGACCCCATGATCTCACTCACGCATGAGGCTGCCACACAACGTCTTTATATATTTTTTATTATTTATTCATTTTTTTGATTCGATCTGATTTCCAACAGCGTGGCTGGGCCCCAGCTCTCCTCGTTAACCCTGTGCAGCCCACAGTTGCAATATTCAACAATGACGCCTCGCTCTCCTCCTAAAGAAGAGATTTACATATTCTAATGTTCACCCGGGGGCCCCACGTTGCAGGGAAACGTGGTGATAGGTCTGGGGATTACAGGCCAGGGTGTCACACTGTCGAACAACTCTATCTCTCTCTTGATTAGATTCAATGTAAGTAAAATACCTCAACAATTTTTATTTTTTGGGGGGGGGGGGGGGGTTATGATGAGGACCATGGATTATTATTTTGGAATAGATTCATGAAAATCTAACTTGACCTTTTTAGTCGGTGTTGCAATATTACGACACTGGGAGGAAGTGTCAGTCATGCAAGTACTGCATGCACCTCAGGTGAACTTTACACGAAGATTCACTCACAATGTTCAACTATGGAGAAAATTAACTACATCCACCCTGATTTATTTTGCTATAAGTAACACTACATATAGAATATTTAACACACTTAGTATATTAGAAGTAGTGAATATATATGTGGTATATATTATTATATAATTATATTATATACAGTGGTAAACTTTCTACCACTGTATATATACTGTGTGTAGGCCTATGTAGTACGATATACAGTTGTGGTAAAAAGTGTACATACACTTGTAAAGAACATGTATGTCATGGCAGTCCAGAGTTTCCAATAATTTCTACAACTCTTATTTTTCTGTGATAGAGTGATTGGAGCACATACTTCTTTGTCACAAAAAACATTCATGAAGTTTGGTTCTTTTATGAATTTGTTATGAGTCTACTGAAAATGTGACCAAATCTGCTGGGTCAAAAATATACATACAGCAACATGAATGATCAATTTAGGTGATGTAGAAAGTTGTGTCAATCAAATGACCTTTGTGGCCTCTTAACTTCTTGTGATTATGATTGACTACAGCTGGTGACTTCTCTGATTCCATTTAAATATGACTCATTTGATACAATCATGAGACTCAGACACAAACACTACAATGGGGAAGTCAAAGGAGCTCAGTACGGATCTGAAAAAGCAGATCATTGACTTCAATAGAGTAGATAGAATAGAATAGGAAAGGAAATTCTTGTGCCAGGTTGCACAGCGATACAGTACAATAAAACAAGGAAAACAACAGAATGATAAAAATAAACTAACGGATATGCAAATTTACAGTTAAATATACAAATATGTGGGCAAGATAAGATATTCCGACGATTCTCGATCGTGGCCCCGGGCTCCCGGGCGCCAATGCCGCCCCTGGAGCGTTAGCGGGGCTCCCGGGCGCCAGTGCCGCCCCTGGACGATTAGCGGCACCTGCGCTATGTTCGCGGCTGTCCGCAATCTACAATTAGTCTCGGCATAAAAGCCCCGGCACTCCACCCACGAGTGTCGGATCATTGTTACAAAATACCTGTTGTTAATTTACCTGTCTACTACCCGTATGGATTTTGTCCTGCCGGTTCCTCACCTGCCTGTCTGTTCATCACCTGCCTGTCTGTTCATCTACCCGTCATCACGGTAAATAAAGAACATTTATTCCACCACAAAACCCCGAGTCCTGAGTCCGCGATTGGGTCCTACTGCCAACTCCCATGACAGAATGATCCGACCAATAATGGACCCAGCAGACTCAGACTCGGGATCCGCCGTACTATGGCAGGCACGCGTCAACCAGGGCGAGTTGCAGCGAGCACTCGACGGACTCACCGGCCAGCTGGCCATGCTCGCGGCTCGGCTCCTGCCGGTCCCTACTGCATGGTCCCAGCCACCCCGAGTCCCGGTCCCGGCTGGACCACAGCAGCTCCTGCCGGTCCCTACTGCATGGTCCCAGCCACCCCGAGTCCCGGTCCCGGCTGGACCACAGCAGCTCCTGCCGGTCCCTACTGCATGGTCCCAGCCACCCCGAGTCCCGGTCCCGGCTGGACCACAGCAGCTCCTGCCGGTACCTACTGCATGGTCCCAGCCACCCCGAGTCCCGGTCCCGGCTGGACCACAGCAGCTCCTGCCGGTCCCTACTGCATGGTCCCAGCCACCCCGAGTCCCGGTCCCGGCTGGACCACAGCAGCTCCTGCCGGTCCCTGCTCCCTGGTCCCAGCCACCCCGAGTCCCGGTCCCGGCTGGACCACAGCAGCTCCTGCCGGTCCCTACTGCATGGTCCCAGCCACCCCGAGTCCCGGTCCCGGCTGGACCACAGCAGCTCCTGCCGGTCCCTTCTGCATGGTCCCAGCCACCCCGAGTCCCGGTCCCGGCTGGACCACAGCAGCTTCTGCCGGTCCCTACTGCATGGTCCCAGCCACCCCGAGTCCCGGTCCCGGCTGAACCACAGCAGCTCCTGCCGGTCCCTGCTTCCTGGTCCCAGCCACCCCGAGTCCCGGTCCCGGCTGGACCACAGCAGCTTCTGCCGGTCCCTACTGCATGGTCCCAGCCACCCCGAGTCCCGGTCCCGGCTGGACCACAGCAGCTTCTGCCGGTCCCTACTGCATGGTCCCAGCCACCCCGAGTCCCGGTCCCGGCTGAACCACAGCAGCTCCTGCCGGTCCCTGCTTCCTGGTCCCAGCCACCCCGAGTCCCGGTCCCGGCTGGACCACAGCAGCTTCTGCGGGTCCCTACTGCATGGTCCCAGCCACCCCGAGTCCCGGTTCCCGGCTGGACCACAGCAGCTCCTTGCCGGTCCCTGCTTCCTGGTCCCAGCCACCCCGAGTCCCGGTTCCCGGCTGGACCACAGCAGCTTCCTGCCGGTCCCTACTGCATGGTCCCAGCCACCCCGAGTCCCGGTTCCCGGCTGGACCACCGCAGCGCCCGCCAGTCCCAGCTCCCAGGTCCCAGCCTCCCAGAGTCCCGGTCCCGCTGGACCACAGCAGCTCCCACCAGTACCTGCTCCCAGGTCCCACCCATCCCTGGTCCTGGTCCCGGCTGCACCACCGCAGCGCCCACCAGTACCTTGCTCCCAGGTCCCACCCATCCCTGGTCCTGGTCCCGGCTGCACCACCGCAGCGCCCACCAGTTCCTGCTCCCAGGTCCCACCCATCCCTGGTCCTGGTCCCGGCTGCACCACAGCAGCTCCCACCAGTCCCTGCTCCCAGGTCCCACCCATCCCTGGTCCTAGTCCCGGCTGCACCACGGCAGCGCCCACCAGTACCTGCTCCCAGGTCCCACCCATCCCTGGTCCCGGTCCCGGCTGGACCACAGCAGCCCCCACCAGTACCTGCTCCCAGGTGCCAGCCAGCCCCGGTCCCCGCTCCGACGGCGCCGGTGTCCTCCACCCAGCCTCCGGGTCGCCCGCCTGAGGGTTCCTGCTCGGCCTCCGCCCAGCCTCCGGGTCGTCCGCCGGAGGGTCCCTGCTCGGCCTCCACCCAGCCTCCGGGTCGTCCACCCGACGGTGCCGGCCCGCTCATCGTGGGTCGCCAGGAGGCTCCCGTTGAGGGGGGGGTACTGTCACGATCTCCATCGTGGCCCCGGGCTCCCGGGCGCCAATGCCGCCCCTGGAGCGTTAGCGGGGCTCCCGGGCGCCAGTGCCGCCCCTGGACGATTAGCGGCACCTGCGCTATGTTCGCGGCTGTCCGCAATCTGCAATTAATCACGGCATAAAAGCCCCGGCACTCCACCCACGAGTGTCGGATCATTGTCTATGTTTTGTCATCGTTACGTCATCTGTTGTAATTCTACTTACAACTTGGATTTCTACCTGCCTGTTCCTCACCTGCCTGTCTGTTCATCACCTGCCTGTCTGTTCATCACCTGCCTGTCTGTTCATCTACCCGTCATCACGGTAAATAAAGAACATTTATTCCACCACAAAACCCCGAGTCCTGAGTCCGCGTTTGGGTCCTACTGCCAACTCCCATGACCTGCCGTGTAGTAATCTAACTGCCATGCATGTTTTGCAGGTGTGAACTACATTAAGGGATGTCTTACAAGCTACCTGTGTTACAGCCCCATATCTTGCTGTGAAGGAGATCTGTGTAACAATGCCAAGCACATCGGACCGAGTGTTCTTCTTGTGGTGTTGTCTTCTGCCGCATGGTACTTCCTCTGAACCAGTGGGATTCCGTGCAACACACTAGGTGCCTGCAGGGGCCAGATTCACAAAAGCATTGTTCAGAGAGTTTTCATCATTCATTTTCTTAAGAACTTCCTGATGTTTATTTCTTAAAAAGTTTTATTCCATTCTTCATTTTTTAAGTAGACTCACTGATGTAAGTTTTTCACTTGTAATCTCTCGAGAAGTGATAAACAGATTGGGTCATTAGCATAGCGTGTATTCTTTTTAACATTTTAATCATCACTATCAAATACACAATAAAGGATTATATAATATAAGTTTAATCAACAAAGGTTGAAATGAGAGGTATCAAAGAAAGAATTAGTGTAAGAACATTGAAAAATAAAAGGTAAATAAAACAGTAATTGTTCAGTAATTGTTCAGTGGTCACATTTTTTATCCAACAAATTGCACCAACTTTAAGAAATAGCTTTACGGATTTTGTCATACCCTTTTCTTGAAACAGTAATCACACAATTTGGTGGTAAAGTCTTCAAAAGATAACAAGGATCCATCTGTCCGACAAACATGTAGCCATTCTTATACCAATTTAGGAATTGATTTGTTAATAACCATGTTCCACAAGAAAGAAATGTGTGGTGAATATATATATTTTTCCGAATTATAGTGCTTATTTGTGGAAGTCAGACAGCTTTACAGGAATCTTCGACATCTCAAACTCACATTTAAGCAAGAAGTCAATCCCTCCAACCTTATCACATGTTCTGTTAGGGGTATGGTACTATATAGATGTATTCCTCCATACGGATTTCGATATTATGCAGCTAGATGACCATCACTTTCTTGTATCTTGTATCTTTTCTTTATTATAATCATAATATCATGCACATTTTGAATGAGTGAATAGAACTGACAATGAGATTACAAATATCTAGTAAATAGAAGTAATTAAAACTTTAACAATCGACATTATCAAAACTACAATCATAAGCATGTTCAGTACATGAAATAGTTATGCTTTTGTTTTTGTTTACTTTTTTCTCTTGCTCATCCTGTGCATTCACTGTCCCTATTTTCTCTGTCATAATGACACATACTGTACATAATAAGCATACTGTATTGAATACTGATATGCTCTCTCTAATGTTGGAGTGGAGTTCTTTGGTGGGAGTTGTGTGGTCGACTAGTTTACTGACTATACTTTTTGGCTAGTTTAGACTAATACACAGGCTCAGAGGATTCAGCAGATTAGAAGGTTTAATCATCAGTAATGGCGATACATAAACCTGTTGTGAAGTTAGTTCAGGAACACCACTGAGGCTGAGGCTGGGTAAGGACAGAGATAGAGCGGTCGACGTGAGACAGACTCCATAAAACCAGGGAAAAAGACTCTAGAAATATATTTAAGTTAACTGTTAATGCCTTGGGCGATTTTCTGTTGAACATTTTTGGGGCGATGAATAAATACGTTGCCACCACAACTGCTGTCTCTCAGGAACAAAGAGCCCAGGAACAAAGCCACTTCCTGTGGCTTTGTGGTAAGTGACATTTGCAATGGCATTACAATGGCACCCAATGGCAAGGCTCTATTCTAGGCCCTTTATTACTTTCTTTATATATGCTGCCCCTGGGTTCCATTTTTCGTAAGCACAATGTTTCTTTTCATTGCTATGCGGATGATGTCCAAATCTACCTTCCTTTGAAAGTAAAATGTAAAGATTCCCTCAAGCCTCTGCTAGCTGGTCTAGATGACATTAAGACTTGGATGGATTTAAATTTCCTCAATCTTAATGACGGGAAGACAGGTTATTGTGTTTGGGCATTGTCTAAATGACTCTGTTGGTGCTCTAGGACCCCTCGCTGCCCAAAATCGCTCCTTTATCAAAAGTCTCGGTGTCACTTTTGATAGTGGTTTTAAATTCGACAAACAAATTGGCTCTGTAGTAAAAGGCTCATTTTTCCAGTTGAGGCTCTTGTCCAAAATAAAGCCCTACCTCTCTCCCAATGACTTAGAGAGGGTTATACATGCCTTTATTTCATCCAGGTTGGACTATTGTAATGGTCTGTATGTGGGTCTAGACCAGCTCTCCCTGCGACGCCTGCAGCTGGTGCAGAACGCTGCTGCACGCCTCTTGACTGGAACAAAGAAGCGCGACCACATTACACCGTTACTAGCTTCCCTGCACTGGCTTCCTGTTCGCTTCAGGATTGATTTTAAAATTCTGTTTGTTTTCAAGGCACTGAATGGTCTGGCCCCTCAGTACCTAGCTGAACTTCTCCATGTTCGCACCCCAGCTAGAGCACTGAGGTCATCGAATGAGACATTTTTAGATGTCCCAAGGTCTAGGCTAGAGACTAAAGGCGACCAAGCTTTTGCGGTGGCTGCCCCGAAGTTGTGGAATAGTCTGTCTACAAGTTCTGTCTGCCCAGACACTAGAGATTTTTAAGTCACAGCTAAAGACTCACTTGTTTTCACTGGCCTTTTGAGGCTTGTTAAGTCATGCATCCCTGGTCCTGTTTATTTATTGTATTGTATTACATTGACTTGTGCACTTTATATTGTATTTTGTATTTGTCTTTTTATACTGTAAAGCACTTTGGTGCAACTTCAGTTGATTTTAAATGTGCTATATAAATAAAGCTGACCTTGACCTTCACCAACATAGGGCCTGAAGACGGAGACGCAGGGCGGTGATCTGCCAGACACAGGAGCAGCAGATGCAGGCGCGCGCACACAACAGACGCGTATTGGACATGGCCAAGAGCTGCTGAGGTGGACCGCCGGTCATCTGACCAGCGGGGAGGACGCAGCAGGAGCCCCGGGGCCCGTGGCAGAGGCCCCAGGGCTGCCGCACCACCTGGCGGTCGCCTGAAAACAGTCGGGCTAACCCGCTGGGTCACACAGACTCCCCGGGCGCCTTCCCAACGATGTCCTGCGACTTCACACCAACCCGCCCGGGGAGTGCCGATCCAACCCAGTCTCTGCCTTGGTCCAGGGACACAAGGAGCACCACAGTGTGGGCGCTGTGGCCACAGTGTCAGTCTCCGCTCCCGATCTGGATGGAAGGTACCAGATACCGGTAAAGGTACAAGGGGGTCTACATCAGGCTTTGCTGGATTCGGGGAGTAGTCAGACCCTGATTCACCAAAGCCTGGTTCGGCCCGGGTCGCTGTTGTCGGGCAGTGGGGATATGTGGTATGAAGGGGGGACGTGGTTTAGCATCGGCTTGTGAAACAGCGGGGGGCGGAGCTTGTATCTTTTAATTATCCGCCACCAGGGCCGATCAAACACATTCAAACGATGAGTTGTTCACCAAAGAGTGATATTGCACGACTTTGAGTCTAGCCATGTGGCTACATTGCTTTTGTCATCCTCTTGTAATCACAAAAGCCAACATGTGTCACGTATGAGCAACTGTCGGACAATGTGAAGTCTGTCAGTGTCGTTCTTTCCGGGAGTGATGCACCTGCGTGTGGTTTGGCGAGCTAATGGCGTTACAATCAGATAAGTTATTATCATACCATAAGTTATTATCATACCATAGTTGTTATCGTACAGAGAGGAGGGCGAGGGAACGTCCTCTTCATAGTTTGAACAGGTCCTCATTCAGAGGTGGCAAAAGTATACACATCCTTTACTTAAGTAGAAGTACAGATACTTGTGTAAAAAACGACTCTGGTAAAAGTTGAAATACTGATTCAATTTCTTTACTCAAGTAAAAAGTAAAAAGTACACGCTCTGAAATGTACTCAAAGTACAAAAGTAAAAAGTAGCCATTTTAATTCTTAATATATTGAAAATAATCAACTTAACGTGGACCAATATTAACGTGAGGCTCCAATGCAGAACATCAGCTTTCAATGGCAGCAACAGAACTGGAAACTTTGGACACTTTTAGCTTTTACGTGATGATGTACCATATTTTATTACACGGGTAGTTGTACACACACACCAACGTC
>PIJE02000045.1:526041-557516 GCA_002895965.2 Coryphaenoides rupestris | reverse complement strand
TCGACGGTGAAAGAACACTTTGAGGAACTCCTGAACCCGACCAGTCACGTCCTCTGTGGAACAGGCAGAGTCTGAAGACTCGGGGGAAGCCTCACCCATATCCTTGGTAGAGGTCACTGAAGTAGTCAAAAAGCTCTTCAGTGGCAAGGCGTCAGGTGTGGATGAGATTCGCCCTGAGATGCTGAAGGCTCTGGACATTGTCGCGCTGTCATGGCTGACACGCATAGTCAATGTCGCGTGGAGGTCGGGGACAGTACCTGTGGAATGGCAGACCGGGGTGGTGGTCTCCATTTTCAAAAAAGGGGACCAGAGGTTGTGCTCCAATTATCGGGGTATCACACTGCTCAGCCTCCCCGGGAAAATGTATTCCAGGGTGCTGGAAAGGAGGCTCCGGCCGATTGTCAAACCTCAGCTTCAGGAAGAACAATGCGGATTCAGTCCTGGCTGTGGATCAGTGGTTGTTGGGGGGGCATGCCTATCCAGTCTACATGTGCTTTATGGACCTGGAGAAGCTTATGTCCATGTCCCCCGGGGAATCCTGTTGGGGGTACTGCGGGGGTACCGGGGCTGTTGGTACGTGCCATTTGGTCCTTGTACAACCAAAGTGAGAGCTCGGCACAAAGTCAAGCACGTTCTCAGTGGGTGTTGGACTCCTCCAAGGTTGTCCCTTGTCACCGAATCTGTTCGTGATCTTCATGGACAGAATCTCAAGGCACAGCCAAGGTGAGGAGAGTGTCTGGTTTGGGGACCTCCGAATTGCATCTCTGCTCTTTGCAGACAATGTGGTTCTGATGGCTACACCAGATTGTGACCTCAAGCATGCACTGGGCGGTTTGCAGCCGAGTGTGAAGCGGTCGGGATGAGAGTCAGCACCTCCAAGTCTGAGGCCATGGTTCTCTGCCGGAAAATGGTGGAGTGTTTCAAGTATTTTATTGTCACTTCACAATTTACACGTGAGTATAAGCAGTGAGTGAAAAACCTTTTGTGCAAAACGCCCGACAGCCGACAGTAATTATAATACAAAATAGAAACGGAACTACAAAATAGAAGTAGGACTAGCAAAATAGAAATAGAACTATGCAAAATAGAAATAGAACTATAAATATAAATTCTGTCTAAAATAAGAATAAAATGAAATGGAATATTGTAGTGCCGAAGAACGGGAGTCGGAGGCAGAGTATTAAGAATGGAACTCCAAACTTTATTTTCCATTTGCGCAAATCCAAAACGTTAGTTGCACGCACTCACTAAACCGGAAGAGAACCCCGGTGCAGCCCCTTAATTAGCCTATAGGGAAAACAACCTACCTAAACCGTTCCCCCACCCTAAACAATCACAAGGTGAATGATGTACATTATGGTTCCCCATTCAAGCCCCCCCAGAATTCACCCATAAACAAAGTCCGTGCGGCGGGGAGGAACGATAAGCCGACCACCATGATCCCGGCGAACGGAAGCTGGGGAGTGGGACGCCGCAGGGGTTGACGGTACCGCCCCACGGCGGCGGGGGGTCGGGAAAGGAACTGCAGGACCCGGGTTGGCGAAAGGGGGCAAGGCCGGGGTCCGGCCCCGTCGCGGAGGCTGAGCCAGTTCCAATGGCCGGTCCAAGTCCAGGTGAGCAGGTTTAACCCGGTCCACCGAGATGCGGTCGGCCCTCCCCCCGACGTCCACCACCAAGTGCTTGGCCCCGTGCTCCAAGACGCGGAAAGGACCGTCGTAAGGGGGACGCAGGGGGCCCCAATGAGCGTCGTGTCGGATGAACACGTGCCTCGCCGAGGACACCGGAGTGCCATGCTGAGCAGTGGGGATCGGTGCAAAGTCCCTAGCGCCGTCCAGTAGGGAGGCCCGCTGGGTAGCCGCCGACCAGGGGGCAGTTGTGCTGGGGAAGAATTCTCCCGGGAGCCGCAACGGCTGACCGTAGACCAGCTCGGCCGAGGAGCACTGTAGGTCCTCCTTGGTTCTGAGACCCAGCATGACCCACGGAAGCTTGTCGAGCCAATTCCCGTCCGTCAAGCTGGCTTTGAGGGCCGCCTTCATCGAGCGATGGAAACGCTCACAGAGGCCGTTGGCCTGAGGGTGGTAAGCGGTGGTACGGTGGAGCATAACCCCCAAACCCTCGGCCACAGCATTCCAGAGCTCGGAAGTGAACTGCGAGCCGCGATCTGAGGAGAGGTCGGACTGGGTGCCGAACCGGGCTACCCAAGTCCCAATGAACACCCGGGCCACGTCAGCAGACGCCGTCGACGTGAGCGTAACCGCTTCCGGCCAGCGGGTCGTCCTGTCCACCATAGTGAGGAGGTAGGTGAAACCGTGAGAGGAGGGCAGCGGACCAACCAGATCAATGTTGACATGATCAAACCTCCTCTCAGGCACAAGGAAATGTTCTAGGGGGGCCTTAGTGTGGCGGTGCACCTTGGCGCGCTGGCAAGCCACGCATGTTTCGGCCCAGGTCCGCACGTCCTTCTTGAGCCCCCTACCATCCGCACCGACGGCTTCCCGCCAGGGTGTGAAAGGCCGTGCACCACCTCGAACACGGGGCGCCTCCAGTTACTGGGGATGACCGGTCGCGGCTGACCCGTGGAGATGTCACACAGCAGTGTGGTGCCCGTGTCACCGAAATTCACATCCTCCAGACGCAGCCCCGTGTCCGCCGCCTTCAGGTCTTGCACGTCGGGGTCCGCGGTTTGGTCCGCCGCCATGCGGGTATAGTCGAGGCCCAACTGGATGGTACCGACGATGGCCCTGGAGAGGCAGTCAGCAACGAGGTTGGACTTACCAGCAACGTGCTGGATGTCCGTAGTGAACTCCCAAATGTAAGAGAGCTGGCGCTGCTGGCGAGCGGACCACGGCTCCGCCACCTTGGACATGGCGAAAGTGAGCCGTGAACTCACAGCCTTCCAGCAAAAACCGGACGTGCCGCATGGCGAGCCAGAGTCCAAGGAGCTCTCTATCGAAATTACTGTACTTGCGCTCCCTAGGTGTCAGCTGGCGGCTGAAAAAGGCGAGCGGCTGCCAGGTGCCCCCCACCCACTGCTCGTGTACGGCACCCACGGCGTAGTCCGACGCGTCGGTGGTGACAGAAATGGGTGCTGTGGGTGACGGATGTGCTAACAGAGCAGTCTGCGCCAGCGCGGACTTGACACCCACGAAAGCAGCCTCAGTCTCTGCAGTCCAGCTAATGGCTTGGTTGGGGGACTTGCCTTTCAGCGCTTCGTACAGCGGCCGCATGATGTGGGCGGCCCGGGCGATGAAACGGTGGTAAAAAGTCACCATCCCCAGGAACTCCCAGAGCGACCGGGCCGTGTGCGGGCGAGGAAAAGCCGCGACAGCTTCCACTTTTGACGGAAGGGGAGTCGCTCCACCCTTGGTGACGCGGTGCCCGAGGAAGTCGATGGTGGACAACCCGAACAGACACTTTGCCAGGTTGATGACTAGCCCAGGTTGATGACTAGCCCGTAGAACAAAGTCCATCAGGCGCTGGAACGTCTGAGCGGCGTTCTTGAGCCCAAACGGCATCCGCAGGAACTCGAACAACCCAAAAGGCATGATTACCGCAGTTTTGGGGATGTCCAGGGGATGCACAGGCACCTGGTGGTACCCCCGCACCAGGTCCACCTTAGCAAAAACCAGCTTACCTACCAGGTGCGCCGAAAAGTCTTGGATGTGCGGGACTGGGTAGCGGTCAGGTGTCGTCGCCTCGTTGAGGCGTCGGTAGTCCACCACACGGGCCCCAACCACCGTTGGGCTTGGGGACGATATGAAGAGGGGACGCCCAAGGGCTGTCAGAAACGGCGGATGATTCCCAGGTGCTCCATGTGCGAGAACTCCGCCTTCGCTACTGCAAGTTTGTCGGGGTTGAGTCGTCGGGCCCTGGCGTCCCTCCGTGGTGACATGATGCTCTACCCCATGCTTGGTGGTGGGCGCAGAGAAGGTAGGCAGCGTCAGCTCAGGAAACTCAGTGAGCAGGCTGAGGTACCTGTCCGCCCCTGCCAGTGATCCTGACAGACCGTCGTACTCCGCCTCGCCCCGCGTACATGCGAGGGAGGAGAAGGTTAGGGCATCAACCAAGCGGCTGTTCTTAACGTCCACTAGTAGTCCATGGGCACAAAGAAAATCCGCACCTAGGAGGGAAAAATCGATGTCCGCTGTGACGAACCCCCAGGGTGAACCGTTGCCCCCCCAAACATAGTTCAACAGGCCTGACACCATACGTGTGGATGGGGCTGCCGTTAACCGTTGCCAACTGCAGCCCCCCCCCCCCCCCCCCCCCCGAGTGACGTCCTCCTCCGAAGCAGGAATAACGCTCCTTTGAGCACCGGTGTAACAAAGGAACCTGCTACCAGAAATACTGTCACTGACGAAGAGCAGCCTGCTTGCATCACCAACACTCAGGGCCACTACTAGGGTTGGGTATCGTTTAGATTTATCCGATACCGGTGCCAAACCGATACTTTTAAAACGATACCGGTGCCAAAACGGTGCCAGAACCGATACCTTCTTTAAAATAAAGAGCAAACAACAACGTTAAAGAATGTCTTTTTTTATTGCAAAGGCAAAACAATTGAACAATAAATAAGTAAAACAGTACAACTACTAATAATAAATAAGAGCAAATAACAGCAAACAAAGCAAGTGAAAAGTAGTGCACAGTGACTGTCAAATAATGGTCCTGTGCCACACTGGTCCACCCATCACAGGTAATAGCAGCCTTGATCACTTGTGCCAATGCCTGAACAACATTCTGCTTTTCAACAGAGTACCATGCAGGAATGAGGGTATTCGTCAGAGTATCCCTGGACGGGGGGCGCTAGCGAGGATTAAGGGCACTGGTCATCTCTCTGTATTAAAGAAATTTAAGGATGTGTATTAGTCTTATTTGTCTTAATGGCACATAACTAGATTATACACACTAAATAAACAAATATTATTTTCACATAATGCAATTACCTAAAACAATGATATTTATTTATTTATTTATTTACCTGAACCATGGAGATTCCACAGTGGAAAAAGAATGCAGTCCCTCGACCACAAATCTGGTCACAGCCCTGTGGCATTCTTCCACCTTCTCTTTTGTTAAGGTTCCCTTCTTGGCCAAGGTGAATGGGGTCACTACTGCAATAATAATATATATTATGTTCATTAATTAATTAGTTAATTTATTTATTTATTATTAACGTATGTAACACGTAAAAACGTTGATTTATAAATTCAAGATTTGCATCGTTAACGTTATGTTACTAACATGAGGAAATGCGGCTGGAATCCTCGTCAATCGTCTCGTCGTCGGTGTCTCCCACACCACCGGCTGAGGTGCTTGGTACTGGGCTGAGGTGCTTGGTACTGGGCTTGACGATTTCATGGGTCGAACACTGTGCATGCTTCGGCCTTCAGGTTCATACCGTGACTCGCCAAAAGGTGCTTCATCAAATTGGAGGTGTTCCCCCCTTTGCATGTAATGGTTTTTAAACATTTGTTGCAGGTACTATTGTTCACGTTTTTTGGGGTAAAATGCAGCCAGACATTCGACCGTCGTGGTTTCGGCATTTTGCGGGTACTTGCTGTCACTGTCTGATTGAAATGTTTACTAAAGTTAGGTGTGGGTTGGGCAGCGTGACGTGAGCATCAGCGATATTTCATTTCGAGCACTAGAGGGCGCTAAAATGCAGTGGATATTTCAAATGGCATTTTAACTAGTGGCACCGAAATGAGGCACCGAAATATGCGTTTTGATTCGGTACGGTTAGTACCGATTTTACGGGAACCGGTTCCATAGTGGTACCGGTTCTCGGTACCCATCCCTAGCCACTACTGAGCGTTGGTTCCCCCATTTCCCGTCGGCTTGTAGCTGCAGGGGGAAAGGCACCTTTTGGCTTTGGCGCCGAACCGCGCGTGGTAGAAACACAGGCCAGTCTCCCCACCCCGGCCCGGAGCTGCGGCGTTCCACGGCCTCTTAACTGGCAAGGGGGGACCGAAGCTTGCGTCCGGACCGGGCTGCTGGGCCGCCAGGAAAAAACGGTCTGCTTCCTCAGCTCGGGCGCGAGGTTCTGTAATGACAGTGTTAGCCAACGCCGTCTGAACCCGGGACGGCATGTGGCGTAGGAACATTTCCACAAATAAAAAATTGGGACGTTCCTCCCCCAGTAGATTCAGCATCTTCTCCATGAGCTGTCACCCAGGCCTTGAATGGCGAAAAGTTGGCGAGCCCTCTCCTTAGTGGACAATTCAAAAGTCTTTAGGAGGTGGGCTTTGAACGCCTCATACTTGTGTGGAGGGTTTGCAATGTAACCCACCAACCTGGACACCGCGAAGCTCCCCAGCGCTGCCACTACGTGGTAATACCTTTTCTCGTCGTCGGCTATTCCGCGGCAGGCAAAGTGCGCCTCCACATGCGCGAACCATGCCCTAGCATCGCGCTCCCAGAACTCCGGCAGTTTAATAAAAATATCGCTGCTTGCCATGTTCAATATGTTTTCGGAAACTTCTTCGAAAACTTCGGGGTCACCAGTGTAGTGCCGAAGAACGGGAGTCGGAGGCGGAGTATTAAGAATGGAACTCCAAACTTTATTTTCCATTTGCGCAAATCCAAAACGTTAGTTGCACGCACTCACTAAACCAGAAGAGAACCCCGGTGCAGCCCCTTAATTAGTCCGAAGGGAAAACAACCTACCTAAACCGTTCCCCCACCCTAAACAATCACAAGGTGAATTATGTACATTATGGTTCCCCATAATATACAACAAAATATCCAGGTGAGCAGTACACATATAAATCAATGTACTAAAATATACATTGTTATTGTCACGGTTGCGACCGTGTCACCGAGGTTTCCCTACGTGTTGGTGGGCGTGGCGCCAGACTCCGGTGCCGCCCCCGCGTCATCAGCGGCACCTGCCCGGCGTCCACACCTGTCACCGTTTGGCAATCAACCACCACATAAGAACCCCGGCTTCCCAACCACTCATCGCCAGAACATCATCGCCAAGCAATCCACTCATCGCCAGATTGCTTCATCCAGTGTGGTCAGAACGCCGTCACGTATCTCATAGCTTGATGGTGTTCACTTTTGGATTGTAACCCGTTTTCCCTCTGCCCAGGATCGCGACCAGTCTCCCGCCAGCCCGCTCCGCTACCCGCCTGTCTGCCTACCCGTCTGCCCGCTTGTCTGTCTGCCAGCCAGCCTGTCTGCCTACCTGCCTGCCTACCCGTCTGCCCGTCTGCCTGTCTGCCAGCCCGCCGGTCTACCTGCCAGCCTGCCTGACTACCTGTCTGCCTGTCTGTCTCTCGTGTGCATGTCACATTACCTGCCAGTCACATTGTCACATCCTTGTTCCTCCCTGCAACACGTTCCAATTAAAAGACGCTACGTGTCTGAACTCCGAGTCTGGGTCCTGCGTTTGGGTTCTCCACTACCCCCTAACAGTTATATGCTGACATTCACAGAATGTCACATAATACCTTCTCAGACAGTCAACACAACACTAGCACCAGCAATTAGCACCAGGACTAGCACTAACACCAGCACTAGCACTAGCAGTAACACTAGCACTGGCACTGGCAGTAACACCAGCACCAGCACCAACACTTGACACTACTACCAGCACTAGCACCAGCAGTAACACTAGCACTTAGCACCAGGACCAGCACTAGCAGTAACACCAGCACTAGCACCAACACTTAGCACTACTACCAGCACTAGCTTCAGCAGTAACACTAACACTTAGCACCAGGACTAGCACTAGCACTAGCAGTAACACTTAGCACTAGCACTTAACATCTTAACATTGATGCCGAACTTGTTCAGCAGCCTGATGGCCTGACTGTGGAAGCTGTCTCTGAGTCTGCTTGTGTGGCACTTGATACTGCGGTATCGCCTGCCTGACGGTAGAAATGTGTACAGTTCGTGGCTGGGGTGGTTATTGTCTTTAGTCCATCGCTCGACAATATCCTCAGTCTGGGTCAGCAGTTCTCCTCCCCGACTGAGCACAGCCTGAGCCAATTCCTGCTTTCCCTTCCTGAGTCGCCGGACGGTTTGCCAGAACTTCCTTGAGGTCAACCGAAAGTCCTTCTCCATGGCCTCCCCGAACTCCTCCCACATCCGGGTTTTGCTTCTGCGACCACTGAAGCCGCGGCCTTTCTGGCCTCCCGGTACCTGTCTGCTGTTTCAGGAGACCCCTGGGCCAACCAAGCCCAAAAGGCCTCCTTCTTCAGCCTGACGGCTTCCTTCACCGCTGGTGTCCACCAACGGGTTCTTGGGTTGCCGCCACGACAGGCACCAAAAGCCTTTTGACCACAGCTCCGAGCTGCAGCCTCTACAATGGAGGCTCAGGTTCCATGTCCCCAACCTCCCCCGGGATGCACGAGAAGTTCTTCCGGAGGTGGGAGTTAAAGACCTCATGGACATGGGGCTTCCACCAGACGTTCCCAGTTCACCCTCACTACACGTTTGGGTTTACCAGGTCTGTCTGGCAGCCTCCCGCACCATCTGATCCAACTCACCACCAGGTGGTGATCAGTTGACAGCTCTGCTCCTCTCTTCACCCGAGTGTCCAAAACATGCGGCCGCAGATCTGCTGATACAATTACAAAGTCGATCAGTGACCTTTGGCCTAAGGTGGTCCGGTACCAGGTACACTTGTGGACCACCCTATGTTCGAACATGGTGTTTGTTATGGCCAGTCCATGACTAGCACTGAAGTCCAATAACAAAACACCACTCTGGTTCAGATCGGGCAGGCCGTTCATCCCAATCACTCCCCTCCAGGTTTCTCCATTATTGCCCACATGTGCGTTGAAGTCCCCTAGTCGAACTATGGTGCGTAGGCACACACAACAGTCAGAGCCTTCCCCCCAGCGACTTGCAGTCTCATGGAGGCGACCCTCTCGTTCACCGGAGAGAACTTTAACGCAGCGGCGCTCAGCCGGGGACTTGTGAGTATCCCCACACCCGCTTGATGCCTCACACCCTGGGCTACTCCGGAAAAGGAGAGGGTCCAGCCCCTCTCCAGGAGTTTGGTTCCAGAACCGGTGCTGTGCGTGGAGGTGAGCCCAAACATATCTAGTTGGTACCGCTCCACCTCCCGCACCAGCTCCGGCTCCTTCCCCGACAGAGAGGTGACATTCCGCGTCCCTAGAACCAGTCGGCGATGCCAGGGATCCGCACGCCGAGGACCCGCCTTTGCCTACCGCACGGTTAACAACGCACCCGACCCCAATGACTCTCCCTGCAGGTCGTGAGCCACAGGGAGGCAACTCCACATTGTCCTTTCGGGCTTGGCCCGGCCGGACCCCGTGGATCCAGGCCCGGCCACCAGACGCTCGCCGACGAGCTCCCCTCCCAGGTCTGGCCCCCTGGTTTCCCTTGTGCGGGCGAGGTGACTGAGTTTTCCGGAAGTCTTTTCATGGGGTCTTTGAATCATTCTTAGTCTGACCCCTCCCCTGGGACCACTTTGCCTTGGGAGGCTCTACCAGGGGCTAATGCCCCGGACAACACAGCTCCCAGGGTCACGGGGGCACCCAAACCCCCCACCGCGATAAGGTGGCTATTCTTTAGGGGGGTAATATATTTGATATCATTCATAAAACATCCGGGGCTGCTGAATATAAGACGATAAAGATAAAAGTTAAAACCCTTCGAAAATAATATATTGTTGATCAAAAACACATAGCACGTTTAGGGTCATCCTTGTGTCATTTAAGCAGCAGAATACTTGACAATTCACACACTTGGAACGTGATTCACATTGGGTGTGAATAGGAATTAGTAACCACTGCAAATAATTTTAACATCACATTTCATAATGCATCTGGAAAGTGAACTACAGATCAGTGGAAAACATTTCATTTTTTCAATGAAAATGTCAATTATCATTTCATTGTCATGTCAATTTTAATTTTAATTTCATGTCTATCTTTCACTGCCCTGTCCAAAAGCCCTATAAAAATATATACTTAAAAAAGAAATACATTTACTTTCAATGTAAATAAGGTGCCAGTGTGCATAAAAATAGAGCCTGTTTATCAAAAACATTTTCCCCGGACCCCCCTTGAGAGGTCGAGGCAAAGCCCCCCAATGTCCTCTAGTCCTAGACACGCCCCTGGTTTAGGACAAGTTATATTCTGAATACAAGTGTACATCATCAACCTAGTTAAAAAGATAAAGAGACCTGACTGCTACAATATAATAGTGCTTATAAGCAGAGCAACAGGAATGTGTATGAGGCATGAGATCTAGGTAACAGGCCTGTATGAGCTTGTGGACACTTTGTGGCAAACGAAACCTACCGGAGAGTTGGGGTTAACTTTCTTTTCCTCCTCGAAAGAAAAGCAGAGCTCTTTTAACACCACTTGTCTTCCACCAGCTTCCAGACTCAAATCTATCAATTGCTGAGCCTTCACCATGCGCTCCTGGGGCATCATTTTTGTCCTTCTTTCTTTGACAATATCAACTGGTAAGAGAACGGCATTTTGTGTGAAACTTGTATGTAAATGTTTATCGATCCTTGCAAAAGAGCATGCGGGGGGGCCCTCTGCCTCTATGGTGGTGCTGGGGGACTACGTGACGCACTGAGCCGACGACAATGTGTCTCTTTGTGCTTCTGTGTAGTCGGGGCATTAAGATGCTATGAATGTGTGCTTGGAGACGAAGGCTCCTGCTCACGGATCCAAGAATGTTCGTCTGTTTTCGATCGCTGTTACACCCTCAATGTGGATGGTATGTATTGCACTTGACTAATGTAGCCGTGTGTGTGTGTGTGTGTGTGTGTGTGTGTGTGTGTGTGTGTGTGTGTGTGTGTGTGTGTGTGTGTGAGAGGCAGTGTTTATGAGTGTGTGCATCAAGGCCATATGTGTGTGTCTGTGTATAGTGTGTGAGTGTGGGTGTGTGCGTCAAGGCCATAATTATAATATATATTGTCCCATATATTATACCATATTATACCATATATCCCCCCAATATATTGATACATTTATTTTATTTCTACTCATTTGATTATAGTTATGGTTGTACTTTATTAAAGTTGACTCAAAGTTGACTCCATGGCTACGGCCTTTGGTGTGCATGCCTGCCGTGTAGTAATCTAACTGCCATGCATGTTTTGCAGGTGGGAAGTACATTAAGGGATGTCTTACAAGCAACCTGTGTTACAGCCCCATATCTTGCTGTGAAGGAGATCTGTGTAACAATGCCAAGCACATCGGACCGAGTGTTCTTCTTGTGGTGTTGTCTTCTGCCGCATGGTACTTCCTCTGAACCAGTGGGATTCCGTGCAACACACTAGGTGCCTGCAGGGGCCAGATTCACAAAAGCATTGTTCAGAGAGTTTTCATCATTCATTTTCTTAAGAACTTCCTGATGTTTATTTCTTAAAAAGTTTTATTCCATTCTTCATTTTTTAAGTAGACTCACTGATGTAAGTTTTTCACTTGTAATCTCTCGAGAAGTGATAAACAGATTGGGTCATTAGCATAGCGTGTATTCTTTTTAACATTTTAATCATCACTATCAAATACACAATAAAGGATTATATAATATAAGTTTAATCAACAAAGGTTGAAATGAGAGGTATCAAAGAAAGAATTAGTGTAAGAACATTGAAAAATAAAAGGTAAATAAAACAGTAATTGTTCAGTAATTGTTCAGTGGTCACATTTTTTATCCAACAAATTGCACCAACTTTAAGAAATAGCTTTACGGATTTTGTCATACCCTTTTCTTGAAACAGTAATCACACAATTTGGTGGTAAAGTCTTCAAAAGATAACAAGGATCCATCTGTCCGACAAACATGTAGCCATTCTTATACCAATTTAGGAATTGATTTGTTAATAACCCTGTTCCACAAGAAAGAAATGTGTGGTGAATATATATATTTTTCCGAATTATAGTGCTTATTTGTGGAAGTCAGACAGCTTTACAGGAATCCTTGACATCTCAAACTCACATTTAAGCAAGAAGTCAATCCCTCCAACCTTATCACATGTTCTGTTAGGGGTATGGTACTATATAGATGTATTCCTCCATACGGATTTCGATATTATGCAGCTAGATGACCATCACTTTCTTGTATCTTGTATCTTTTCTTTATTATAATCATAATATCATGCACATTTTGAATGAGTGAATAGAACTGACAATTAGATTAAATTAAATACGTTGCCACCACAACTGCCGTCTCGCCCTCTCAGTAAGACACCCGAACAAAGCCACTTCCTGTGACTTTGTGGTCAGTGACATTTGCTACAACCACCTATCTTATAAAAAACAGGACGCTAGTGGAGTGGCACTGGGTGTGTTCAACAATAAATCATGAAAATTCACCACTCATTAACTTGAGTGGTGACTCAAGCTCAGAGTTCTCCTGTTTCAACGGTGTTGTGACTGCATCAACCCTATTGGCTCATGCTTATGGACAAAGTTCAGTTCCAGGGGCCATCCTCATAGTCACGTGTGACACGTGGAGGGCGGTGGTGCTGGGTTCCAGGGGGCAGGGAGAGGTGGGCGGGTAGGGAGCCAGGGGGCAGGGACAGGTGGGCAGGTAGGGATCCAGGGGGCAGGGACATGTGGGCAGGTAGGGATCCAGGGGGCAGGGACAGGTGGGCAGGTAGGGATCCAGGAGGCAGGGACAGGTGGGCAGGTAGGGATCCAGGAGGCAGGGACAGGTGGGCAGGTAGGGATCCAGGGGGCAGGGACATGTGGGCAGGTAGGGATCCAGGAGGCAGGGACAGGTGGGCGGGGAGGAAGCCAGGGACAGGTGGGCATGGAATCTCTTTGGACCTGACCCACCTCATATCAATTTGTGCTGTGTCATCATAAGCCCCTTTCACACATGCATCCCAGTAAATTACTTATTGTCTCAGAAGTTAACAGGTCACAAAATGTGCAAGATGCTGCTTTGAAAGGGAAATTTAAGGTGGCACCTTAACTAGCAGGTTTATAAACCTACATGTGAAAAGTTATATGTCATTCCCTCTCTTTCTTGTCTCTGTTTCACTGTCCTGTCCACTAAAGCACAAAAGCCCTACGATATACAGTATACTTTAAATACTTAAAAAACTACTTTGTAAGACTAGCTTACAAAAAATAACCTACAATAGCAGGTAATTACAGAAAATATGAAAATAAAAATAAACCTAAAATGCTTTCAAAAGTGAAGAAACAGAAGTAAAGAGGAGCAATGTTATCTCAACACATGTCTACTAATGCTGTCTCATTTGATATGAACGCAAATGTATATTGAGCACTTATCAAAGACACTGTGACAAACTCAAGGACGAAAACAACAGGAAAGTTTCACTTCCGTACCAAGCGATGTCCCAATATGTACAAAAAATAATATTAAAAAGGACTTGCTGTTGTGAAAGAAAACTTGTAGGGCCTATGTGATGACACAGGAACTGGGGGTGGGGTGAAAACCAAAGATTATCGGTGTAGGCTACATGTCTACCGACGCTTTGAATGGGTTAGAAAGGTTATACCGCCCCCCCCCCCCCCCCCCCTGTGGAGGACAGGTGTATTTACAACAGGACACCAAACTGATGCTAAACGAGAACTGGGTACATGCTCATAATAATATAAAAAAATCTATATTTAATTTAATGTGGTTTTATTATGATTAGAACTAATATTAGTTTCTGATTGTCATTGTCTCAACCCACAGAGATAAGAATGCACTTCTGATTCTTACATATAGTACCTTGGAAAAGACAGGAAGAAAAAATATTTTTGGACAAAATGTACAAAAATGTAATGCTCCCCCCTTATCACTTTTTCTTCACAATGACTGTCACGTTTCTCCCATATCTCCTGTCAGCTTTATCCGATCACCTCCAAATGTACAGGCCAGCTTTGGCACACTTGGGGTGAGACATGGTTACATTTTTAGAAAATATAGGAAAAAGTTCTACTCACACACAAAGTGATTATAGCTGTTAAATCTGACCAACAGCACCTTCAAATGAAAACCTGTATAGACAGGTCTGCTGACCACACACACACTTTCTTTGAGCTTGATTGTATGACTGTAAATAACAATGTTGTTTTTTTGTTTTTGTTTGTCACGTTGTGGATTACTGTCCATAATGTTGAAGGGTCGATACAGTAGCATCTTCACAACTATTTTCCATTCAGGATGACAAAGTTTTAAGACAACGAGGACAGAGTGAGTCACTCTCAAGTGGGCAGGCCGTGTGGGCGGTCAGGGGTTCGACAAGGGAAATGGAGGGGGGGGGGTTCTGCCACCAAGCCCACTGACCAGGGTCTTACATAACAGGCGCATAACCTTTTCGACCGAGACAAGTGAATCATCGCTCCTGGGAACGCACGATAACCTTTCACATGAAGTAGTCAGAGCCCTTTTCTGGATTACGGCACTTTCTCTGCTCTCGCTCCTCCTGCTCTTACGCTTTACCATTTGTTAACGGAACAGATGCTTTCATCCAATGTCCAAAATCCAATTACAGTGAGTTCAGATACATTTACATGTACAGTATGTACATTTAGGGAATTTAGCAGACGGTTTTGTCCAAAGCGTACTTACAATAAGTTCATCTGTCCAAAGAGAGTGAAACGAAAATATATCCCGACGGTACAGTAAGATTTGAATAGAAACAAGTTTCAAGGGGGGGGGGGGGGGGGGGGGGGGGGGTAGACTGTGGACATTGGGGGATCAAGAGGACCACAGATACCCTGGCTCGTCTAGTAAGGATAGTGTCAGCACTTCTGTCTGCTGCCCCGGTGCGAAACCCGCTGGGAGACGCCAGAGATGATGTCACCCAACACATCTCAGTTCCCGGGGTGATTAAAAAGCGAACTGATGAGGCGGGAAAGCGCCGCAATCAGAGGTGTAAAGCCGCCATCGGGCGCAGCTGCAGGACGCCCTCTCAATTACACACTCGGAGAGCTCATTGACCTCATTAGGCGACCTCCTCTACCTGCTCGTTAATCATTTAGAAATAATTTTGATGACTCACGGTTGGCAGGGAGTTTAGTCTAGAGTAGATGTTGTTTATGGTGAGAGGAGGCTATATTAGTTGTAATAACTTGTACTTTATTCATCCCAGAGGGTAAAATAGGTTGTTTACAGGATCAACAACATTACAGACAACAATAAGTGCAAGATACAACTCTTTAAACGTAGTATTATCTCCTTCAACAAATGTACTCTTTGTAAGTCGATTGTTATGAAAGCGTCTGCCAAATGCCCTAAATGTAAATGTATTATCCATTATTTTTCAATGACTTGGTCTATCTAAACTTTGTGTCTGCTTTGTTGCATACCTATTCTATATCAGGCCATTTTTAGCACCTATCACCCTGCTAAGCATCCCCTGGGAAGAGGGCCCTCTCCTCTGTGTGCTGTGTCCAGGTCTCGTCCCTCTGGGGTTTGGAGAGGTTTCTGACTGCCGCCTTATACCACAGTTACCAACAATGATTAGACATTAATTGCTTTCATTGTTAATATTATTGGGGGGGGGGGGGTTTATCAACTTAAACAGCTAAAATTAAAATATTCATCTGCAGTACTTTGAGTACTTTGTCATTTTTGCATTGTCGTTTTATTTGACCGATGTTGTGATTTGTAGCGCATTGATGTGGAACTGATTGAAAAGGAAGAGGTCATCCAAAATAATCCACACCCTTGTAACGTTATTGACCAATCAGGATCAAGTATTTAACAACGCATCTGCGATACAACGGCAAGCAAACAACAGGGACTAAGGGAGAGTGACGGCGTCAGTAGACATGGGGTGGACCAAGGTCGAGTCTCCCGCCGTCTCCCCGCGGTGGAGCTTCGTGATGACTCTGTCGGTGGGAGACACCTGGGCAGGTGTGATCAACACCTCCACCTCCACCCGAAGACCAACAGAGCCAGGAGCTTCCCACCTGCACCCACCTGTCCAAATTAATTAAGACGGCGGCTCAGTGGAGAGAGACCCACCACCACCACCACCATGCTAATTACTCACTGGAGCACGGTGTGTGTGTGTGTGTGTGTGTGCGTGCGTGAGCATATTAAAAGTGTATAAATAAAGTTAAATTGAAGGACACAGCACACACAGGCACCACCAGCCAGACATGCACCATGGTCGCCGGTACAATGTAGTTCTGTTTCAAGTTTCAAGTATTTTTATTGTAACTTCACAGTTTACACGTGTGTATAAGCAATGAGTTAAAAACTTTATGTGCAAAACGCCCGACAGCCGACAGTAATTATAAGAATAGTAATTATAAGAAATTACAAAATAGAAATAGAACTATATATAGGATTCTATATAAAATAAGTAAATTAAATCTAAAGTAAAATACAGTAAAATATACAGTAAAATATCCATACACATATAAATCGATGTACTAAAATATACATTGTTATATGCTGACATTCACAGAATGCAGTTCTGCTGAGTGTTTCCGCTGTTGTGTTCTAAAGGGTCAGATAAAGTGAAAGGGAAACCATGGACCCGAACTCCTGGAGCAGGGATTACAGGAGCAGGACTGTTACAGGAACTACAACACATTAAGGGATTGATTTCCCTTAATCCAGGGATCATTCTGGTTTTGTACGCTGCTGGTGGTGAGACAACACATATTGATTCAAGAGATGGTATTATTATATGTTATTTATTAAACCAACGTCCCTCAGTGTGGCTTATTTAGTTTTCAATATATGTAAAACGATTGCTTTGTTATTGACCTTCAGAAGGGAAAACAAATATAGAAAATCTACCCCAATTTTAGAACAGACGCACGCCTTCGTCAACAGATATACGTATACACTTACGTCCGTGTGAGCGCACACGCACACACACACACACGCGAAAAGGCTAACTGATTGATTTGACCATTACGATCTGTACCTCAGGTTTCAACCCAATTAACCTTCACACTCTAGTGGGAATACAGCAAGAATGAAAGAAACAGTAGAACAACATACATACATAGATCGAAAAAAACCAACAAAATTATAAAAAACAGGGAGCCTCAAAGGTATGTATCACTCACCATTTTGCCTTCAGAACTGCCTTAATTGTTCGTGGCATAGATTCAACAAGGTGCTGGAAACATTCCTCAGAGGTTTTGGTCCATATTGACATGATGGCATCAGGCAGTTGCTGCAGATTTGTCGGCTGCACATCCATGATGCGAATCTCCCATTCCACCACATCCCAAAGGTGCTCTATTGGATTGAGATCTGGTGATTGTGGAGGCCATTTGAGTATCGTGAACTCATTGTCATGTTCCAGAAACCAGTTTGAGATGATTTGAGCTTTGTGACATGCCGTGTTATCCTGCTGAAAGTAGCCATCAGAAGATGGGTACACTGTGGTCATAAAGGGATGGACATGGTCAGCAACAATACTCAGGTAGGCTGTGGCGTTTAAACGATGCTCAGTTGGTACTAATGGGCCCAAAGTGTGGGAAGAAAATATCCCCCCACACCATTACACCACCACCACCACCAGCCTGAACCGTTGATACAAGGCAGGATGGATCCATGCTTTCATGTTGGTCACATTCTGACCCCACCATCTGCATGTCGCAGCAGAAATCGAGACTCATCAGACCAGGCAACATTTTTCCAATCTTCTATTGTCCAATGTTGGTGAGCCTGTGCGAATTGTAGCCTCAGTTTCCTGTTCTTAGCTGACAGGAGTGGCACCCGGTGTGGTCTTCTGCTGCTGTAGCCCGTCTGCTTCAAGGTTCTACATGTTGTGCGTTCAGAAATGCTCTTCTGCATACCTCGGTTGTAACGAGTGGTTATTTGAGTTACTGTTGCCTTTCTATCAGCTCCATCCAGTCTGGCCATTCCCCTCTGACCTCTGGCATCAACAAGGCATTTTCACCCAGAGAACTGCCGCTCACTGGATATTTTCTAGATATATTCTCTGTAAACCCTAGAGATGGTTGTGTGTGAAAACCCCAGTAGATCAGCAGTTGCTGAAATACTCAGACCAGGCTATCTGGCACCAACAACCAAGTCACTTAAATCACCTTTCTTCCCCGTTCTGATGCTCGGTTTGAACCTCAGCAGATCGTCTTGACCATGTCTACATGCCTAAATGCATTGAGTTGCTGCCATGTGATTGGCTGATTAGATATTTGGTGTAACAGGTGTACCTAATAAAGTGGCCGGTGTATATTTACTGTACACACACACACACACACACCAATCTAGCCAATCTAGCAGTATTTATGGTATAGCCTAACACTAGCCGCTATCCATCACAGCAAAACCATGTGCATAATATCTTCATCCTCCTCCTCCTCATCATTGTAGATAGGCCTACTATACATCGGACACATTTCTAACGGATGCGGTGTCAGGAAGGAGGGGAGCGCTGGGAGCAGCAGGGAGCCACCGACAGACAGAACCATAAATCACATGCAGTGACCGTTTCACACCGCATGGAATTACATTTCCACGCGGAGCACGTGGACACCAGCGGGGAATTTAAATCGTGCGTCAACGAGATCAGGGTGCAGAGGTGGAGAAGCTGCGTCGATTTAACTCCGCCGCGATGCTTTCCGTCTTCCGTCTGAGAGTTTTTGTTTAGAGAGGGTGAGACTAGTAGCAGGATGGAGAACAGTTGAATGATGCGACTTGGGAAATATCGCTGACCACGCGCGTACTCAAACCCTCCAAGCTTTACCGTCAATCACCTGAACCTAACTGTAGCAATGTCCCTTGCCACACGCCACGCTAACATGGCTTTTGAGGCGCTCCTCCAAAGGACGCAGGCAAGGTGGTGAATGATCCTGTTTAATGTAGAGATTGTGGACATGTAAAATGGAAGAATGAGCATCCAAGCTCTCTATAACTATTCTATCGACTGATCAAGAAGTTACTTGGTTGTAATTATGCTCAACTTTTGACAAGGCACACTTGGTGAACTCTATAGCGAGTTTGCGCGTTAGCTCTGAGCGCTGGCTCGGAGCCATTTAAGCAAAGGATTGGTCTTTAATGATAACTGCCAGACGGACTTGGTTTTAATGAGCTCCCTCTCATTTAAAAACAGATGATTCGTCCCAAGAAAGGCCCAAAATATCCCCTATTCGAGACTCCCGTGACCCTGTTCTGTCCCCCTGCTCTGTCTTACCAACAACAATACTTCCCTTCTGATGGACTGAGTTCCCACACTGCCATCCTGTTACTTTGCTAACACAACCATGCACTGTTTCTTCTCTGCTCAACTGGACCTGCTGGTGGAAGCCTCCTCAGATGTTACCTCCTTGGTTCCGGTGTATTTTAAGAGAGCCACACTGTCGTGTTTTAATTATTCATTTTCCTGACTCGATAAACCACTCGAGCACTTTGTCTCGGCGAGGTTCTCAAACTTTCCGGAAAAATGCTCAACGAAACGAAGACTCGTGCGTCTACACCTTGTTCGCCCCACCTGAAGTGAAGCTAAAGCAGATATTTTCATGTATAAACTGCATATGTGCTTTATATATGTGAATAAACTTGTATTATTAGTGAACACTGCCTTGTGTCACATTGATTCCCAGGCCTGCTGTAAGCTTTCAGAGATTATCCTGAACCAGACAGCTTGGCCACGTTCGATTACAGATAGAAGCATTGCACAAGAGTATCGGCCTATTTAGAAAATACTGAAGAGTGCAGAACTGAAACACCCACGGTCAAGGGAGAGCTATTTGAGTCGCCATTTCATAATTAGTTATTGAACGCATTTAGTGTTTGTCTGTGTCTTTCATAGGCTGCCAAACAGAACACTATCCAGCATGAGGCGCGTGAACCTGTTTAGTGGCCTAACTGTTTCTCCTTATAGACATGGAAGAAGAATGGAAATATAATATAGGCTTAGAAGGAAAATATTGGCTCACGCATGTTATTTTTCAAGTCAGGATCATATTCGACAATAAATACATTGTGTTGCACCAGCATGATGTAAGAAACACAATGAAACAGTTTAGTTTAGAACGAGGTAAAGTTTACTGCAGGAAAAGAAGTGAAAAACAAATGTAGATTTCCAAAGGTTATTACTTTTATTACTGTCTACAATAGACTTACAATGAAAACATACAATGTTGTAGGCCTACGTTTTATTGTATTAATTAGTTAGACATTTTCAAATATTAGTTAGACATTTTCAAGTTATTGTCAATAACTGGTATTGTACATTCTAATGATCTAATGATGACCCAACAATTTGCTGTACAAGAATTATCATGTTAATTTAATTAGTAGACTATGACAATAGCCAACAACAAAGCTAACAGCTAGTATAACTCTCGTTAAGAACAAAGTCTGTTTTAGACATTTCAAAGCTCCAGTATCACTAGCTTAACCTAGGCTACATCTCCAAAGTGCTATTCCAAAACGCTCAGATAAACAATTGATTGCCTGAATTGCAGTGAAACAGACACATGAACAATACAATCACGCCCCCCCCCCCCACCACCACCACCACCACCAACCACCACCAACCACCTCTTCAAAGCAAATATAATCAGAGCCCAGCGGGGGGGCTGTCACACCAATCAAAGCCCTGTCAATCAATCACCGAGACATCAAGAGAACCACGCTCCCTGACCCGGAGCCATGATGATCACCCCGGATACCGTTACTAGCTGTTGCTAGCCGACGGCTGGCTGGGCAAATATTTTTTACATTTCTTACATTACATTTAAATTTCCTTCTGTGACGCGATGTAAAAAAGACAAGAACGATTGTTCTTAAGTGTGGGACATAAATAAAAAAAATGCACTCCAAATGGACTTCCTGATTTGGTTAATGGGAGTGTTTAGAGCGGGAACGGCCACGGTGAGGAGAGAAGAGGGCGGAAGTCAGACTGCAGATCGTGAGTGACGGAGGGGGGGAGGGGGGCGTGATGCGTTTGGGCTCTATTGAATATGGAGATGAAACTTCGGAGTTCGGGTTAGATTTGGAAACTAAATCTGTCGTCCTGTCCATCTCTCCTGCCAGTAGGGAGATGCTCAGAATCTCCCTACAGCAGCTAGAATCACCATGGCAGCTAGTTTGATTGACACGAGGATGTCACTGGCGTGGACATGCATGCGTGTCTGTCTCCACTGAAAATGCCGTGTGGCTTCTCCCTCGGTGTGTCACTACTCAGGGACAGGGAGAGATGTACACTGAGAACAGTCCATGTAGTCTAAACAATGATGCAATGAGTTCAAGCTGAGCCGTCGAGAATTGAAACACAGCTATTTTAATTTAGCTAATCAAATTAGCTCGGCGGGAGCCGTCAAACGCAATTGCAGCGTTTCCCGCCAAATGAAAGAGGTGACGGAACACTGAGTGAACGCAACCCTGCAAGGCTCCGGTCCGGGTGAGTCGAGGGGTGAGTCAAGACGCACCCGATTCCCAAAACCCAAACCAGCTTAGTTCTCAGTTTAGTGAATCAATTTGAGCCCATTCCGAACACAATCCCACACATGATTGGTGTTGGCAGCAACAGCAACATTTAAAACATGATGAGGCCTACTAGGAATTTATTATAGGAAGTTACTATGATGACATATTTGATATTTGACAGGGCTATTCATACACAGGTTAATCCTGAGTTGACAATCACTGCGGATGAGGAATAAAAGAAAACATTCTATTGTATATTTACCCCCATTTTTTGTACACTTCTTGTGACACCCGTAGTTTTCCACTGGGGATCAATAAAATCATTCTGTTTCTCGTACCGGAGACAGAACACATTATATGTACAACACTTTATCTCTCATGGCACAGTAAGTCAATAGCGTTTGGATTGAGGAGATACTGCAGGCTAAACCTAAACTGCACCATCAAGCAAAAAGAATACAAAAAGAGGCAAAGTTGCAGTTTTCAATAACAGTGCAGTATAATCCTGCACACGGTGTATTGCTACAGAGTACGGGATATCAACAGTGAGTGACAGTGTGTAAATATAGATTTAATGCTTTCTCGTCTAGAAAACCACAAAAGTAGTACAAAGTACAGTAGCTACGAAAGTTTGAATGTCCGTAGAAAGACGAAGCTAGTATCTAGAGGTGTCCATGTGGGCTACCGTCCGAGAGGACTCGACGAAGCCTGCTGTGCTATCAGCAGACATGAACACAGTTAAGCTGAACGCCACAGCAGACAACACGCAGCACCCATTGGAACAGGACAGAAAACACACACACACAGCCCAAGAACCTGGGGTGACTTCAGGAAAGATAATATAACTACCGAAAATATCACAGAAGCATGTATGACTCGTTAAAGACTGAAATAGCAAGACAAGTATAGCAGCAATCTCTAAGCGAGAAGCGATTGTGTGGGTCGTTAGTAAGAGGAACATTTCTGCTGAGGAAAAAAAAAAGTGCAGGTGTCTATTCGCTGCGCATAAGTATTCTATAATTATCATAAAACTGTATTTTTATCACTTCATATTACACACATTCGGTCCCAGAAAAGCACAACGGTGCATTTCATAAAGCAGAGGTTTTGACATGGCTAACACCTTCCATAACACACAGAGACACTGATTCACACTGATGACGCCAGCGAAGATGCTCGTGTTAGCGCTGACTCGGTTCTTTCGCAGGGTGGATGTGTCATTCGGAAAATATATATAGAAATGTCTCTCCCGCACACATGGATGCTTGTATGAGTTTTTCAGTGTCGGGACAAAACAGAGCTTTTGTTTGAAATCCTCCTCACGTCATTCAACAGAGATGAGAGCTTTTAAGAGTTTAGGCGGGAAAACGTCACAGCGCCGTGGTGCTCGATCGCACGAGATGAGATGAAGGAGCTTCTTGTCTTGAGGGAAAAGAAGAGAAAATATCCTCTGTATATTTCCAAGGCTTATTATTTTGAAATAACCAAAAAAAACTTAACGTTTTTCTGCAAAAGTCTCCCCCAGAAAACACTCTTACTATAATAAACAGTATTGTTACCAGATGATTAATGTAACGATTAACGTCTCTCTGGATTTCTAGAAGAACAACATCAAGGAGCAGATTTATCGTAAAAAAAACAAAAAAACGACTACTCTTGGCTTCAAAAAACCAACAACGACACAGCACACGGACGTCGTTGTTGTTTTGAAGTAGAAAAATAAAATGCTAGATACAATAAACGGGACAAAACGGGTGATTTTCAAGTCCCAGACGACAGTGTCTTTCACACACACACACACACACACACACGCAAGCAGGCGTGACCCTTTGAAGAAACCCCCCCACTGGACATGACACTGGGCATCCGCTCAGAATCATTCAAAACCAAACTAACTCCACGGCGGCAACACGGCCTCTCTGACACGGCTACAGTGTGGCTCGAATGCTCTGTACCAAACACTCAGCAAATGCCAACAGCACCTTCCCTTGCTGCCAAAAACCAAACGGGCCATCCAGTGACGAGATGATGATGTCATCCCTGATCTCACGCCAAACCCGGTTTACAGTTTGTCGCGATCGTTTACAATTCTTAATGTTGGACAAGGGAGGGGGTCTACCTGAGATAAGGATCTGTAGGAAATACCAGAACACGGAGCTATCAGTTTATAAAAAGAAATCCTGATCTACCGTGATATACATATATCTATTCTATAGATATAGATATATCTAGATATATATATAGAGAGAGGGAGGAGGGAGAAAGAGATATATTGCTAATATATATCATAATACTACTTCAATTATTAGATAATTACATGATATTATGTATAGAGATGCTGGAATCTTCGCTCCAGGTTTGCTCTACAAAGTACTTTTTTTTAACACACACATACACATTATATGATTCCCTGGTTTGGGAATTGGTGCCACATGGGTGACAGAAAAAAAACATCTCATCTGGACGCCTGCTAACGAGGATGCCGTGAGAGGTAAAGGTAAACTCTACACACACTGTCTGCTGCCAATCTTCCCTGATGGCTTCTCTCCTTCCACCCACGCAGCGCTAAACACAAGACGCCTACACTTAGCTCTGGTCGTGCAATACATTTAGGCTACCGAGTCTCACACCAGTGTCTCCACGCACTCTCTCTCCCTCCCTCCCGCCCTTCTCTCTCTCTCTCTCTCTCTCTCTGACTCTCATAGAGACGTTGTCATTTCCATCGCACGTCCGTCCAGTGTCCGTTTTTTCCGTACTTCGGTAAATCCAGAGAGAATGTGAGAGCGGGAAAAAAACCAAAACAAAAAAAACCAACAACCCGGAGAGCGTGTGAACCGAAGAGGCTCCTCTTGAACGTCGGCTCGCTCTAAATCTTGGACATCGGCGCCGCGCTACGACTAAAATACGACTGCGGCGAGGGCGGGCCGCTACAGTGCCACCTACTGGGCAAACCAAACCTAGCCTCCGTGAGGAGTGACAGCTGGGAGTGGGGCGTGGGGGTTGGGGAGGGGCCATCTCTCAACCAACCAACCAATGAGGAGGTCAGCCTGCTGCGAAGTCAGGAGGCCAGCAAGTACAACCAGAACCAGAGCCCCCGGGAGGACCGGGGGCGGTGGCAGGAGCTCGTCGGAGGTCACAGCAGGTCGTCGTAGTCGAGCATCTTGGAGTGCTGGCGGCTCTTCCACAAGCGGAAGAGACGGAAGTCGAAGTACGTCTCGATCATCTCCTTACCTGGAGGGAGGGGGGAGGGGGGTGGGGAGAGAGGGAGGGAGGAAAAGGGGAGAGAGGGGAGATTGAGAGAGGGGGGGGCAATAAAAGTTAGCATTCAAATGCAGGTTCAGCAGCGACATAATTCCACCTCTGATCTGGGAGTTGCATAAGAGGACAGTGAGTAAGAGAGAGTGTGTGTGATTGGTTAGTTATGGATTAGCTGAGAGGGAGAAAGCATAAAGCATCGATAATGAGATTTTAATTGGAATATAATTAGAGTGTCATCAATACGCATATGAAGGCATGATTGATGAGGGGTGCCAGAGCTCAGTTGACATGTGTTCACACTTCTTTATCCCACACACACACACACACACACACACACACAGACACACACAGACAGACAGACAGACAGACAGACACACACAGAGACACATACAGACACAGACACAGACAGACACAGACACAGACAGACAGACATATTTTATAATCCTGCCAAAACACAACATTGGGATGGGCAGGAGAAAATAAATGGATAAAAACAGTGTTGGAGTGTGTGCATGTGAGAGAGTGCATGTGTATTTTTCCTTACTTAGTCTCTGGAAAGAGAGGGAAAATCAATACACACTTTGTGCGTTTGTGTGTGTGTGTGTGTCTATATGTGAAAGTATGTGTTTACTGTATGTGCACTTTAGTATTTGCACTTTCTGAAGTTTGTTGGTTTCTGCAGTCTTGTATTTGCACACACTTAAGTTTGCTAGTTTGAGTATGTGCATCCATTCACATTTACGATATGTGTGTGCATGTATTCTGCAGAAATATGTGTGTGTGTGTGTGTGTCTGTGTTTCATGGTACCTCTCTAACCCTGAGCTGACAGCCCCAGGGCTATGTATGTATATGTGTGTGTGTGTGTGTGTGTGTGTGTGTGTGTGTGTGTGTGTGTGTGTGTGTGTGTGAAGGGTGCCTCTCACCCTGAGCCAATAGCTCCAGAGATGTGTATCTACGTGTGTGTGTATGTGTGTGTGTGTGTGTGTGTGTGTGTTTGTGTGTGCGTGTGTGTATGCATGCATACATGTGTGCGTGTGTGCGTGCGTGCGTGCGTGCGTGTGTGTGTGTGTGTGTGTGCGTGTATGCAGGGTGCCTCTCTCACCCTGAGCGGACAGCTCCAGAGGAGATTTAAACTCCACAGAGTACGGCCTCATTAGCGTCTTCAGGTTCTCAATCAGCTGCGAGAGACACAAAACAACAGAAAAAAAAGACAGGATTACTTCAGAAGAACAAAGTCACAGTGAAAGCAAACAGACATCCGGCGACACACAGAGAGCAAGAGAATACGCGTGGTTTCAGTATAAAGGTTGAATGGACGTAATGGCGGAAACGGCACAGAGCCCGGGCCGGATACCGGGACTGCAAGGAGAGAGAAGCTCATTTGGGCGAGAGTGGGTTGAAGCTTTCAGTGGGGGATTGTAATAAGTGTGTTTCTACAGTGGACAGTCTGCAGTGTGGTGAATTAATAGCTTTTCGAACACTTTCTCTGCAGCCTACTAGTGCTTACTAGTACCGAGTTTGTTTGCTGACAGACCCCCGGCCTCCCGCGACATGATTGGTCAACAAACAGGAAGCGAATGTAGATTTGAGCTTGTCATCAGATTCAAGAAATGTAATCGTCACATACACATACAGGATGTGCAGTGAAATGAAAAAGTGGTGATGCTCAGCGGAATGTGCAACAGAACAATACAAACATCACAAATATCACAAATTGAAGGGAAAGAATCAGAATAACCACACTATTTACTTTAATCTAGTCCTTAAATTAGTCTTTACAGCAAAAAGAGCAGCTTATTATTTATTTCTTTATTGTTTTAGAGATATTAATCCAAGTCTGATTTGTGAGACTAGACAGATTAGGAATATGTCCACAGATAGATGTACGCGGCAACGTCCCCAAGACGGTGAGCTGTGTGCGTGCTGCAGAACTCCCGAGCAATCTGCGTAGCTCTCGGGCTAAAGGTGGACATGATGTTCCTGATGGCGATCTTTGGTGAGGCGGAACAGAGTGTACGCGTGGCTGCTGCCGTGGAACTCGGAGGGAGGTGAACAGGCTCAGGAGGGCATGGAAGTGATCTCCTATCGTGAATAATAGATATTAGTCGCGGACCTTCCTAGTGACTGTATGAGTGACATGTCCGTGGTGCAGCAAGTGGTGGCCGTCCTAACAAATAGAAAACTAATAGAATATAAATGCACCTGTATCACAAATTTTACTGAAACCTCTGTGCAACTCTGTGTGTGTGTGTGTGTGTGTGTGTGTGTGTGTGTGTGTGTGTGTGTGTGTGTGTGTGCGTGTGTGTGTGTGCATGTGTGTGTGCGTGTGTGGACATCCTGGGTGTGTTTGTTTGAAAGATCTTCTAGCTCAAAGCCACATCTCATTACACTCAATGTCTCCCTCCATACACTTTCTCTCTCACTCCATCTCTCTACCCCCCACTCTCTCTCTCTTTCTATCCTTCTATCTCTATCTTTCTTCCCTCTCCCTCTCCCTCCCTCTCTCTCTCTCTCCTTCTATCTCCCTCATTCTTCCCTACCTCTGTTTCTCTCTCTCTCATCCCTCCCCATCTCTCTCCCACCAACCTTCTCTCTCCCTCTCCCCCTCTCCCTCAACCACTGCATGTGTATTTATCTATTTTTAAACGTTGACCTGCAGTCAAAGGTGAGAGCCACTGCTGTTATGTGGCTGGAGGTGAGTGATGTCAAGGCTAAAACGCTTGATATTGGTTTTTCTTTCTTTGTTTGTTTGTTTTTTGGGCTGAGAGGCGCAGAAGGTCTCCTAGGATATGGCCAGTGATGTGCAAACACGTCCGTCAAGCCCAGACCTGGAGAGCGTCCGCCAGAAGTGCTACTGTCTCTCCCTGAGGCCTTACTGTAATGCGCTGGCCTGGTGTTGGTGAAGTCAGCACCATAATATGGAACAAAAAACAACTGGAATCATCACATCTATAGAGGTTCACAGAGCAGACCCCAACATTATTATTATAATTTGCATTATTATTGTTATTAGGGTTCCTACATAGTAGGAACCCTATTGTAATTGGTGGTATTATTATTATACATTTCCCGTACTATTCTTTTCCTTGGTTTGGTCAAATAGCTCAAAAAGTCCTTGACCAAAAATGCTATAAATGTCCAAACTACAGACCATGAGTAACGATGCCAGAAAGAATGACTATGATTCGTCCATAGGTGGCGGTACAGTAACCGATTCAAAACGCACATTTCAAAATGCTGCCATTTCCACCCCGTTTGATGAAAATGTATGAAACCAGGTATCCTTGTGTATTTCCTCATGGGGAACAAATTTGCCTCAAGAACACATAAAGTCCGCCATGATGGATTTTTCTGCAGGTGGAAAATTTTGCAAAAGTTATAAAAATTAACTTAAAATCTAGCGTCGGATAAATAAATGTTAAATACAAAATAGAAAATAAAAATGAATGTATTAATAATTTCTGAATGTATATCTTTGAACATTAGTTGATGAATACATGTATATATGCGAACTAATACATACAGAAGGACATAGAATATCTATTAATGCGATGTTAAGACTAACTAAACTAAATAAAGAATCTGGTATGGGGAACCATAATGTACATAATTCACCTTGTGATTGTTTAGGGCGTGGGAACGGTTTAGGTCGGTAGTTTTCCCTACGGACTAATTAAGGGGCTGCACCGGGGTTCTCTTCCAGTTAAGTGAGTGCGTGCAGCTAACGTTTTGGATTTGCGCAAATGGAAAATAAAGTTTGGAGTTCCATTCTTAATACTCCGCCTCCGACTCCCGTTCTTCGGCACTACACTGGCAACCCAAATTCTGTAAACTAAATAAAGAATCTGGCAACCCAAATTCAGTCCATCCGCATGCGCACTAGTGCTTGGTAAGCTGTGGACCCCTCAAGTCTCTGTTGCTGAGTTCACTCGAGACCCCCACACTGGTTAGAGAAGCGCACTGTCACTGTTTGCTCCTCTCAAGAGAAAAGTAAGTACGGTCGTTACAGACGTTATAGTTGTCGGAGGACAATGTGAACATTATATTGTGTATTTGTATAATATGTTTAGGGTTGCCAACATTCTATCCCAGGAAAAGGGGAGGGCGGGGGGTCGTCAAGAAATAAAATTCTGTTTCTTTTAGATTGTTGATTGTTGGTTCTGTGTGCGAGACATAGTTCTGTCAGGATTTCCGTCAGGATTTGGATTTGGATTTTTGTTGTGTTGATGTTGACTTCAACTCAACCTTTCAACTTCATTGCAATATTATTGTTCTATAGAATGTGTAAGAGTGCTTCTCAATGGATAAAATGGTGGCGCTACAGACTCAGCGGGGGACGGGGGGGTGGGGGGGAGGTGTTGGGGTGGTGGGGGGTTGGGGAGGGGAGGTGTTGGAGTGGTGGGGGGTTGGGGAGGGAGGTGTTGGGGGTGGTGGGGGGTTGGGGAGGGGGTGGTGGGGGGGGGTCCTGTGTGGGGAGGGAGGTGTTGGGGGTGGTGGGGGGTTGGGGAGGGGGTGTTGGGGGTCCTGTGTGGGGAGGGGAGGTGTTGGGGGGGCCTGTGTGGGGAGGGGAGGTGTTGGGGGTCCTGTGTGGGGAGGGGAGGTGTTGGGGGGTCCTGTGTGGGGAGGGGAGGTGTAGGGGGGTCCTGTGTGTGAGGTGACAAAAACAGAGTGTTGTGGGGGAGGGGGGTTGAGCATGACAAAGTTGTTTATTTTAGATTGTTGAGGGGGGGGGGGGGGTTTCAAGACATAGTTCTGTCAGGATCTGGATTTTTATATATAATTCAAATACGGGACAAATGTCTATTTTCCAGATGCCTAAGAAAGCGAACTGGAAAAAGGGCAGGCATCACAAAATGACTGCGCCTCACAAGCATACCAGCTTTCAAAACATCAATAGCCAACGGTGAATTCAACATTTCTTTCTTCAATAACTACATTTACAATCACCAACAATGTCTCCCTGATGTACCCTGTTCATAACTACTACCACACCACATCCAAGACAACTAATCACTTCTTACTGATAATTCAGTAGTCAAATATCCATTGCCATTTTCAAATAGCCTACATTAACCCTCTAACCATCACTTGTAAACATTTTCCTACCACCTACACATCCCTACAATTCCCAACTGAGGCCCTAACACATGTACTTCATTCTTCTTCATATCTCTACCCAGGTCAAACTGGACAAAAAAACAAATAAAGCATCACTGGCTCCCACCATAGAAGACGACACAACAATCTATGAGGGAGAAGTGATTGGTGCAAATGTCACCTTTCAGCATGCCTGCCCACAGAACCACACCCTCAAAGAAATCAACCCCGCAGCACGTATGACATCCTGCACCTCCTGCAAAATGTTTTACAAAACAAGCAAACTTGTAAAACACTACAAAGGGACCCTGAGCTTGGAATTACCGGACCACACAACGCAAAACTTTCAAATGCATCACGCACCACTCACAACCATCATCTCACTTGACATCCTCTCCGCCCACGACCAGACTGCCATCATCATCCACTTATTATCCCTTAACAATGTCAACATCACTGCCAACAATGGATACATCATATCCATTAGACCTAAAAGGGGTTTAACAAATAACCGATTTGAACCGGAAAATCGGTTTTGATTTAAAAGATGCGAGTGCATCGGTACACGGACCCCTGGATCGGTCTAAACGTAGCATGAACCGGCCGATGGCCCGATCACAAAGTTATGAATCAGTTTTATGTTGTTGCTGTGCTGCTGAATCCTCCATCTGCTCAGTGTCTGCAGCGCTCTCTCTCTCTCTCTCTCTCTCTCTCTCTCTCTCTCTCCACTCACACACATTAAACTCTCGCAAGACTTGTCATAGTAATGTTAGATAGCGCTCTGGAAAGACAAAAAATGTCCGATACGATTCATAACGTGAACGCATGTTACATTGCAAAACAACACTTTAAAAGACTGATGTTCTACAAGAGTGCTTACAGTTTGCCACTTTGTTGTGTTCTGTTTGCAAAAAAATTTGCACAAGGGATGTCTTGAAATTGTTATAATTTTCTACCTCAGTAGTTAATTGTTCCTGATCTGAGCCTACACAGACCTCTCCAGAACTTTGGCTCTAATTTGTGCCAACAGTGAAATTGAATAGTTTGTTTGACATGTTTCTGAATTCACATGTCAAAAGTGACTAAATACTTGTTCCCTGGTCTTTGATAAATCTATTTGAAGGTAAGCAATGCCACATTTATAGTATTGACTTATGTTAATTCATAATGTAAAATGATTGTCTACTTTAAACAAGGAACTCTATCAGATTGTATCATATCCCATCAAATCGTATCTAATCGTATCGAATCGTATCGAATCCTACTGAATCTAACGGAATCGTTCCATTTTAAAAATGTATCGTCGCTGAATCGTATCGTACCCCATGCATAGATACGTATCGGATTGTCTTTTTTGGAGAGATGCACACCCCTAATGGTTAATATTTGCCATTTACCTCTGTTAGATCACATGTATTAATAAGAGCACTTTAAAACAATGTTTGTCAATTAATAGATAGTCATATTCTCATACCACACCTTGGGCAGCATGGCCAACTCCTATATCCTGCAACCTATACTGCTTGGACTACTTTGTCCTTCGCCTGGTATTTACCAAGCTTGGCCATGTTAGTAGGACCCCACATTGCTGCCTGCAGCTATATTATTATTATTGTTATATTATTATTATTATTATTAGCATTTATTATCATTATAGAATGTATTGACATTATTCAGTGTTACAGATTGTATTAATTGATATTAACCATTTAGATTTGTATTGTTTATCTCAGTTATTGTTATTCATTGAAATATGTTGTTATGAATTGTGTTCAATGAGAACATA
>PIJE02000045.1:518541-523541 GCA_002895965.2 Coryphaenoides rupestris | reverse complement strand
ACACACACACACACAGACATGAGTCATGGGAAGGACCATTCGTTATTTTTATCCCTACGCTTTTTACACAGCTATTTAGAATAAGGGAAGTGAGATAATTATTTTTTTTAAATATAAGATGTTTAAAATCCAGTGTGAAATGGTCACAGTCCTGACCCACCACTCGCACAAAATAAGTATAGAGGCCAGTGAAGTCAGCATTTCGGGTTAAGGGTGTAATCTATATTCTTAATCCTCCTACTGTCCTGTATTTTCTGCTATCAAAACCTAGAGTTTTGGAAACCTGTCTGTAACTGTCTCTTACTGGATCATGTCGTCCTCCTTCTCCACCTTGGCGAACGTGGCCACCTTGTTCTGAGCAGGTAGAGGTGGTCCGGGGCCCGCCCCGGATGGTGGGGGGCAGAGGATAGTCAGGCAGTGGTAGAGCTCATATCTTTAGGCATGATCTTCTCAAGGTTCCGGCCCTGAGTTTTGGGGAGTTTCCCCTCATGCTTTAGAGGGCTTAAGGACATAATATACTTCACGCAACCGTGCATTCGTATCATGCATAATTTGTGCACATCTCCCCATGCCTTGAGTGTCAGTACACGTATGAAAAAAGAGTATAGCGAGGCCTTCAGTCATATAATGTGACCTCTGAAGCACTTAGAGACTGTAACTGTGATGAAGTGGCTGTACTCATGAAATGGACTTGACTTGATAACACTATCACAGTTGAAATCAATGGTTGGCAACCTTTTTAAGCCAGTCACAACTTTTTTTTTTGTAGGTTTTGGGGGCCATTACCATAAATACACTTCCATAAACAGTGGGGACCGACTCAACTCACCTGGCAGAAAATGAGCATGTTCCAGATTTTACAACCCTTCCTGTACGCTGTTAGCTTCTTCTCTATCTCCTCTGGGAGGGAGGGAGAGAGAGAGAGAGAGAGAGAGAGAGAGAGAGAGAGGAGAGAGGACAGGGAGGGAAAAAATATGTCAATCGATCGACTCTTCGACAAGCACACACACACACACACACACACACACACACACCCAGACACAATAGGTAGCCTTTTTTTACACACAGACGTCTGTTCTTGGAGCACGATGAGTCATCTCTCGCTAGAATAATCACCCTGACCCCGGGGGTCTCCTCCACATTAACACACCAGAATTAATTTCAACGCAGAGGTGATGACTTAAGTAAATAAAATAGAGCACACAATGTTCCACTTACCGATGATGTCGTCGAACGTTGCATGCTCATGATCCTTGAAAATAGAAAATAGAATAATTGATTCTACTGGCCTCTACTTAATATTATAGTGCATTTAAATGAATTACATTTGTTACTCTAAATGCATTTACTCCAGATTTTTCATAATTCAATCTATTCCTGATAGATAGATTTTTTGCCGATCCGCTGGAATTGTGCACAACTTCTGTTGTGGGCGGAGCCAAAATGATGTTGGCCACTCACGTAGAGGATGGGGATGATGGACGGGTCCTCCCGGCGAATGATGTTGGGGACATACTCGGCCTTGGGAACCTTGGAGGAGATCAGCTGGAGAGGAAACAGTTGGAGACAGGGTCAGAGACACATATCTCTACTCTCCTTTGTCATGCATAATGTTAGGATTAGGCTTTAGCTAGTCTCATAAGTCAGACTTTAGATTCATATATAAACTCTGATGGCAGACGAGCTCAAATCTGGATACACGGGGCATTTCACTTTCTTTCCCTTCATACATATTTGTTTCAAACAATCATGTTGCCGGAGACAGGATCAGAGGTTCTACTATAACATAGTAGGACTACTAGAGCAGAAGTTTTGTAATAACACAGTAGGACTGCTAGATCAGAAGTTCTGTAATAACTCAGTAGGACTGCTAGATCAGAAGTTCTGCAATAACATAGTAGGACTGCTAGATCAGAAGTTCTGTAATAACTCAGTAGGACTGCTAGATCAGAAGTTCTGTAATAACTCAGTAGGACTGCTAGATCAGAAGTTCTGCAATAACATGGTAGGACTGCTGGATCCCAGATCAGACCTTAGGGACCCCACGTGGGACATCAGTGAAAAGAATGAGACAACAAAGACTAGATTACGAGGACACAAAATGTCCCCGCAAAGGACAAACAACTGAAGAAGGGTGTGAAAGTGGGCTAAAAGTGAGGACCGAATGTGTGTGTGTGCCTGTGTGTGTGTGTGTGTGTGTGTGTGTGTTGGGGTCCCTAGGGGGGGCTTACGATTATTTTGGGCGGGATGAAGTCATCTCCGTCGCAGGCTGCTCTCTCCGCCTCCCTCTCCTCCTCCCAGTCAGCATCCTCGCTCAGACCTTCATCTAGAGTCCCCGAAGACACACGCAGGTCCCCACCTGGTCACACACACAGAGACACACACACATACAGTCAGACACACACCACACACACACACACACACACACACACACACACACACACACACACACAGCTTAAAACGTGCCCCATACAAACGTGTAAATCATGCACGAACAAAGCCACTTACAAACATCACACAGGAAGAGATTAAAGAAAACCAGATCAGAGAGAGAAGGAGAGATGGAGAGAGAGAGAGAGAGAGAGAGAGAGAGAGAGAGAGAGAGAGAGAGAGAGAGACCCAAATCAAAAGCAATCCACCTTGGCTTTCACAGGAGGGGAGGAGGGGGAGAGAGGGACAAGAGTAGGAGGAGAGAGAAAACATGTGAAACACATTTAACACAAGTGTGTGTGTGTGTGTGTGTGTGTGTGTGTGTGTGTGTGTGTTTGATGCATGCACAGGTCAGCCAAACACACACACACACACACACACACTCACTGTCTCTGGAGTCGTGGAGGGACTCTGGCTTGACGGGAGTGGGGTCGCTCCAGGAGCGGCTGAAGCTCTTGGCTCGACGCTCTGCGAAGGCTGGAGGGGGGAGGGAGGGGGAGGAGGGGGAGGGTATATGTAGCGGTTAGCATGCTAAAACCATCTGTAATGCACGTGGTTTCCAGCAGCATGTGCTACGTCACACTCGACATAATGTAAAATGACGTTGCGCATCGTTACAATTTTTACATAGTTTACAATTTTACTAATTATTATAACCACAGATAAAGTAGTGAAACTAAGACATGAAAATGGATGCTAATTAACACACACACACACACACACACACGCACACAAATTTTGGCAGCTATACATTTTGTCTTAGTCATGTGTCAAATGTCCTTTTTTATCATATTTAGTCAACCTCATCCTGTTTTTATTTAGTCAAGTTTTAGTCGACTAAAAGTCTGAGCATTTTAGTCATACCTTAGTCAAAGAAAACAGTAACTATTTTAGTCTAGTTTTAGTCAATGAAAACTGTTGACATTTTAGTCTTTTTTAGTCATCAGATTATATTGAACATTTCAGTCAATCTAATTTTTTGTCATTTTAGTCAAACTTATTTCATAAGATTTTATCTTATCCTTATCTGATGAAAAACACAGGTTGAATGATTTATGAATGCAGCTTTGCAGAAAGTGTCTGGTCTAGTGGTCTGATTTAAGGAATACATCCATTTAAGGAATACATGTTCTGATTTGCATATTTATTTTGAACCACTGACTGATTAAAATAATGTTGGGATTTCCGTGATGAACTTCTCAACATGGCATGTTGTTCTCAACAACACAGGATACTGTAGTACAGTGTTTTTCAACCTTTCTTGAGTCAAAGCACATGTTTTACATTAAAAAGAATCCCGCGGCACACCACCAATCAAAAATAGACACGTAGGCAGAAGGGCTGTCCAAAAAATATAGTAACGGCTTATTATATTATGTAAATATAAAAAAAATGTAACATTCTAAATGTCTCATTCGGTGTCAGCAATTATATGGGGAAAAAAATTCCATGAATAAATTGGTTTGGCAGACGTACAACTCAGCATGTGCAATCCACGCCGGCAACAACATTAGACAACATTAGAAGAGAGCTGTAACAAACATTTAACTGAACATTCATTCCTGCACGGGTCTGATTTTCAAGACCCGCTCCCGCCCCCCCGCACCCGCAACGTGCAGAACCCGCCATCCGCACATATAACCCGACCCGACGGCACAAGACCCGCAGCCCGACCCGCATATCCAATAATAACAATGATATAAAACGCACGACCCGACCCGCATCTTCTTTGTTTCCCCTGCTTGCATTTAAAAAAATAAAAAAATACAAATAAATAAATAGATCTGACTGTTCATTGTGTGTTGCTGCCAGTGTAGTCCAAGTTTACTGCAGCACAGACAGACACGAATCTGCGCGCGCAGCACAAAAGTCAAAAAGTTTTTATTTTGTAAACTACATTTACGTCTCGTCTTTTTTTCCGTCAACGATATTGCATGTTGATAATCGTGACAGTTAGTGAATCGTCTCGTCTTAGTCATGGAAAAAAAGGTTGTTGACGAATATATTTCATCAGTTTTCATTAACGAAATGAACACTAATACACACACACACGCACACACACAAACCTACTTTGGACTTTGACGCGACGGCTTCCCACCATCCTCAGGTGCTTCCGGAAATTTCTACAGTCGGAGAGGGAAGAGAGACGGAGATTAACAATGAGAGAGAGAGAGACGGTAGAGAAACAGAAACAGAGAATGAGAGAGAGAGAGGAAAAAGGTGGAGACTAGGGTTGGGTATCGTTTAGATTTATCCGATACCGGTGCCAAACCGATACTTTTAAAACGATACCGGTGCCAAAACGGTGCCAGAACCGATACCTTCTTTAAAAAGAGCAAACAACAACCAGTGTTAATTTCGTTAACGAAATGTTTGACGAAAAATATGCGTTAACGACCTTTTTCCCATGACTAAGACGTGACGTTGACGTGACGAAAACGGATCACTTGTGCCAATTCCTGAACAACATTCTGTGACAGAGTACCATGCATTTTTACTTTCGTTGACGAGACGAGACGAAAATGTTAGTGGTGGACGAACGGTTAACACCATTGAATTAATTATTAAAG
>PIJE02000045.1:391621-511194 GCA_002895965.2 Coryphaenoides rupestris | reverse complement strand
TCTCTATTCCGGGCTGTGCCGTCACATCACAACTCAGGGTATTAAAATATCCTGTTTTTAACCCGATTTTAACCCGTTTATAACCCTCATCCCAGCTAACGAGAAGCAAAAGCAACGGCTTAAATAGATTTGAATAGTAGGGCATGGTTATCATGCTTATTAAAATAAATTGTATCATTATTGAATATGATTCTATTATTGTATCCCAATTGTATTATTATTCTATTGTTTTATTATTAGCGTTACTATGATTAAAATTCTGTATTTTCTGCGTTGCTTTGCTTCTCGTTAGCTGGGATGAGGGTTATAAACGGGTTAAAATCGGGTTAAAAACAGGATATTTTAATACCCTGAGTTGTGATGTGACGGCACAGCCCGGAATAGAGAGATGACTCACAAAGACAGAGAGATGGGGGGTCGAGGGGGAGAGAGCAAGAGAAAGGGTGAGAGAGAGTAAGAGCTATTTTGAATTGAATTGAGAGTGAAAGAGAGAGATAGGCAGAAGGAGAGAGGGAGTGCTAGTGGGGGAGGAAGAGAAAGAGTATAAAGAGAGAGATAGAGAAAGAGAGACAGACAGACAAAGCAGATATATAGAGGGAGAGAAAGAGAAAGAGAAAGAGAGAGACAGAGAGAGAGAGAGAGAGAGAGAGAGACAGAGAGAGAGAGAGAGAGAGATAGAGAGAGAGAGAGAGAACAGAGAGACAAGTAGAGAAGCAGAGAGGAGAGGCAGACAGAGAGAGACAGGTATGAGAGGCAGAGAGAGAGAGAAGAAATAGAGATGAATAGATGATAGAGAGACTGCCGCAGAGGTGTCTGCAGGCTGTGTTGGGTTGCTAGAGGTGAGCTTCAGACCAACCCTCTAGCATCTAGAAAACAGCCTCACAGGACTTGTTTCGGTGTGTGTATGTGTGTGTTTGTGTGTGGGTGTGTGTGTGTGTGTGTGTGTGTGTCTGTGTGTCTGTGTGTATGTAACGGAAATATCATTATGGATGGACAGAAGGATCAGTAGGGATAATATGAATAATAATCATGTTAATATTTACAGTACCAGAGATTAGCTGATAGTACCAGACACTAGGGGACAGTACCAGACACTAGGGGACACTACCAGACACCAGCGGACAGTTCCAGACCCTAGGGGACAGTACCAGAGATTAGGTGATAGTAATAGACATTAGGGGACAGTACCAGACACTAGCGGACAGTACCAGACACTAGGTGATAGTAACAGACACTAGCGGACAGTAGGAGACACTAGGTGATAGTAACAGACACTAGGGGACAGTACCAGACACTTGGGGGCAGTAGGGGACAGCCCTAGACAGTACAGCACAGCACCTGCCAGTAGCAGAAACTAATGGACAGTTGGGGACAGTCAGAGACACTCAAGCAGTGCTTCTTAAGCTCCGAGTTGGGACCTCAAAATGGGTCACAATCAAGTTGGAGGTGGGTCAGAACACTCTGAAAGTGTTGAGTGCCTTGTCAGTTCCAAGTGTGCTTTAAGTGTGAGTTTGTGTGGGTTTGGGTGCAACAGGCACACAGAAATTGTCTTTTGGGTCCCAAGATGACAACGTTTAATAACCCCTGCTCTAGAAGATAGTAGGAGACAGTCCAGACAGTATGTTACAGTACGAACCAGGGGACATCACAGGGGACAGTACCGGACAGCAACACACATGACAAGACAGCACCTGAGAGTACCAGACACTACGGGGACACTAGGCCAGCACATGGTACCTCTCTGTCTGGGAAGCTGTTTCTTGTTCTCCTTTCCGCCTTTTTTTCTCTGCGATGCCCCGGAACGCCCTGCCGGGATGTGTGACAACGTTAAGCGGGTCACAGGGAACCCAAAATAACACTAAGATGTTATGTCTGAACCCGAGCTGACTCAGATGTCTCTGGGGGTTGGTGTTTCTGCTGCAAAACAGCCAAGGTCCAAAGAGTTCTTAGTCCGCTTAATATGATCAATCCTTCAGTCTTTTCAAGTCAAAACACATTAGTGTTCATTTGTATCTTATAGATGGTAACCTATTTGACAATGCACTATTCACCGACATGCTACAAATGTGTACAAAAGTCAAATGAAGATTCTGCAACTGAAATCGCTATAAAAATATATATGGTTTCTGATTGGACATTATATGCTGGAGAACGTACTTCTACTTCCGCAGAACATGGCTGTAATGCAGGAAGAATTGTCAAGGCAAACATTTAAATGCAATTTGTTTTATAGTTAATGTATTTTATAATGTGTTTTCGACACATTTTCAATGTGAATGCAGTGGATGGTACTCTGAACACTAAGTTACTAGCTACTAAAACCATACTGAATACTGCACATACTAGTTGTTTAAGACGTGGGAAATCTGTGATAGTGGTGCCGACACTATGGAGAGACGCTAAGGTCTAACCTGCTGAACTCGGGTTCAAGCACAAGATGTCAAGCTCTGGAACCAGGACTGGACACAAGGTCAGGTGGGTGGCAGGGCGTGAGGCGTTGGGGGTGTGAGGATTGTCAGGGTCACAAGGTTGAGGTTGGGGTGCTGGGTGTTAGTAGTGGAGGGAGGGGTTTACAAAAGCATTGCTGAGCGGTTAGAGGAGTGAGATGCCACAAGAGACACACAAGCACCACAAGGAGACACCGTGGACGCTGCATACAGTACCGCACATCACAATGGAAGAGCGAGGACCAGAGTGAATCTCCGGATGTTTCTTAACAGGGAACCATCACGATTGGTGGCTATTTTGTAATACCACTGCTTCTATCCAATAGGTACTGCTCCATGTGGCTGTTTTAAAAAAAATTTGACCTGCAACATCACCATCACCATCCACCTGCGCACATCCCGTTGGCCTGCGGGGGGCAGACAGGCTGTCAGGCAGGACTGGAGGATCTGTCATGAGGGGCCGGAGGCCCTTCGTTAGCCAGCACTAATCACCGAAGACACCTAGACGACGACCTCGTTATTATCTGCGCTGTGCGCTATGCTGTCGTCAGCTAATCAGACATTCAGTCTGAGAGGTTATTTTTGTGGTTTTTAGTTTTTAGTTTTATTTGATTTATGTTGATTTGTGTTGCTGTGTTCCAACACTGTTCGCTCAGTGACAAAGTACAATTGGGACTGATTTGTTGAAAGATTATTTTAGGGACGAATAAATTTGGATTTAATTCAAATTGTATTATTTTGGCCCATGGAGCTTTTCAAACTAAAAAAATAACAGTGGAATTATGTTCGTTTGTTTTTCATTAGTTTGGTAGTTTGGTATGGAGTGCCATATTTGAAAGATGCCTGAACTTAGGATATTGTTTCTGATGTGGATTTTAAACAAGCCTCTGGCCTTCCCGTGGAAGCACAATAGCACTTAAAAACAGACCCCAATGGACCTTATTGCTTATGCCGCGTCTGTATAAAAATAGAGTGAAGTTATTCCACGGCATAATGGCTTTTACTGAGAGAGAGAGAGAGAGACAGAGAGAGAGAGAGAGAGAGAGAGAGAGAGAGAGAGCGAGGTACACTAATGGCGGCTGCAGAGTGCATTAGGATAGACGCAGCGTTCACAATGAGTGCTTTACTTTTACCGCGCCTACACTGGCGCGGTAAAAGACCTGTACTAGACAGCAGCATGAAAGCACGGCGGGTGCAGACTGCCCAGCAGCACAGGAAGTCCTCTGTGGCTCCAACACTCTGAGACACGCTACACCCACCGCTTAGCGCTCGCGGTTAGCAGCACCGCAGGGGGTCTGGGCACTATCACCATGTAAATACCAGCAGATGGATCAAACAAACAATAAGACGAATAATAATTATAATAATAATAATCCCCAAAAAATAAATAATAATAATAGCTGTCGATAAACATTGACATAGATTTTTGCGTCTATATCTCTGCCGCTCATATTGTGTACATAAGAAGCGTCTGGGTTTGACTGTATGGGTTCTGCGGGAGGAAGCCATAGCTTCAAACACCTTGGGGTTGGGAGGGGGGGGGGGTGAGGTCAAAGGTGACACAAAGAGCACATTCAGCATAAACAGAGGAGAGGCTACACAGGCAAGAGAGAGAGAGAAAGAGAGAGGGGTATTAAGAAGAAATTTAATACAGGTGCGGTGGGGTGTGTGTGGAGGAGGAGGGGGGGGAGGGGGGGGGGGAGGGAGGGTGTTAACAAGTTTTACTCACGATATTCTGCAGCATTGGATCAGTCACCACACCAGGTAGAGAGAAGGTGGAGTAGAGTGGGAAGGAGAAAGGGAGGGGAGGAGGGAGGGAGCGAGAGATACAGTAGAAGAGGTCAGAGGTGACACAAAAAGCACATCCGGCACACAGAGGACAGGTTACAGAGGCAAGAGAGAGAGAGATCGACAGGGAGAGAGAGAGATAGACAGGGAGAGGGAGAGATAGACGGGGAGAGGGAGGGAAAGACGGGGAGAGAGAGAGATAGACAGGGAAAGAGAGAGATAGACAGGGAGAGGGAGAGAGAGACAGGGAGAGGGAGAGAGCTAGATATGGAGAGAGAGATAGACAGGGAAAGAGATAGATATGGAGAGAGAGATAGACAGGGAGAGAGAGATAGATATGAAGAGAGAGATAGACAGGTATAGAGATAGATATGGAGAGAGAGATAGACAGGGAGAGACAGATATATATGGAGAGAGAGATAGACAGGGAGAGAGATAGATATGGAGAGAGAGGGTATTACAGATCGATTAAGCTCAACAGGGGACCAGGCCTCCATCAACACGTCATCAGACAACACTTCTACTAATCCCGCAGCTGTTTCATATCACACTGACTCATTACAACTTTTCACTTCAATCGCTGGTACTTTTCCCGCCTATTTCTGGGAAAGCGAAGACATGAATTCAATGCGTTTAATTGAACTGAGTAAGGTCTGGACGGAGGGGCGGTCTGGGGGGGGGCGGTGTTCGTACAGATGCTCCCCCCCCCGCTCAGCCCGGAGCGCTAAGAGGCCGGGGACGGAAAGTCCGAGAAGCTTCGGGGGCGAGTTATGGGTTAATTATGGAGGGTCGGTTCAGGGTGACAAGGGGCAAAGAGATGGACGGATAAAGAGATGAAAGGAAGAAGAGAGAGAGAGAGAGAGAGGGAGAGAGATAGAGAAAAAGAGAGAGAGAGAGAGAGAGAGGTGCTGACACATGAGGAGCGTGGGATGAGAGGAAGGGATGAAGAGAGAGAGAGAGAGAGAGAGAGAGAGAGTGAAATCGCTATAAAAATATATATGGTTTCTGATTGGACATTATATGCTGGAGAACGTACTTCTACTTCCGCAGAACATGGCTGTAATGCAGGAAGAATTGTCAAGGCAAACATTTAAATGCAATTTGTTTTATAGTTAATGTATTTTATAATGTGTTTTCGACACATTTTCAATGTGAATGCAGTGGATGGTACTCTGAACACTAAGTTACTAGCTACTAAAACCATACTGAATACTGCACATACTAGTTGTTTAAGACGTGGGAAATCTGTGATAGTGGTGCCGACACTATGGAGAGACGCTAAGGTCTAACCTGCTGAACTCGGGTTCAAGCACAAGATGTCAAGCTCTGGAACCAGGACTGGACACAAGGTCAGGTGGGTGGCAGGGCGTGAGGCGTTGGGGGTGTGAGGATTGTCAGGGTCACAAGGTTGAGGTTGGGGTGCTGGGTGTTAGTAGTGGAGGGAGGGGTTTACAAAAGCATTGCTGAGCGGTTAGAGGAGTGAGATGCCACAAGAGACACACAAGCACCACAAGGAGACACCGTGGACGCTGCATACAGTACCGCACATCACAATGGAAGAGCGAGGACCAGAGTGAATCTCCGGATGTTTCTTAACAGGGAACCATCACGATTGGTGGCTATTTTGTAATACCACTGCTTCTATCCAATAGGTACTGCTCCATGTGGCTGTTTTAAAAAAAATTTGACCTGCAACATCACCATCACCATCCACCTGCGCACATCCCGTTGGCCTGCGGGGGGCAGACAGGCTGTCAGGCAGGACTGGAGGATCTGTCATGAGGGGCCGGAGGCCCTTCGTTAGCCAGCACTAATCACCGAAGACACCTAGACGACGACCTCGTTATTATCTGCGCTGTGCGCTATGCTGTCGTCAGCTAATCAGACATTCAGTCTGAGAGGTTATTTTTGTGGTTTTTAGTTTTTAGTTTTATTTGATTTATGTTCATTTGTGTTGCTGTGTTCCAACACTGTTCGCTCAGTGACAAAGTACAATTGGGACTGATTTGTTGAAAGATTATTTTAGGGACGAATAAATTTGGATTTAATTCAAATTGTATTATTTTGGCCCATGGAGCTTTTCAAACTAAAAAAATAACAGTGGAATTATGTTCGTTTGTTTTTCATTAGTTTGGTAGTTTGGTATGGAATGCCATATTTGAAAGATGCCTGAACTTAGGATATTGTTTCTGATGTGGATTTTAAACAAGCCTCTGGCCTTCCCGTGGAAGCACAATAGCACTTAAAAACAGACCCCAATGGACCTTATTGCTTATGCCGCGTCTGTATAAAAATAGAGTGAAGTTATTCCACGGCATAATGGCTTTTACTGAGAGAGAGAGAGAGAGAGAGAGAGAGAGAGAGAGAGAGAGAGAGAGAGAGAGAGAGAGGTACACTAATGGCGGCTGCAGAGTGCATTAGGATAGACGCAGCGTTCACAATGAGTGCTTTACTTTTACCGCGCCTGCACTGGCGCGGTAAAAGACCTGTACTAGACAGCAGCATGAAAGCACGGCGGGTGCAGACTGCCCAGCAGCACAGGAAGTCCTCTGTGGCTCCAACACTCTGAGACACGCTACACCCACCGCTTAGCGCTCGCGGTTAGCAGCACCGCAGGGGGTCTGGGCACTATCACCATGTAAATACCAGCAGATGGATCAAACAAACAATAAGACAAATAATAATTATAATAATAATAATCCCCAAAAAATAAATAATAATAATAGCTGTCGATAAACATTGACATAGATTTTTGCGTCTATATCTCTGCCGCTCATATTGTGTACATAAGAAGCGTCTGGGTTTGACTGTATGGGTTCTGCGGGAGGAAGCCATAGCTTCAAACACCTTGGGGTTGGGAGGGGTGGGGGTGAGGTCAAAGGTGACACAAAGAGCACATTCAGCACAAACAGAGGAGAGGCTACACAGGCAAGAGAGAGAGAGAGAGAGAGAGAGAGAGAGAGAGAGAGAGAGAGAGAGAAAGAGAGAGAGAGAGAGAGAGAGAGAGAGAGGGGAGAGAGAGAGAGAGAGAGAGAGAGAGAGAGAGAGAGAGAGAGAGAGAGACAGAGAGAGAGAGAGACCTTTGTACCAAATAGTTGTAATTAAAGGCTCAAGTGAAAGGAGGTTATTAGAGAGTCAGGGGCCGGGTTAGAAGTGTGTGTGTGTGTGTGTGTGTGTGTGTGTGTGTGTGTGTGTGTGTGTGCGCGCGTGTGTGCGTGCGCGTGTGCGTGTGCATGTGCGTGCGCGTGTGCGTGTGCGTGTGTGTGTGCGTGTGTATATGAAAGAGTGGGTGTTATATTAATGTATGTGGTCCTCTGTAGCTAAACTGGTAGAGCATGGCATTAACTCCGGCCAGGGTTAAGGGTTTGACTCCCACTGGAGACCATATGATAATGTATGCACTCAGCGTATTATTATTATAAATATTGCGTATGTGTGCATATCGCCTCTGTACATGTTATCCCTCCGTTAATGTTCGTAAATTGGGTTGTCTTTTTTTTTTTTCATATTGAATATCGGACTCTGTCTCCTCTGGGTGGTCCCAGCGTGCGAGAGATGAATGGATTGGACTGTGAACATTAAGGCCACAGGCATTGGGAGGCCCAGTGCCAGATATTTGACAGCAAATTAAATTAATTTATCTTGCTATATTGCAGTACCTTGGTCAGCTTCAATCATTATCACTTTGGTCTCTAAACCATTAACAGTTTTGATGTCCTGGCCCAGCCCCTAAAGCAGTTCGCAGTAAACTAGTCACATGACCTTTTTTTACGTATACATTACGTCTTATTTTAATTATACGAGTTGCTTATCTCCCTTACCCTAAGTCGAGAGAGTATACAGTTGTTTTCTAGAGCTAGAGTTGAATAAAATAGAAGTGTGAGGTTTTTTCTGTAGCCTTGTGGTACTCACGCCTGCATGGTGGTGCTGGCCGTCTGGAAGCTGAACATGTTCTCTTTGGGGAACCAGCTGCTAGAACCATCCTCTGGTAGGAGAAACAACAAAAAACTGGACAGTCAGAGAGCCAGACACACACACACACACACACACACACACACACACACACACACACACACACGTTCATCTCCTCCAGTCTCCCTCCATGCCCTCCAAAACCTCCGCCCACTTATCCATTCATCAACACTTCCGCCCATGGCTTAAATCCGTGGATTCGGTGAAATCCATGGATTCAACCAAGCCTGTAATTCCTCCATCTGTCTGATCTGTCCATCCCTCCATCCATCTCATTCAGCCCTCCCTATCCATCTCTCTGTTCATGGATCTATCCATGGATCCATTCATTCATGCATCCGTCTACCTGTCTCACCCATCCGTCCACCTGTATCACCCATCCGTCCAGCCGTCTCACCCCTCCTCCCTCCTCCTCACCCCTGTCCTCAGTGGACGTCTTGTCCTCGCTGTACATGCGCTCCAGCTTCTTGCGGTGTCTCCCTCCGTCCCGCGGGGGCGTGTCCAAGTCCAGGGAGCGCTGGCTGCGGCACGGCGGTCGCGCCGAGGCCACGCCCTCCGGCCCGCAGTCCTCCCGGGAGCCCGCCCCTCTCTGCCCAGGCCAGTCGCGGATGTTGTGGGCGCTGCCGGAGCTCTGCAGGGGTTGGGCCAGCCCCCCCGCCGCTGACACCACCCCCGCCGCCGCCGGGTGCTGGTGGCCGTGGGAGCGGTGGTGACTGCTGCTGCTGCGGTGGTGGTTGCCACGGTGATGGCTCCGGGAGGCGGATGCTGTCGGCTGGGGGAGAGAAGAGGTGGAGCCCTGGGTTGTCGCCGTCGCCGTCGGGGGAGGGTGGTGCTCCTCCGACCTGCCGCTCCTCAGGACCTCCAGCTCCAGGCTCTCCTCACTGCCCTGGGCCCTGCCCAGCGTCATCACCCTTCCTCCTCCTCCTCCTCCTCTTGCTGCTGCTCCTCCCGTCTCCTTGGAGATGGTGTAGACCCTGGGGGGCCTGGAGGTCAGGCCGGAGCCTAGCCGGGGGTCCTCTGTGGAGAGGCTGCGCCCCGTGGAGAGGCGGCGCTTGGACCGAGGCTGCAGGACCAGGGGCTTGGGGGTGCTGGCCTGGCTGGGCTGAGGGGGCTGGTCCTGGGGTGTGGGGAGGTACGGGCGTCCCTGGGGCGTCTGGAGGGTCGGGTGCGGGGGCTTGGCGCTGAGCTGCGCTACAGGGACTGGTGGCTGTGGCAGGGCGGTGGGGTGCAGGCGGTCGGTGTCGCTGGAGCCGTGGATGTCCTGGCCCAGGAAGGTGTCAGACAACAGATGATCTGCAGAGAGAGAGAGGGGGAGGAGAGAGAGAGAGACAGAGAGAGAGAGAGAGACAGAGAGACAGAGTGAGAGAGGCAGACAAAGAGAAAGACAGACAGACAGAGAGAGAGAACGAGAGAGAGAGAGAGAGGGGGGGCGGGGGAGAGGAAGAAAGAGACAGAGAGGGGGAGGAAGAGGGTGGAGGGAGAGACAAAAGATGATGAAGACACCAAACACAAAAGAGGCCTAAAGTACATTTTTCAATTCAATTCAATGTTATTTGTATAGCCCTTAATCACAATACAGTCTCAAAGGGCTTTACAGGCCAGATTATTATGGGCCAAAAGTGATTTAAATAAAGGGATATACAGTATGTGTCGGCGAGAACGGGACATCACGATTCACAACGTTGTGAGATACTGATGGAGAGGAACAAGATCTGCATCTCTCGTGTCCTGGCAGCAGTCCAGTAAATATTTGCGAGCCAAAAAAGTGATGATGAGAGAGAGGAAGACAGAAAGTGTTTGTGTGTGTGTGTGTGTGTGTGTGTGTGTGTGTGTGTGTGTGTGTGTGTGTGTGTGTGTGTGTGTGTGTGTGTGTGTGTGTGTGTGTGTGTGTGTGTGTGTGTGGGACTCTGTGTTGGAAAATGTTGTGCTACACAAAGGAAAATGAAATCCACTAGAGGTCTGAAGATGGAGGGATGGAAAGTTGTGTGTGTGTGTGTGTGTGTGTGTGCGTGCGTGTGTGCGTGTGTGTGTGTGAGTGTGCATGCATAGAGAGGTGTGTGGTGTGTGTGTGTGTGTGTGTGTGTGTGTGTGATATAATGTGGATTTGGCTTTAACAGAATGCAAAAAAAATATACAATAATTTATTCTCTCTTGGAACACGGAGGGAAAAATGAAAAATGGATGAGTTTACGTTAGCTTGTGTTAGCTTGTGTTAGCCAACAGGACCTTTGAAATCACAGCGCTGGTTAGCTGCCAAGCTAGCCGGCCACACCGGCCAAAAGTGGCTGGAGCGTTTTAGCCGGTGTCTAACGCCCTCGCCACGACCCCAACGCGATAATTATCCACTCAATTACACATTATAAGGATGTCTTCTGGCAGTCCTATCAAAGTAATCTAATATGTGCAATTAAATGTGCAATCATTCTGTTTGCCTTTTTGTTAGGAATATTATACTCGTGTGCTTAATTAAATATAATGATAATAATAATAAAGTGTCTTCTAATCCTCCTTGGTGTTTTAATGAAGGTGGTGATGTAAGGTACAGTCTGTGACACACTGACACCAACATTTGAATAGTGTTGAACAGAACACCACACACACATGCACGCGCGGACACAAATACACTCACACACGCGCGCCGCGCTCACACACACACACACACACACACACACACAACACACACACACACACACACACACACACACCCATAACGTTCCATGGTGAATGCCTTGTGATTGGCTATAGTTAGCGTTTCATTTGATGTAGTTCAGCCCTAACAGTGTTAATTGATTAGCACATTAGCACATCGACAGTAAATTAATTGATTATCATTTGGATCGAATCATCATTTGAGTCATCAATCAAGTGACCCGATACTAAACATGTGCTGCTTTCTGTTTCAGATCACGGAGGAATGATTTCTGGGCTCACCTGCTCCGTTGTGGTTCTGCGGGTGATTGTGCGACAGGTAATCTCCGAATGCCCGTGCTGCTCTGCAAGAAACACAGACCAGCGTTAACCTCAGCAACAGAGACCAGCGTTAACCTCAGCAACACAGACCAGCGTTAACCTCAGCAACAGAGACCAGCATTAACCTGAGCAACAGACAAGCATTAACCTCAGCAACACAGACCAGCGTTAACCTCAGCAACACAGACCAGCGTTAACCTCAGCAACACAGACCAGCATTAACCTGAGCAACAGACAAGCATTAACCTCAGAAACACAGACCAGCGTTAACCTTGAGTCAGAGTTTAAAGCCCTGGCCTCCAGATGTCCATCAAGGTTCTCACCAGTCTCACAACCAAACAGACAAATGGGCCATAATCTTGATGTTGACATCATGTTGTACCTGTAGAGCTTGCGGGTAAGTCTGAGATAAAACGCTTATCAGAGCAATGTGATTTAAAAACAAATGGATTAAGACGGTTCATTCTCTCTCTGCCCCTCTCTCTCCCTCCCTCTCTGTCTCACTCTCGCTTTCTCCATCTCTCTCTCTCAGTCTGTCTTTCTCTATCTCTATATCCATTTCATCTCTCTCTCTCTCTATAGCACTCTCTCCTTCTACCCCTCTCCCTCTTTCCCTCCATCCCTCCCTCCTTCCCTCCCTCCATCCCTCCCTCCACCTATACATTTGCATCTGTAACTTGAGGCCAGGTGTCTGGAGGCGTTGTGTGTCAAAGCGTCCGTCTAGACACGGAGAGGATAAACGCGCCCCCATTAACCCGCGGGGGCTCCTGTAACCTCTCATTGGCCGATCCGTTGTCGCCCTCCTCCAGTCAAGTAGGTCACGCGATACAGGGAGGCCACTTCAATCATGCCAAATTGTTTTCGCCGTCTGAATATCTTATCTTGCCGACATATTTGTATATTTTAACTGTAAATTGTAAATCTGTTAGTTTATCATTCTGTTGTTTTCCATATTGTTTTATTGTACTGCATCGCTATGTAACCTGGCACCCGAATTTCCTTCGGGATAAATAAAGTTATATTCTATTCTATTCATCTCATCGCGAGTGGCCGGGAGACATACTGTACTCCATAGGAAACCGATTCTCTCCCCCTCTCTCTCTCTCAGGTGTAATGACCCACTCCAGGAGGTAATAGTCTGGCGAGGGGGGGGGGGGGGGGGGGGGGAAATAGCCATGCCATGACAGGCCATTTCTCCCCGCACCCCACACCGCCAGCATTAAACCAGAGATGAGTACATTAGCAGCTATACAGGTAAACATTTACACACACACACACACACACACACACACACACACACACACACACACACACACACACACACACACACACACACACACACTTATATCAGGTACACACACAGACAGCCATTTGCACAAGCAGCATACATGCGTCCAGAGTGGTGCTGCACAGACCCAGGCAGACGAACACAGATCTATGATTGCTTTACAGGATTGAACGGTCGTTAAGACACTTTGCATCGGAAGTCAGGCGTCCGGATCACAGAGCAGGTACAGCTCATCCGACAGGAGCAACCCAACAACGTAGAATAACAATCACGTTTACTTTCCCCTGAGAAAAATATAGAATACCTCCATATGCTAAAATGCCAAGACACAATAAGATACATTATCAAATGTGTTTTAAGATGAACTGTGCTGTAAAAATATAATATATAAATAAAAGACATCATGCTTTTAATATTAGAAATGTACATCATGATATGTGTACTATAATACCCAAAACTAAATGCACATCAACTATTAATATTAAAATAAATGTTAGCAAACTTGACCTCATGCTATGAGTACTATAATATCATCCCACTTTTCATATCAAACTAAACGTTGCTCATTCTGAGGTGATTAAACTATATGCACGTCTTGCTATTACAGTAATGGTAGACGACACTGGGTCCATCAGGCTCTGGTTGTGAGCAGAGCCGATGGGCGGTTCATTAGCATACACTCACACCTCGGCTGGCTCTGCAGCCCACACCGGCAGCCAACAGTTGTACTCGAGGAGTGTTTAGTAGTGCTGCCAGTCTCCCACACACCACCTCCTCCTCCTCCTCCTCCACCTCCTCTTCCTCCACCCCCACCTCCTCCTCCTCCTCCACCTCCTCTTCCTCCACCCCCACCTCCTCCTCCTCCTCATGCACGACCACATGCTCCATGTGCATGCTGAACGCTACTAGTTATGTGAACGCACACACACATACACACACACACACACACTTGCATGTCCATGCCTGTACAGCCACACACAAACACACACACACACAAACACACACACACACAAGTCCCTGTGCGCATATCACACTGCACACACACGCATGCACACAATAACTGGATATATACCGTACAGTAGGCCACATACATACTGGTAGCTGGAATAACAACAAATACCAATGTCCATAAAAACTACACTCACAGAACTCACTAGCATTACATTGCACGTGCACTAGCATCACATCACACGTGCACTAGCATCACATCACACATGCACTATAGCATCATAAGTATCTCACTGATATATTGAATAAATATACAGTGAGGTCGTTCAGAATAGGGAATTTCACTAGTTACTAATACTGTAGTATCTACTAACATCTTACATCACATCTTACATGCACTAGCATCACAACACGCATGCACTATAGGCTACACGTGAGCTACACTGCACTTCAATGTCTGCATGCAGCGCGCCCTGTGGGGAAATGAAAGATTTAGGTCACACACGTGCAACAGACACACACACACACACACACACACACACACACACACACACACACAAGCACACACACACACACACACACACACACACACACGTGGCATTCACAGCTACTTTCATGTAGGTAGATCAATGTGGAGTAGACGACAGCAAATAGACTGCAGACAAACTCTCTCTCACACACACAAACACACACACACACACACACACACACACACACACACACACCCATCTACACACACACACAACGCAGGATCCCCGGGGATCTGGAGCTACGACAACGTCAGTAATTAAACATGAGGCGGCAGCACGTGCAGCCTCACGCTGAGAGATACAACACGAGAGAGTTCCCCTCCCGTCTGCAGTGTGTCCCCAGTCCTGAGCTGGTGTGTCCCCAGTCCTGAACTGGTTAAAGGTTTAGGTGATCTGCTGTATGTCAGTGTCCAGGGATAGGGTACAAAAAGGCCTTTGTCTCAATGGGAAAAGCTACATTGTACCAGCTGTACCAGCTAGTATAGCATCTGGCTCATGGACGAGTCTTCAACCAGCAGCAGTAACTCTCTAACTAACCAGATTAAATTCCTATTGCAGCATTTACTTCAAAATGGTCTCATACATAATCACATACACGCATACTTTAAAAACACACATGCACACACACACACGCATGCTCACACATTTAGTCATATTGTGCTCTTCATTTTATGAATATCCATCTCCATCGTAGAACCCACTGGTACCGAGCTTCAAACCATTCTGTGAGCTTTCAGAACTCTCTCTCTCTATCTCTCTCTCTCTCTCTCAATTCAATTCAATTCAATTTAAAGAGCTTTATTGGCATGTGAAACGTACATTTACATTGCCAAAGCGAGTGGTAAATAAAAACAAAAACAAAACAAATGTCTCTCTCTCTCTCTCTCTCTCTCTCTCGAAACATGTATTAATAATCAATTATAACAGGAAGTAAAAGACAAAAGACAACCACGCCACCAACATCAAGACAACCCCCCCCCGCCCCCCCCCCCCCCCCCCCCCCCCCCCCCTCCCTGCCTCCTTTCATGCCACACCCACTCGATTCACCCCTCGGAAGGCCGGTGGTAGTGGTGTGTATTTTGTGTGTAGTGTAGTGTGTAGTGTTGTGCAGTGTGTAGTGTGTGTAATGTGTATTTAAAAGCTTTACCCAGCATGTTATCTTCCATGGGAGGGATGGACACACACACACACACACAGAGATCAAACATTCAAACATGCATATTCACACACATGTGTGTTTGATGTGTCTATATATTATATATTATATAGACACATCAAACACACACATACACACACTCTTTGTGTTTGTGTGTGTGCGTGTGTGTGTGTGTGTGTGTGTGTGTGTGTGTGTGTGTGTGTACGAATATGTGTGTGCATGTGTGTGTGTTTGCATGTGTGTATGTATAACACAGAGCCAGCAGGTAAAAGGCAGTCAGCAGCAGGAGTAGCTGCTACACATAGCAGATCATGTGACCGCGGGCGTCACATGATCAGCCTCCACAAGCCTGCTGTGGTTCCAAGGCCAAGCTACTCTCTGTGTTGTGTAAGAGGCTTGGATAGCAGACAGCCTGAAGACACGCTGGTCTACGCCGCTCAAAGAAGGCTATGCTGCACTACCAGGCAGCAACACTCTGTATCTCCTAACATCTATGTCTGACTATGTCTATGACCCATTGTGGATCGGGGCAATGGTAAGTGGATGGACCGCATTCATATCGTGCCTTTTTAACCGCCGGCCACTCAGAGTGCTTTACAACTTGTGCCTCACATTCACCCATTCACACACACACACACACACACACACCACACACACACACACACACACACACACACACACACACACACACCATGACATACCATGACAACCATGCAAGGCAACAGCCAGCTGGTTGGGAGCAGTTAAGAGTGAGCTGTCTCACTCAGGGACACCTATTGGCGACACCAATTGGCGAGGAAGAGCCAGGGATCGAACCAGCAACCGTCCGGGTTGAAGTGGTCTCTAGTACCCCCCTGAGCTACCGCTGTGTGTCTATGTAAACTCGTTTTAGGAGCACGCACACACACTGTTTCCTCCCTTGCAGCAGCAATGCTTCAAATCACACCCAGATCTCTGTTTCAGGCTGTTCTGTTCTGTTCTGTTCTGTTCCTCTTTCCTCTGTCACCGTCTCCCCACTGATCTCCGGTGGGTCTCCCTCTCCTCTCCCTTGCTCCCCCTCCCCTCTCTTCTCCCCTGCTCCCCCTCCCTCCCCCCCCCTCCTTGTGGTCTAGTTGACAGCATCACGCTAACGCCGAGGGAGACGTCAACGCTAAGCTATTTCACATCTTCCATCTTGTTTTCACCACCTCCCCCCACCCCCCGTCCCTTTCCCTCCTGTCCCTCCACAGGGATCCGAAAAACATGCCTGGCCTAAACTAAAACAAGCAATAAAACAAAATAGAGATGTGTGTGTTAACACACAAAGGGGCTGCTAAAGCGAGCGTACAACCGGAGGACATCACAGCTCTCCAGCGAGAGGCAGCAGCAACTAGTGGCTAATACTTCTCCTTCACTCTCTCTTTGTTCTTCTGCTATCCACCTGCTCCTCATGAGTTAGCGTTGGAGATCAGAACAAAATATAGTAGTAGATTAGTAGAGTGGTGTAACGGAGCAGAGTGGAACACTCGCCTCGAGGAGCTGAGTAGAGAACAAGACGGGAAGGAAGGGAATGGGCAGAACAATCAAAAGAAGAAGAGAGGATGAGAAGGGAGGAGAAGATGAAGATAGAGGCAGATAGAGAGAGGTGGGGGAGTGTGGAGACAAGGGATAAGATAAAAAGAAAGTGAGAGAGAGAGAGCAAGACAGCGAGAGAGAGCGAGAGAGAACGCGAGAGAGAGAGAGAGAGAGTGTCAGAGAGATAGACAGCGATTTAATTGAGAGCGCGAGAGAGACATTCTAGAACAATGTATTATAATAATATGTTGTTGTTTCTTCTTGTGCTATTATAAATCCTGGGGCTGAAAGATTGATGGAAAAATAAATCTGGTCAGGTTTCATGTCTCATTGCAATCCAAACACTTTGTGAGACAGTCACAACCACACACACACACACACACACACACACACACACACACACACACCACGCGCACACGCACACACACGCACACACACTCTCTCTCCCCTCCACACACACACTCCTGTCTCAGAGTATCACACAATAATCTCCATCTCCCTCTCGTCAGGACCAGCTGTATCAGCAGTTACTCTGTTTTGTGTATCCCTGGTCACGTTCTCGTTTTTCTTAAACTCTATGGAGCGCTATAATTCAATTTCCTCTTCCTGCTAAAAACTTTTCCATTAGAGTTGTTTTCTTGATTAAACTACATTTTTTTGGGGCTCCATTACATCTTCCCCATCTCTCTCATTTTATGTATTCATCAATTTTAGGACATTTTGCAATCCGTTGTTCTCATATCTTACTAAAGAATTCAACATCTCAGTGACTTCATCTGCAGTGCAGTTGTATGGTCATATTGACTTTCATCTCAATATCGCAAATTGAAAAATATTCCAAAACAATAATTAGCATGGATAATATGTACCCATCATCATTAATCATCATTAGTCACACTTTATTAATGACTTGTCAATGCTGTGCACCTGTACACGATAATAAGCAATACTTTTTATAATAATAATAATATCCGTAGTGCCAGCTGGGGTCCCACTGCTTCAGGGCATGAGTGTTAGGCCTGGTCCACACATACACACGTATTTTTTTTTTTTTTTTCTTCAAGCACAGTTTAAAAAAAAAAATGAATAATACAAATTATTAGCAGTTCTAGGCCCCAAGTGTTATTTAAAGATGTAGCTGTGGTCTGAGGCATTGATGCATTGCCTGTTCAGAGTTTGTATTAGGATTCAGGCAGGGCTGCGTGGTCATAACATGCTGCATGATGATGCAGACTGCAGGCTTTAGTCTCTGCTCTCTGGATGACGAGAGGAAAGAAATCGATGACCTGGGGTCAGAAGGAGCTCGGAGTGGGGTTGGGTTTGGCTTAACTTCAATGATTCATAACATGAATCACCGTATTTATACATTTTGAAACGGCATATTCTTAAAGCACTTTTCAACACAGAACATGCAGCTCACAGTGCTTTGCTGAACAATTTACGATTAAATAGATATTAACATCACAGATAGCGAAACCATAAAGCATTTATATTTACATATTTTCTATATATATAAAAAATATACAATGGCAGCAGCATCAGAGTGTGATAGAACACAGCACGTGGAATCCCCTCAGCAGTGTGGATGGTGCTGACACAATATATTAATGTGTATCATCTTTCAATGTCATTATGTCCACGTACAATTAATGTATAGAAGTAGTTGATAGACTTCAATGATGATCACTCAATTTGAATACATATACAAGGCCTATAATAAATCATCACCCAGGATCTAAAAATGTTGCCGCTAAAGTTAGTCAAGTTGTGTTACTTACCTCCATACACAAATACACATGCACATGCATACACACACACACACACACACACACACACACACACACACACACCACACAACATACACACACACACCACACACACACACACAATACGTCTTATTAAACCCTGGGGGTTTGGGGTAAATGGCCTCTCAGCCTCACATGTGTTATACAACACAAGTGTCTCCTAATGAAGTCATCGGCCTTTTGACACCCGGCCCTCCCACTGTGTGTTAGTGTGTGTGTGTGTGTGTGTGATGCAGATAGATGTTGAATAACAACGGATGTGTCGATCATAAGCATCATAAGATGTGATTATAACCACCCAACGTCATCGGCCATGTTTGTTTACATCCATGACTCACGTCACATGACGTTTGGTCGGGAGAGTTTCAGTTTTGAGAGTCTGGAATCAGAGTTGGTCCTGAATGGAATCAGATAATCGTTGCACTCCACACACACACTTGTTGAGATGTATCAATACATGTTGTAACGTTTGTGGTCTCTCATGAGATGACGTGTTTCAAATATTAGTCTGTCCCCGGCATTACACTGACTCATGATCATCACTACAATATAAAACAATATAAAACACATTTTTCCCTCTTGTCTCTCTCCCTGTGTCTATCCGTCTCTCTCTCTTTGTGTCTCTCTCGCGCTCTCAATTAAATCGCTGTCTATCTCTCTGACACTCTCTCTCTCTCTCTCTCGCGTTCTCTCTCGCTCTCTCTCGCTGTCTTGCTCTCTCTCTCTCACTTTCTTTTTATCTTATCCCTTGTCTCCACACTCCCCCACCTCTCTCTATCTGCCTCTATCTTCATCTTCCTCCTCCCTTCTCATCCTCTCTTCTTCTTTTGATTGTTCTGCCCATTCCCTTCCTTCCCGTCTTGTTCTCTACTCAGCTCCTCTGCTCCGTTACACCACTCTACTAATCTACTACTCTATTCTGTTCTGATCTCCAACGCTAACTCATGAGGAGCAGGTGGATAGCAGAAGAACAAAGAGAGAGTGAAGGAGAAGTATTAGCCACTAGTTGCTGCTGCCTCTCGCTGGAGAGCTGTGATGTCCTCCGGTTGTACGCTCGCTTTAGCAGCCCCTTTGTGTGTTAACACACACATCTCTATTTTGTTTTATTGCTTGTTTTAGTTTAGGCCAGGCATGTTTTTCGGATCCCTGTGGAGGGACAGGAGGGAAAGGGACGGGGGGTGGGGGGAGGTGGTGAAAACAAGATGGAAGATGTGAAATAGCTTAGCGTTGACGTCTCCCTCGGCGTTAGCGTGATGCTGTCAACTAGACCACAAGGAGGGGGGGGGAGGGAGGGGGGAGCAGGGGAGAAGAGAGGGGAGGGGAGCAAAGAAGGAGATGTGTGTGTGTGTGTGTGTGTGTGTGTGTGTGTGTGTGTATGCATGTGCATGTGTATTTGTGTATGGAGGTAAGTAACACAACTTGACTAACTTTAGCGGCAACATTTTTAGATCCTGGGTGATGATTTATTATAGGCCTTGTATATGTATTCAAATTGAGTGATCATCATTGAAGTCTATCAACTACTTCTATACATTAATTGTACGTGGACATAATGACATTGAAAGATGATACACATTAATATATTGTGTCAGCACCATCACACTGCTGAGGGGATCTCCACGTGCTGTGTTCTATCACACTCTGATGCTGCTGCCATTGTATATTTTTATATATATAGAAAATATGTAAATATAAATGCTTTATGGTTTCGCTATCTGTGATGTTAATATCTATTTAATCGTAAATTGTTCAGCAAAGCACTGTGAGCTGCATGTTCTGTGTTGAAAAGTGCTTTAAGAATATGCCGTTTCAAAATGTATAAATACGGTGATTCATGTTATGAATCACTGAAGTTAAGCCAAACCCAACCCCACTCCGAGCTCCTTCTGACCCCAGGTCATCGATTTCTTTCCTCTCGTCATCCAGAGAAGCAGAGACTAAAGGCTGCAGTCTGCATCATCATGCAGCATGTTATGACCACGCAGCCCTGCCTGAATCCTAATACAAACTCTGAACAGGCAATGCATCAATGCCTCAGACCACAGCTACATCTTGGGGCCTAGAACTGCTAATAATTTGTATTATTATTTTTTTTTTTTAAACTGTGCTTGAAGAAAAGAAATAAAAAAAAATACGTGTGTATGTGTGGACCAGGCCTAACACTCATGCCCTGAAGCAGTGGACCCCAGCTGGCACTACGGATATTATTATTATTATTATTATAAAAAGTATTGCTTATTATCGTGTACAGGTGCACAGCATTGACAAGTCATTAATAAAGTGTGACTAATGATGATTAATGATGATGGGTACATATTATCCATGCTAATTATTGTTTTGGAATATTTTTCAATTTGCGATATTGAGAATGAAAGTCAATATGACCATACAACTGCACTGCAGATGAAGTCACTGAGATGTTGAATTCTTAGTAGATATGAGAACAACGGATTGCAAAATGTCCTAAAATTGATGAATACATAAAATGAGAGAGATGGGGAAGATGTAATGGAGCCCCAAAAAAATGTAGTTTAATCAAGAAAACAACTCTAATGGAAAAGTTTTAGCAGAGGAAATTGAATTATAGCGCTCCATAGAGTTTAAGAAAAACGAGAACGTGACCAGGGATACACAAAACAGAGTAACTGCTGATACAGCTGGTCCTGACGAGAGGGAGATGGAGATATTGTGTGATACTCTGAGACAGGAGTGTGTGTGTGGAGGGGGAGAGAGAGTGTGTGTGCGTGTGTGTGCGTGTGCGTGTGTGTGTGTGTGTGTGTGTGTGTGTGTGTGTGTGTGTGTGTGTGTCTCACAAAGTGTTTGGATTGCAATGAGACATGAAACCTGACCAGATTTATTTTTCCATCAATCTTTCAGCCCCAGGATTTATAATAGCACAAGAAGAAAACAACAACATATTATTATAATACACATTGTTCTAGAATGCTACTCTGCAGAAGAGGAGAGGAGGTGAGGAGGAGAGAAGAGGAGGAGATGAGGAGAGGAGAGAAGGAGAGGAGGTGAGGAGAGGAGAGCAGGTAAGGAGGAGATGAGGTGAGGAGGCGAAGTGGAACAAAGGTGAGGAGGAGAGGAGGAGCTGAGGAGAGGAGAGGAGGTGAGGAGGCGAGAAGGTGAGGAGGAGAGGAGATGAGGTGATGAGGTGATGAGGTGAGGAGGAGAGGAGAGAGGAGATGAAGTGAGGAGGAGAGGAGGTGAGGAGATGAGGTGAGGAGGAGAAGAGGAGAAGAGGAGATGAGGAGAGGAGAGGAGGAGAGGAGATGAGGAGAGGAGAGGAGGAGAGGAGATGAGGAGGAGAAGAGGAGGGGAGGAGGAGAGGAGAAGAGAAGAGGAGGTGAGGAGGAGAGGAGGAGAGGTAAGGAGGAGAGGAGATTTGGAAAGGAGGAGCTGAGGAGAGGAGAGGAGGAGATGAGGAAAGTAGGAGATGAGGGGGAGAGGAGAGGAAATGAGGAGGAGATGAGATGAGAATGAGAGGAGGTCTGGAGGAGAGGAGGAGCTGAGGAGAGGAGTGGAGAAGATGAGGAGAGGGGAGGAGGAGAGGAGAAGAGGGGGAGAGGAGAGGAGGTGAGGAGATGAGGAGGAGAGGAGATGAGGAGATGAGGAGGAGAGGAGAGGAGGTGAGGAGATGAGGTAAGGAGGGGATGAGGAGAAGGGAAAAGGAGGTGAGGAGAGGACTCAAGCATGACAAAGAAACAGAGGAGGAGAATGGAGGATGGAGAGAGAAGAGAACAGAAGAGAAGAGAAGAGGAAATGACAGAAAGGAGATGAAACCAACAGACCTTCAGCTCTGGGCTGCTGCTGCCTATTGTTCCCTGTGACACAGAGGGAACACACACACACACTCACTAAAGTTCACACACACACTAACGCACACTCACACACACACACTGACGCACACACACACACTGAGGCACATGCACACACACAAACACACACAAACATACACTAACGCACACACATACACGCTAACGCGATACAATAATGCACACATACACAGTAAAGCAACCACATGCATGCATGCACACACACACACACACACACACACACACACACATATATTATATATATATATATATATATATATATATAACGGTGACAGCTTATCCTTAGAGACAACCTATTTGTGTGATTACAGAGAAGCTCTTCCTCCCCACGGCCCCCTCATGGACGCTCACACACGCATGCCGACCTTACCTCTCCTCCAAGCGTCTCCCGCCGTGGGCTCTAATTGGAGTGGACAGGTAACAGACACATTCTCAAAGACCGACTCGAGTCACAGATGATGCGATTAACATTAACGTGATTCGCTTCATCGTGTCAAGATCGAGGAGCAGGAGGAGCAGGAGGAGCAGGAGGAGCAGGAGGAGGAGGAGGATGAGAGGGGGCGGGAGACGGAGACCTCAACACACAAAACTCACAGGATTGGTGGCAACTATGCATGCGTGCGTGCGGCTCACACGAGTGGGTGTACATGGTGAGGGATGGATGGATGAGAGAGAGAGAGAGAGAGAGAGAGAGAGAGAGAGAGAGAGGGAGAAAGACAGAGAGAGAGAGAAAGGGAGGGAGAGAGAGAGAGAGAGAGAGAGAGAGAGAGACAGATAAAAAGAGAGGCGCGTTGGAAGTGCAAGATGCAGAGAGTGGGAGAGATATTCTATATTATTCTGATTTTTATATTTTTATATATTATTATAGGCCTGTTATATACTGTCCTCTACTCCCCCCGAGTGCTTTCTAAAGGTGACAGAGTGGGCGTGGCGGAGGCACCCGCGGACGTCATCACACACGACACCTTGAGCCGAGAAGTTTCACATGTTAAAGGTCACACACATACACACGCACACGCACAAGCACACACACGCACACACACACACACACACAAAGCAAGGGCATCTTAACCAGTAAACCAGTTTAAACCCCAACCCTATATAATAAGAAAAGACCGCATCTTCGAATTTGAAGCAAACGACACTTCAACTCGAAACATTTAGGAGACTTGTGGGAAAAGTTATGGGAAAATCCTCATCATACTTTAAAAAGACAAGTTGGTCCAGTGAGTGAAATCCATTTGCGTTTCTAATCGATCACTATGAGAGTGGTTTATCCTAACAGATAAGAAACAACAACAACAACAACAATACTCTGAATGAAATGAAACCACATGTGGGCTACTTTTGCACAGAATAGTGCAAATTAACAACACCAAATTACATCACCAAATTACATCACCAAATTACAACAGCGCGTAACGGATGGGGATGGAGACGCGGCAACCGAACGCCCCCCGCCACCCCAGCCAGATGACCACTCACCTAACTTTTGCCGCCACGGAAGAGATCGCATCGTTCCTCAGAGTCTTCCTTTTGGACACCGCGGTTCCCATGCTGAGCTGGAAACGACACGGGAGGAAAACGCGCGAACCATCCCACTCCAATCACGATCTCCACTCCAATCACGAAATAAATCAATAAATGGTGTAGTCTACAACACCCGTAGCCTACCATACATATATTTTGTTTTGTGTTAATCTATCAATTGGATGATGCGTGTGAGTTGGCTGCGTTAAAAAATAAAATATTGGTTTGGTCAAGAAGAAGAAATGCGTAATTTGGGGGTTTGGAGCTGCGCTGCGCTGCTCTCGCCTCCACTCCACTCCTCTCCTTACGCGCTCCACTCCAACTGAGGCTCCGCGGCGCGAACAGACAGGATGGAAGTGAGGACCATAAAAGGAGTACCTGCCTGCCCCCCACCCCCCCCCCCCCCCCCACACACACACACGCACACACCCCCTTCCCCGCCTGCCCTCTCCATCCCCCCCCCCCCCCCCTCTGCGCACACCGACTGGTGCAGGTACAGGTGCAGTCTGGGTAAGGCTGTTAGATGGCAGGGTAGTATTTCACAGCACACACCTCCCAAATGTCCCATATGTTCAAACATATTGTATGATGCAGGATTAAAAGGCACAAGCCAGAGACCTTATCGTCCAATGAAGGAGAGTTGTGTTGAGTGTACAGAATGAAGCAAATAATCCATATTTGAGTCGTATCACTGAACCACTATAAGACATACTCATATCATAATGGAAGTATACAGTACAGTCGCCTCAAGACCAAAGGAAATCTCTAACAGAAAAAATAATAAATTCCAAATCCATATGCAATATGGCAAAATCTTGTTGCAATAAGCTCGTGCCCTCAAGGTCCCCTTCCTGGAAATGACAATCGTTCCGACCTTTGACCTTACAGATTGACCCGTGGGGGCGATGGATGGGATGTATCTCTTCCAACAATGCGATTTGATTTGAGTCTTCAGTTTTACCGACACAGTCATGTGTCATCTTCAGCTTCTGTCGCCGTATGTAGGAGCCATGTATATATTTATATTATGTTTATTTATTGCTAGTGTCAGCTGTTGTGTATGGTATGAGGCCACGTGGGTTGGACCGGCAATTAGCATTGTCTATTTTATTCACCTGTTCACCTGCATGGCGGAGGGGGGTAGAGAGAGGGGATGAGATTTGGTTTCTCACATTTTCTGTTGACTGCAAATCTCAGCATCCACAGTCACCTTTGCACATATTAATGTCATGTACTGGGTTTAGTTTTGTTTCCTTATTTTGAAGTGGACAATACATCTTTAAACGCATATCCTGAAGTGGAACTGGATTATGGAACCGGCGTCTCATACAGGTGTTGATTGTTCCTTGTCACTTGTTCCCTGTGAGAAAAAACACGGTGAGAACGCACGAGGCAAAGTACCATCCATCCATCCATCCATTCGCGTCCGCTTATCCGGGTTCGGGTCGCGGTGGCAGCCGGCTAGCAGGGCCCCCCAGGCTTTCCTTCTCCCCAGCCACACTCTCTAGTTCCTCCTGGGGGATCCCGAGGCGTTCCAGGCAGACGAGATATATAATCTCTCCAGCGGGTTCTGGGTCTGCCCCGGGGTCTCCTCCCAGTTGGACGTGACCGGAAAACCTCCAAAGGGAGGCGCCCGCGGGGGCATCCTAATCAGATGCCCGAACCACCTCAGCTACTCTTTCGATGCGGAGGAGCAGCGGCTCTACTCCGAGCTCCCTCCGGATGTCTGAGCTCCCTCACCCTATCTCTAAGGCTGAGCCCAGCCACCCTGCGGAGGAAACTCATTTCGGCCGCTTGTATCCGCGATCTCATTCTTTCGGTCACTACCCAAGCTCGTGACCATAGGTGAGGGTTGGAACGTAGATGGACCAGTAAATCGAAAGCTTCGCCTTCCGCGCTCAGCTCCCTCTTCACCACAACGGACCGGTACAGTGCCGCATCACTGGCAGACGCTTGCACCGATCCGTCTGTCCATCTCCCGCCCATGTTTGCCCTCACTCGTGAACAAGACCCTGAGATACTTGAACTCCTTCGCTTGGGGCCAGCAACTCACGAAGGAGGCAAAGTACCTAAGACGCAATTTCAGTTAGACCATTGTAGTTTTACCACCCCCCCCCCCCCCCCTTCCCCCGTCATAATTACGTATCCCAGTGTAAGTGAATTTTCCTTCACATCTTTCCTTGATGTTTTGCATCAATGCCAAGGAAAAGTGGTTAGGAGAAGAGGACGTAATCTCTTGACCTATTTGACCAGAGCCCAAGTGCAGACGGCAATAATCAGCCTCATGTGTGTGTGTTTGTGTGTGTGTGAGATTGAGTGTGTGTGTGATAGACATTAAGAGTTGTTGATGAATTAATGACGTAGGAAAATCTCAGGTACAAAGTGGCATTGTTCAACCATATTTTGAAACACTTGTTTCAGACAAAATGTGAACACACATTTATTTGTGTATTTGTGTAACATAAATTAACATGTTTCATTCTGCTGTGATTATTGTGAACAGTGAAAAAAGTATGTTGTTTTTTATCTAATTGTTGTCTCTATATAATCAAAAATATGATGGTGACAGAGCCTTGTCAAATAATCGTCGTCATCACAAAAGCATCTGGTCCATCTGGTAGCGTGTGGCACGTAGCAACCGCTAGCTCGTTAGCAGCAGGGGCGCACCTTGGGACTGCAAAAAGGTGAGCCAACAACTCCACCAAAACTAGCTGATAGCATCGAGCGGGTATAAATAGCACACTATGACGTTCAGCGCTGCCTCAAACCTCCAGCATCACAGGCCTCACACACCTGCCTCATTAGCGCAGATAAGGCCTGATATAGAGCGAGGGGGTGGAGCTAAATCTGTATGGAGATGAACTGAGCGGGGATGCTCAGAGCGCGGGGGTTCCTATCGGGTGGAGGGCCAGCCTTGTGTGTACAGATGTGTGGGGGGCGGAGCTTGAGGTGTATTTTTAGACCGTCTTTCTTGTGGGTTTTCTGCACGTTTTCCACCAAGCGAACAGCAGTCGGTTGTAAAAGAGACAAATGGCTCACTCATCACAACTGGGGACAGTAGGGCCTGCATGGGGTGAAGCCCAGTGCACGTCAGAGGCTGAAATACTAGCGCTGGCAGTGGAAGTCTTCAATAATAGATCTGTTTAACCTTTCAAACACAGATAAACAGCGGCTGGTTGTGTGGTCCGGCGAAACTGCTTTTTCCTGTCACTCAGATCTTGTGAATATTACAGATCATATAAAAGTTGACATCAACATCTGCCAGAGGGACATTTCCAGTGATTTCTTGCGTGCGTTGTGTGTCGCCATTGTCCAGACAACAGACTACGTCTAATGAGAACGATTGATTCATCAATGTTTAACACATCGGCTGCAGATCATGTCATGAACTCGCGTGTTGTTTCCGCCGCCTTTGTATTTACGGCTAGATTATCGGTGGAAACTAATCCCCAGTCACGGCTGGCTGCCGCCCGCCCCGCACCGCATCTTATTTAATTTGCTTACTGGAATCCGGAAGCCAAACAACACACCAGACACCGAGGCCAAGAACGCGGAGAGACACTTTCCCAAAGTCCATCAGAAGGGACGAACGCCAGACCTCCATAAATAATGCAAATCAGAGACAAATGAGGAGAAATGTAGACAGCTCTTTGGTTTCAAAGAGAAGGGAACCAGGTTACGACTGGAACGTCACGGTTGCTAGCACAAGTACGCAGTGAGCACAGGTGCCAAGCTACTAGCAGTTAGCAGTTACTAAGAGGTTAGCATTAGGTACGGGCCTAATAGAATTAAGTAGCTAGTAAAAGTATGCGGATAGAAAAGGTACAGGGCTTGTACAGGGCTTGCACAGGTGTGAGGCTAGCAGACTGGCAGAGGCTACAGAGGTCAACAGAGGCTAAGAGGCTAAGAGAGGTTACAGAGGCTAAGAGAGGTAGCACAAGGAGAGGAAGTCAACCCATCCTGACTTCTGAATGGAAGTTTTACACATTTTACTCACAATTGTTCACATCTTCACTGTGAGTGATTTGTGTGTTGACTCATTTATGTTTTCCAAAAAACTTTGATTTCGGAACCAATGACAAATGGTTGGAAAGAGTAATTAGCCTCACAACTCATGGTGACCATGAGTGTATTGTAATACACACCGTATCACCAGATGTTGGTACTACTACAAATTTTCCACTGTGCTGTTCATGTGCCTTTTAACACCCTCTTTTGCTCTCTCTTAGCCCCACCCCTCTCTCTGTTAGCTCCACCCCCTCTATCTGTTAGCTCCACCCCCTCTCTCTGGCAGCACGTGAGGCCCACCGGGTAGCGGGGAGTGGAACAAGCACGGCAACAAATCGTCGGCATGAATATTTAATCAGCCATCTGTGTTGGGCGCTCGGCGAGTGTGGCGGCTCGCCCACGCTTCACACGTGCGCCCGTTGCATGTTGCGTATACGCAAGGCATGCTAGCGGTCCATCACACACACACACCACACCACACATACACAACCGCTGGGTGGGTCTACCAGACAGCACATGCCGCTCAGAAGCGCGGACGGGAGGAGGAGGATTCTGTGAGTGCACAAGTATTCCACGTGCCGGCACAGTCTGCGCTGACTCGACAAGTCGATCTGCTGCTGCTGCTGCTGATGCTGCTGCGAAGCCGACGGATAGAAGCCGGCTTCGGGGCGCATGCACGTCTCATCTGCTTCACATGCACTTTCATCCATACCCTCATATTCTCACCCCTGGACTACTGCAACATTCTTGTCTCCTGTCTCAGCCAAGCCGCCTTGACACGACCGCAACTCGTGCGAAACGCTGCAGCCAGGCTACTAACCAAAACCAAAGCGTAGATCCCACACCACACCTATCCTCGCATTCCTTCACTGGCTCCCTGTAAATTATAGAATAGATTTCAAGATACTACTTATCACATACAAGGCCCTACATGGCCTTGGCCCTTACATACATTTTTGAACTTCTGCATCCTTACTCAGCCTCCAGGTCACTCAGACCATCCGACCAAGGTCTCCTATTTATACCCCACTCCTTACGCAAGTCCAAGGGTGATTGCGCTTTTGTCATCAGGGCCCCGTCCCTCTGGAACTAACTGTCTGCCCCCCTCTGTGAGATCAGCAGTCTGTAAACAGCTTCAAAAACTTCTCAAAACCCATCTTTATCATCATGCCTTCCCTGCAAAGAAGCTGTAATTTCTCTTTTGTTTTGTTCCTTTATGTATATTGTTGTGTATTGTATTGTATATCTCTGTGTCCTGTGCAGCGCTTTGTAACCCTGTGTTAAGAAAAGGTGCTATAGAAATAAAATCTTACTTACGTCCTTACTCTTCTCGGTCTGCTGGACCACACCGAATGGACGGGCGACGAGGCACAACCATTATGACCCAAGTCATGTCCTCATTAACGTGACACATTGAACAAGTAGAAATAACCCTCAAGAGCTCAAGAGCAGATGTCCCGATATACAACATGAACTGCTGTGAAGGCAAACAGCGACTGAGCTAATGACACAATGACGACAAGACCACCTTCTTCCACACAGATACATTTCCCCAACAATATGCACTGCACTTTACACACGGGTGTTGCATTGCGTCTATCTCATGTCCTGAGTTGTCCGTCGTCTTCTAAACTGCTCCGTGCCAAGTTGTTTCTTGTTTTGCAACACTGAGCACTGATGCTGCGTTCCATTTATACTCGGAAGTCCTGAAATTTCCGAGTACCGCGCAGTCCTGAAATTGGCGACTGGAACCCCCCTGAACTGTCCGGATATGAGCTGACTTGGATAGCGATGTGGATATACGACTTGGATATACGACTTGGATATACTTCCGGTGCAACACGTCAGTAGCTGGAAGCTTGGTAGTTAATATCCACTGTTTTTTAAGCTGATTTTGTGTCTGATTACTGGCTAGCATACACACAGTAGCTGTCGGCAACTTCATTATCTGTGAAGGGCTTATGTTGCTCATGGCTGGTTTGTATGCCGCAATATGTGCACGCGTAATTAGCGTTTTTTTATAACTATGGGTATTGCTTAACTAATGGCTAAACCTGGCTAGAGCAAACCCAAGCACAACAAAGGTTTTCCTGGAAGCGTCACGTTTGGTTTTCTGACTTGTTGTCATACTGGAACTTCAGCTCGAACCTCGGGTGTGACGTCTTTCACAGCTCCGACTTCCAAGGTAATGTCATCTCTCCAAACAACCGGCTGTGTGGTCATTAATTGAGTTTCATTGAGAAGGATGAGGACTGAGTGAAGAGCTCAAAGCTGCATGTTTCCTGGCCCACGATTGACCCCACTGACTGTCTTATGATGTAAATGAGTGAGTTTCTTCAGATGCACAAGATGCGTAAGGGCAGCAAAGTCTCATGTTAGGGTGTCCGCGACTCCTCCCAGCGCAAAAGGTTCTGAAGTGTCCTCTCATCTGCCTATTAGTTATCTCATGAGCGAGATACCCCCCTATACCCCGACCTTGCTCCTGAAGTACAGTACTTGGTAGCCTGGAATTATTCAACTGTAAGGTCCACTTTGGTTAAAAGCGTCTGCTCTGAAATTCACAAGTAATTCCATAAGAAGCAACGCAGCGTCTCCAATTAAAAGCTGTGCGCGTCCTCTGTACTGTTCTACTGTGAGACCCCCGTCGGTATTAAATATTGCCGATTATTGACTTTCTGGCATCTTCACATCTCGTTATCTCTGCATGTTGTTATGGTCGCTGTGCTGTGATTTCAGATATTCAAGGTGGACAGAAAGTCTGCTACTGAGCTACTACTGGCCCAGTGTAACAGTCTGTGCTGAATTCACAGAGCCAATCAGATTATGTTTTACGGTTACGCCAGTTGTAAAACTAGAAAAACCCTGACGGCATAAAACTCCCATTTTCATGTGTAAGTGTCCCATCGAAATGTGGAAAGCCTCCAATTCCTCATTTGATTGTAATTGCAAGACATGACCGTGAGGCTTTTCCCATCACACCACATTACGGTCAGAGCCGCCGTAACGTAATGTTTTCATGGCAGACCCTGCAAGGTCGTTTAGATGAATTGCTTTTAATTACCATCTACCCACCCAGCCCCGCCCCCTCCAAACCAGGCCCGCCCCCTCTCCTAGCAGGCGAGAGGAGGGCCTGTCCTACACTGTGAGGAGTGTTGGATAATAGGACACTACTCATGTTCACGCCACCATGCTCACACACACTCATGCTGGTGAAGACACAACAAGATAGGAGGAGATAAGGCTTGAGATGGCATAATAACGTGATGTAAACTGACGAGATGAAGTACGATCAGCTACAATGACATGTGAGATACAATGATAAAAGAAAAGAAAGAGATAAGGAAAGAGAGCGATCCGAAAACTATATCATCCACGACGCAAAAAGCCATTTTGGACACACATTGTCGACTGTGTCGAATACTCAACGCATGGACAAAATAAATGCATTCACACCTAACCACACACACACAAACACACACACACACACACACACACACACACACAGATTTACAACCCTTGTGTAGGTGCACACACACACAATCTCCCCCATCATTAACCTATACTAACATACTCCCACCTTGCTATCCCATTTCCCCCTCTCTCTCCCCAAGCGCTGATAAATAAAAACCTCCCCTCCCCCTCCACATCACAACACAGAATACCAGCGTGGAGCTATTGAGTTCAGCACTGCAATGGGCCATGCAATTGGAGGAAGAGGAGGAGGAGGAGGAGGAGAGACCATCACGTACACGGACGAGCAGGTGCAGCCCAAAGAAGGAGGCGAGCAGGGGGGGGGGCACACATAGCAGGTGGAGGCACGGAAGTCTTGGAGGTTCTGCTCCCTGCCGCTCTCCAGGGAGCGTAGATAAATCACAGTTAGGGCTGGACACGTACAAACCTCACAGTGTGAGTACACTGGGCAGTAAAACAGCACCGTGCTCCCAGGGACCAGAGGCCGGTGATAAAAGAAAAAGAAAAGGAGAAAAAAGGGGGGCTGCAAATCCATTGACTGTGTGATTGTTTTTTTTTGTGCAAAGACAGCCGTAGACAAGCGGAGAGGGACTTCACAGCACAGCACGGGAGCAGAGGTAGCGCTCCTGACTCTTCAATTTTTATCTCCTTCTGTTCTGTTCGTTTTGACTCAGGGAGGGAGGAGAGGAAGGCACTTTAGGAGGAGGAGGAAGAGGAACTATTATCTACTGCTGTGTCTGGAGTTGCGCACTAGCATATTAAATACTAGGAGAGAACGGTACCGAGTAGTACTATACGAAATCTGATGCATAAAAACTAAAAAGTACCTGGATGGGGTACTGTTCGTAGTATGCAAGAACTGGACACTGCAGTCCCTTGCGTTTTCGACAGGCGGGTGGTGATACAACAACTATGGCAGATGCTGGTTCAATGGTTCAAACCCAAATGTTAGAACGTAGCACATAGGAGTGAGGAGCAGGAGAGAGGGTGAGACAGGGGGAGGAATGGGGGAGGAAGAGCGATGGGAGAGAGAGGAGCACATGCACACGCAGATGCACATGCACACACACAAACACACACACACACACACACACACACACACACACACACACAAACACAACACAACCAGAACCAGCACCAGCACCGCATAATGGCCACCAAGTGACCATTATACACAAACACATGCACACACACACACACACACACACACACACACACACACACACACACAAAACCATCCCCACTACCACCATCGACACCACCACCACCTATCACTCCAGGCCTGACACCCTCACCCACCTCACACCCCCCCCCCGCAGTCCTATCACGTCGTGCGATCGCCTTGGATCGTTGTGCCAGACGAGCGGTCGCGTCATCTGCACGGGTCCATCCATCAGTGGACAGCTCCTGCTGCCTGCCAGGCTTACTGGGAAGGGTGGGGGGGTGGGTAGGTGGGGGGGGGGAGCCAGCCAGGTCCATAGCTGAACGTGATGATGTAAAGTAGAGGAGAGGGATGGAGGGGGGGGGGAGGAGAGAGGGAGGGAGGAAGGAGGAGGGAGAGGAGAGCAAGGAGAGGAGAGGAGAGGAGAGTGGGGGAGGAGGGAAAGGGGGAAGAGGAGGAGAGATGGCGGGAGGGGGGAGTGAGGATGGAGAAGGTGGAGAAGGGTAGAGAACGCAGGGTAGGAGGAGAGCGGGAGGAGAAGGGAGGGGATGAGTGAGGCGACGAGAGGGAGGAGGATGGGAGGAGAGAGGAGCAACGCGTGGAGGAGAGGGAGTGGTGGCAGGAGGCGGTCTTTGGCAACGTGCCAGCGGCGGGGTACGGAGGGGTGGGGGTGGTGTGGGTGTGTGGGGGTGCGGGTGCCGCTGGAGAGATAATTAGATTGGAGGATAGGATTCGGGATGTGTCCCTCCTAGCGGGGCTGCAAGCCAGTGAGCCATCAACGTCCGCCACCATCCCTCCCCACCGCCGGCACCACCTCCATCACCATGAGCCACAAACTCTCTCTCTCTCTCTCTCTCTCTCTCTCTCTCTCTCTCTCTCTCTCTCTCTGTCTTCGCTCTGGTGTGTCCTACATATTTCTAATTACATTTTCTCACACAAACGCACACACACACACACACCCTCACACAGGCATACAATACCCAGTGTACACAGAGATGCAGATCTTCTGTTTTCCCAAGCATATCGTTTCAACACGCAGTCGGCATCCAAATACCCTCTTCTCTGTTCCTGGCCCGGGCTGCCATCTCCCATCACACACACATCCATCAGCTACACCGATCAGTTTACCGCCTATACGTCTGCTGCCCGTCAACTAAACACCTGCACCTCAAAGTGAAAAGAACTAAATGCAGGTGCTTTCCACTGTCCAAGACCCTGTCAAGCGCACGCACTGCGTTCCACTTAGCTTCTGCCAAGTAAATTAGGCTGCTCCTGCATTAGCCAAGGTTGAAGCTCTCAGGGTGGAGCTCTCAGGGTGGAGCTCCTCTTGGCAACGAGTGGGGAGCACTAGATCATCATGCCCTACATCTGCAGGAGGAGGAGGAGGAGGTGGTGGAGGAGGAGGAGGAAGACTCAACCAGGGGGGTTTTGTCCCTGTGTGTCCCCGATCCAGGACAACCACGATTTTATGAGACATCCACCAACGATATAAGAGAGGAGGAAATGGAGGCACTGCGGTGCATTGTGGGATACTTGCTCCTGATTAGTCAATGACGTTCCAAGGGTGTGGATTATTTTCCCTTAACGGGCCATGTCTGTCTTTTAACAGCTCCACATCATATCAGCTCCACATCACATCAGCTCCATCATCATGAATTCAACATTAACAACAACGGTCAAATATAACTATCGACTAGATGTTTCCTTGACAAGACTTTCGGGATTGGCGGTACGGCCCAGGTGAAGCCAAGGTTGCTTCCTACCACCGAAGTACACACTGTTGTGATTTAGTCTATATATATAAATATATATATATATATATATATATATTGTATATGCAATATTCAAAGTGCTTTTGTTGGCACAAAAGTTGAAACAATCAAATAAGGAGATCATTATGCATCCCTGTCATGTCACCATGTCACAAAAGTTAGAGTTTCTTTTTGATTCAACATGAAATTAAGTTTATTTTATTCTGTCTATTCCCATCGCTGGACATGATACAAAAAAATAAAATAGATGTTGAATAATGAAACCCGGAGTGGCATGAAAATGAGAAAAACTAAAACCAGCGTCTGCCATACATTTCCTCCAAAAAAGTGCACTGACTGGGATTATGGTTGGGATGAACCTCTGCTTCTGCATCGCAAGGTAAGATAAGCTCCTCCTTTCCTTCTCACGATGTAATACTCCCTTCACGCCACGACTGAGAGACACAGCAATGTAAGTGATTTAACAAAGCGTGACACTTGTGCATTGTGTGTGTGTGTGTGTGTGTGTGTGTGTGTGTGTGTGTGTGTGTGTGTGTGGGAGGGGTGGTTGTTGGGGTGCTGGTGTGTGTCAATGAGGTGATGAGGTGGTAGTACAGGGGGTGACAGCAAACATCATACTCCTCTCTTCGCCATTTCGTTCTTCGGGACACGGGACAAACCAGCGCTGCACCACAGCTTGGAATGATGATGATATTTCATAGATTTTCATTTTCCTGGATTGAGGCCCTCACGAGATTGCAAGGCGTGAAGGAAATCCGTAATCAATATTCTGTCGGCCATAACTGCCATATCTCAATCACTTTAACAACCGACATCAAACATCCTAAAAAAATCAACAGTCACCAAACATTCAAAAATCAGATGACCATCAAACACCCAAAAATCAAAAATGACATCCAACAACCAATATCTAACGCCCAACATTCACCATCTTCACACGTGAGGAGCTCCAGTGACCCAGCACAACCATAACAACCGACCATTGTGGGCTCGTTGGTGTTTGTTTCAGTCGTGTCTCTGCAGATGTGAAGGCAAGCGACCGCAGAATTGACCAACCACCCCACCTGTGGCACGCCAGCTGTGGTCCGTCCACGGGACCGGGCAGACGGCGTGCCGCTGGCGGTGAGATGTCCTCTGGGAAGTGCTAAGCTGGCCCCCTTCCTGCCACATGTTCACCTGCCCGCTGACCCCCCGGCTCAACTGGAGCAGGTCAGGCTCATGTCTGGGGACGTGACCCCTTTTCGTGGTGGGAAGGCAAAGCGGCCACACAGGGTGAATTCCAATCTGCCAAACCTCAGATCTCAGAGACAACACACCACCGGTAGGTAGGTATACACCACAGTGTGTTGCGCAGCGGTGCCCATTTTTCCTGCATGGGGTCGATAGAGAGCGTACATCACAACCTCCGGTGTCCCTTATGGGACCTTATTTGGGAAAGAAAATCGATATGGTAGTCAACGGTGACAGACAAATACTCATTGGGGGCAGTAGCTCAGGACGTAAGAGCAGTTGTTTGGCAACTGGAAGGTTGCTGTTTTGATCCCCGGGCTCCGCCTAGCTAAGTATTGAGGTGTCCCTGAGCAAGACACCACCTAACTGCTCCTGATGTGTTGGTTGTTACCTTGCATGGTTGACACTGCTGTTGGTGTATGAATGGGTGAATGTGAGGCAACTGTAAAGCTCCATATATATATATTTTTTTTATTGTGCCATGAATTACACGTATGATGTCCGTCAATTCAAGCGATAATCTTGCCAAGTCAAAGAAAGTCGCACCATGTCGTATTTTATAAGATTATGAAAATACATTAGAAAGACTACAACACCCAGCAGCAGCATAAGCGACGTCATAACTTTCTCCCTTCCACAAGCTACCCAGAGCCACTGAAGCTAACGTTTGCGCGATGCCTGTGTGTATCATACTTCATGTAGTCACATGAACAATGGGTCTTCAATGGCTTCTCTGCTGAAAAAGGAACCAGGATCAAACATTGATTTGTCTCTCTCCATTGACTACTATACATGTCTCCCAGAATAAGCTCCCATGGGCCACTGCAGGAAGGGGCGTGACTTGTGGCCCTCTATTTCTTCTGCCTACGCCTGCTGTGTATGACACTTGTGTTTTTCCAGCTGATCAAGTTAAACGGCCTGGATGAGCGAGCCGGCGTGGGATGGAACACGCCTCTGGTGTGAAGACCAGGACGCCAGAAAGTGCCGCTTCCGTTTGCGATCTACGCTTGAGCTTGAGCTTGCTTTGGTGTGCTTAGGCCTGAGAGACAAAAGAGAGAGACAACCAGAGAGAGAGAGACAGAGAGAGAGACAGAGAAAGAGAGGGAGAGAGATAGAGAAAGAGAGAGAGAGGGAGAACAAGACCAAGGCAGAGACAGAGAGAGAACAAGAGCGAGATGGAGGCAGAGACAGAGAGAGAGAGAGAGAGGGAGGGGGGGAGAGAAGGAGAGAGAGAGATGAGAGAGAGAAGGAGAGAGAGAGAGGGAGAGAGAGAGAGAGAGGGAGAAAGAACGAGAGAGCGAGAGAGAGAGAGAGAGAGAGAGAGAGAGAGAGAGAGAGAGGAGGAGAGAGAAAGAGAGAGAGAGGAGAGAGAAGGAGAGAGAGAAGGAGAGGAGAGAGAGAGAGGAGAGGGAGAGGGGGGGTTAAGAGGAGATGAAGGAACAAACAAAAGAAAGCCAGAAATGGTTAGGTATTTAAATAATCAGCGTGGAGTCTGAATCACCCTGATGCTAACCCCCCCCCCCCCCCCCCCCCCCCCCCCTCCCCCCTCTTACTCATCCTCCTCCTCCTCATCCTCCAGCTGTAGGGCATGATGATCTAATGGTCTCCACTCGTTGCCAAGAGGGGCTCCAACCTGAGAGCTCCAACCTGAGAGCTCCAACCTGAGAGCCCCAACCTTCGCGAACGGAAGAGCGGGAAAAATACAATGGCAAAATCCTAGCCAATCGGGTTGAGTCATGACTTTCTCCACACGGTAACCCCCTGTCGGTCCAAAACAAATTTGAGTCTGGAGTTGAATGCCCTTTAGAAGAAGTGCCCCCACTCTGTGCTCTGTGCTCTCCACAGGTTAACACGAGGCTGCACTAACAGGACCTTGTCGTTCTGATGTCCTTCTCCAGCAAAAGAAGAAAAAAAACGCTTGGAAATGCAATCTGACGTGGGCCTGGTTGCTGGGGTCTACGCTTTTAAAGGCTGCAGCCTCGTGGGGAAGATTGAAGACTTTTTGAGTGTGATTTGTTAGGAATGCCATCGCCATCCACTCAGTAGTAAGTGGAATGCACTGAAAAGATCTGTTCTGTTCCACTGCCCCTGCCTCCATATGAGCAGATTTAGATGTTGGCCCGTCCATCTTTGCCTGTCAATCAGGGCTGTGTGAAATGCAACACTCCTCACTGGCAGAGACTGGTAGAGAGGTAGGGGATGTCTTTTGGTTGTTTGTTTGCTAAATCTGCCTTGCTTCTGCTCTTTTCTCCCCTCTCTCCTCTCCTTACAAGTCTCAAACCGTCCTTAAAAGCTTTAAGGACCTAACTGCGTGCGCTGGTACATTTAGGTTAACAAATAAGCGTAAATGATCTGTGATACTTCATCAGAAGCTGCCAATATCTCTCACGTCATACATCTTCTATGAAATGGGGCCAATGTTTCCCAAAAGTGTGTATTCCAAAAGTGGCTTTCAGGTCTTTCTTGGGCATCCATGCACACCCCCACCTAGTGAGACACTCCCGATCTCCCGGAGTTCCCATTTGGTTTCTCCCACCCGATCAGTCGAGACTCGGTTCTACTGAAAGAATTGGAGTTTCAGTTCATGGCGAGCAAAGTCGGCGGCTAAGGAAAGTGTATCAATCTACGGAGCAATCAAAACTGTTTTACTGGGAATAGACAGAATAAAAATGTCAAAACATTAACAGAAATAAGCAGGTTGAGTTGAGTTTGGGGAACAATGTACGGCCACGCCCACACTTGGAAACCATTTGTAGTGAAACGCAAATATGAATATCAGATCTCAGTCTCACAAGGCTTTCAATAGACAGCTAATGTGCTTAAAACAATCATTTCTCCTCTGCATAATGTATGAATGTGTCACTCGCATGATAACGTGAATGAAGGGTCCCCGGTCCCTCTCTCTCGGACGCTCGACGTATTATTATGTAAATCTTGCCCATATAATCCCAGACAGAATCACCTGGGGGCCGCCTGCAAATACAATCCTTCCCACTGTTTGTGGTCTGTGTGTGATTATATTTTATCCCCCTCCTCTCTCTCTCTCTCTCTCTCTCTCTCTCTCTCTCTCTCTCTCGCTCTCTTTCTAAATAATTCACCATGCTGCTGGACCACTTAATGTTGATCTATTCACTCAACGTTAAACAGACCTCAGAGCTCCACAGGGACTCCTCCTCATCCTCTTCCTCCCCTCTTCTCCTCCTCCTCCTCCTCCTCGCTCATCACTAACTGGCTAACTGGGTCGGCTCAGCCAGCAACGTATGTATTAGTGTCTCTGGGCTGCGGCGGTGGTGATGATATATGTAGGGTTAAGCGTGTGAGTGTGTACGTGTGTTCCGGGGCTATCTCAAGCTGCTGTTTTGAGAGCAGACGGCTTCAGGCTGCCCACCAGGGAGAGAGAGAGAGACACACACACCGGCCATGGCAGGAAACTCAATTTAATTTCTCATTTTCACTCGGATCCCATGTCTGATGTCACATCCATGCGTCATCGCAGAGGGTGTGTGTGTGTGTGTGTGTGTATGTGTGTGTGTGTGTGTTGGGGGCACTAATAGAGTCTCAATGTGGGTGTGCTTCTTTCGTTAACCTCTTTAATGTCTGGAGACGAGATCTGCTCATAAACACTTGAATCTGTGGCTTTGGACATGCGCTCGGGGTGCATGTGCACACACACACACACACACACACACACACACACACACAAACCACACACACCCACCCACCCACACGCACCCACACAAGCACACACTCTGAGGACAGGGTCTGTGATTGAGGGCAGCTGGGTCATGTCCTTGTCCGTGGTTTTCCTCCTGGTCGGGCCTTAAAACGCATCCTCAAGTAAATTACCAAATTCAAGTGAACAAAAAGCAGCTGAATCTGAAGGATATTTATAGACACACACACACACACACACACACACACACACACACACACACACACACACACACACACACTCACACAAACATCCACACACACACACTCACACACGTCTAGTAGTACCGAGGTCAGGGAGTTGCTCCACTGACCTGGTAGTGAATATAAATTAACACAGGAGCTAAATCAATTAGCCTTGACTGGCTGCTCCCACAGACCGGCCTCATCGATTGGAAGGGATCCATGCCTCAGCGTGTCACACAGATGGACATACTGTACGCAGTGGGTGTATGCGCGCATGTGTGTGTGTGTGTTAGTGTGTGTGTGTGTGTGTGCATGTGGGTGGACATGTGCCAGATCTACAGGCCCTTGCGTCATCTCCTAGCTGTATCCTGACCCACTTACCTGGCGCTGGAGGGGGGTGTTGGCTCCTCCCCCACAATCTGGTGGAAAACTAGAGATTACGGAGCAGCGGCACGGGGATCATAAAAACAAAAGCACACACGGAAATATGGCCTAATATATTTTCTCATATCTCTGACATTGTGTGCAAATTGTGTACAAACACTTTCTGAATATAAAGTTGACTGTTCAAGAGTTAAGGAGTAAACAACAACTAACAGAGACAAAATGGCTCCTAGCATTTAACGTCTAAGTTATGCAAGTGTCACCTGTTGCACGGTCAAATTATGTATTTTCTTTCTAAATAGCAGACATATGCCTCTTATATATATTTATCTCTAGGTTAAGTAGACCTCCAGGCCAGCGTTCCACAATTGCGCTGCTCATGTTGCCACCTAACGTAGCTTTAGTGACATCCATCAAACACATGTTTGAATTAATTAAAAAGTGAATAAATTAATTGATTCATTAATTATTTAAAACAAAAGGGTTAAATGTAATTAAGTGAATTAAATTAGAAAGAGGGGGGGCAGTAGCCCTGGAGGTAGGTTATCTGGCAACTGGAAGGTTGTTGGGTCGATCCACCTAACCCTAACGGTTCCCGACAAGCTGGCTGTTGCCTGGCATGGGTTGACACTGCCGTTGGTGTATGAATGGGTGAATGTGAGGCAATATTGGAAAGTGCTTTGGATAAAAGCACTATATAAATTCAATCCATTGACCAGATGGAGAGCCATTAACTTAGTTTGATTCAAAAAAGAGCAAGAGGAAATGTACAAAAGCAAACATTTCAGACATATTTGAGCTTCAGATGGCTCAAATCCATGCAACTCATTAGCGTTAGCTTGTTAGCCTATTCTTGTTTGCAGTGTCCCCCCAGGGTCTGAGTGTCATGTCTGTGATGTCTGCGCCACGCCCCAGAGTGATTGGTTAGCACCGAGCGTCGGTGGAAGGTCAGCGTGACAACTGACCCTGGGCCCCTCCCAGTCTTCATTAAAAGGTTCCCTAACATTACTCTGCCCGCTGCCTGCATATCGGCATCACTCCTGCTACTGAGTGGATCATTGTCCCTGAAAACCAACATAATGAGGAAGTCCAGGTGGGCTTAATAAGCTACTGCTGTCTAGACTAGCTGAGGTCTGAACTGCTCATCATACTGTTGGACATGTATTTCCATTGGCGGAATTAGTGTGCAAATGTCAACATTTCACTCTCACAAACCAGTCCAGTCTAGTGAGTCAATCTAGAATTCAGTCCAGTTTAGTTAGTCCATCTAGAAACCAGTTCAATCCATCTAGAACCAAGTCCAGTCTAGTGAGTCTATCTAGAAACCAGTCTTATCCATCTAGAACCAAGTCCAGTCTAGTGAGTCTATCTAGAAACCAGTCCAGCCCATCTAGAATCCAGTCCAGCGTGGAGAGTCCATCTAGAACCCAATCTAGTCTAGAAAGGCCAGTCCATCGAGAAACCAGTCCAGTCCATCTAGAACAGAGTCCAGTATAGTCAGTCCAGACCAGTCTAGAAACCAGTCCAGTCCATCTAGAAACCAGTCCAGTCCATCTAGAACCCAGTCCAGTCCATCTACAACCCAGTCCAGTCTAGTAAGTCCAGTCCATCTAGAAACAAGTCTCGCCAAGAGATTTCATCTATTGCAACAGAGAGAATCGCTCACAGCAGAGCCACGAGGACAACCATGTTGTCATATTTATATCATTTATGAGTACTGCCAGGCCAAGTCCAGTACAGCCGGGCAGATAAATATCCTAAAAATGATGCAAAATGGATAGCGGTAGCATGGATTGCCTCCATAAATGTAATCAACAATGTATTATTATTGCAGTAATAATTCAGTAAAAGGTTCATAATATTAGTCAGTGGATACATTGAGTTATGGGACAACGTGACAGTTTTATGAACTACAGATGACAGAAAATCAGTTGGACAAACACATTAAATGGATGGGATGAATAAGTAAATATAATCAACAATGTAGTGAATATATTAACAATAACCATTTACATTTAGCAGATGCTTTTATCCAAAGAGTCTCATAGGACATCTTTTATACATGAAGGATCAGGTAGGGGTTAGACAGTGAATACAGAGACAGGTCATTAAGGAGCAGATAGGGGGTTAGACAGTGAATACAGAGACAGGTCATTAAGGAGCAGATAGGGGGTTAGACAGTGAATACAGAGACAGGTCATGAAGGAGAAGGTAGGGGTTAGACAGTGAATACAGAGACAGGTCATTAAGGATCAGGTAGGGGTTAGACAGTGAATACAGAGACAGGTCATTAAGGAGCAGATAGGGGGTTAGACAGTGAATACAGAGACAGGTCATTAAGGAATCGGTAGAGGTTAGACAGTGAATACAGAGACAGGTCATTAAGGAGCAGATAGGGGGTTAGACAGTGAATACAGAGACAGGTCATTAAGGAGCAGATAGGGGGTTAGACAGTGAATACAGAGACAGGTCATTAAGGAGCAGGTAGGGGTTAGACAGTGAATACAGAGACAGGTCATTAAGGAGCAGGTAGGGGTTAGACAGTGAATACAGAGACAGGTCATTAAGGAGCAGATAGGGGGTTAGACAGTGAATACAGAGACAGGTCATTAAGGAATCGGTAGAGGTTAGACAGTGAATACAGAGACAGGTCATTAAGGAGCAGATAGGGGGTTAGACAGTGAATACAGAGACAGGTCATTAAGGAGCAGATAGGGGGTTAGACAGTGAATACAGAGACAGGTCAATAAGGAATCGGTAGAGGGTTAGACAGTGAATACAGAGACAGGTCATTAAGGAGAAGGTAGGGGTTAGACAGTGAATACAGAGACAGGTCATTAAGGAGAAGGTAGGGGTTAGACAGTGAATACAGAGACAGGTCATTAAGGAGAAGGTAGGGGTTAGACAGTGAATACAGAGACAGGTCATTAAGGAGAAGGTAGGGGTTAGACAGTGAATACAGAGACAGGTCATTAAGGAGCAGGTAGGGGTTAGACAGTGAGATGCCGTGGACATACAAAAAGAATGTTCATTAGGAGCAGCAGAACATGATTAACGTGCAAGCTCACTGTTTGATTGACAGCTGCTCTAACAGGGCTAATTTTCGTCATTAGAGGGAGTTCCTCCAATCAGCATCAACAGATCAGGTGCCAATATCAACAGTATGCAATATGCAATCATGATCATCACTACAATATAAAACAACATGTTCCCCTCCGTCTCTCTCCCTGTCTCCATCTGTCTCTCTATCTCTCTCAAATCAATCTCAATTTTCAATTTCAATTTAAAGAGCTTTATTGGCATGGGAAACGTACATTTACATTGCCAAAGAGAGTGGTAAATAAAAAGTATATTTATAAAGAACTAAATATATACAGTAAAAGTAAAAAGAAATCTAAAAAATACAATAAAAAGGAAGAAAGAAATTAGAAGAAATGAAATAGAAATGTTTTTTAAAAAAAAATGAAATAAAAAGATATATATATAAAATATATATATACAGTATATAATAATAATACAAAAATACAAAAATACAAAGTAAAATAATGATGATAATAATAAAGTGCCATTGACAGGTGATTGACAGTTTTTATGGAGGTTGTATTCCGTTGGATGTCCTTTTCCTGTCTCTCTCTCTCTCTCTCTCTCTCTCTCTCTCTCTCTGTCTCTCCCCCTTAGTGCTGCTGGTGGGTTTATAGAGTCATGTTTCTAATGATGAACATGACTCATAATGCTCTTATTCACTCTGAGCGCATGTGTGTGTGTGTGTGTCAGCATGTGAGTATACACACACGTGTGAGAGTATAAGCATATGCGTGAAGATTTCTCCGGCGCCACACTCCTCATCATCATCCCCCCCCTTGTGAGGGTCTCAGCCGAGTAAACACGAAACACGAAACATGAAACATCCTCGCTTTACTGGCTCCGTGTTTTACGACACCGTGTCTTCACAGGCGCCGCGTCTGAGTGGCTTTGACTGCTTTAATTAATAAACAGATGCACCCTCCTCCTCCTCCCCTGGTTGTGAGGGGTAGGAGGGAGGGAGGCGTGTAGCTGAGCGGCGAGTCACGAGTCACGGGCGAGCGGAAGTAGTACACCGTATAGAACACTCTCCCCACCGGGAGTACGGGAGCCCCGCTTAGTTGACTTGTCAAAGACTCGTCAAAGCCCAAAGCACGTGGGCCGCATTTTGACGTTTTCCCGCCCAAAAAAACACTTGAGTCCTCGACGAGGCGAGTGGAAAAATACAGCCATGCCACACACACACACTGCATTGCTCTGTTAAATAATATGCTTTAATGATTTGATTCTACCTCTTTTTTGGGGTGGTGCTACACACAGTATATGAAGCGGAAATCACGCTCTTGCTTCGGGGTTTATACCTACAGATCAATTATTACAATGTACAATTTTATCATGTTGATGTATACATGTTGTACTGTATGTATACATGTTGATTATTGCTGATCAATAAAAAATTAAGACCGCATTTATAGAAGTACGAGAAGCTATCAGGATCACTGCCATGCGGTCTGAACCTGTACCAGGGTTCTCTGTCTCTCTCTCTCTCTTCAAGAGGAGTGGGAGGAGGAGGAAGAGGAGGAGGACTCTCAACGCACTGTGGAGAGATTGACATTCCCCTGACATTGCCTTGGTTTATTTAATACATGCGGCGCAGGGGCTGACAGAGCGCCAACCAGCACCCTGCTGCTCATACTGTCATACTGACACAACGTTGCAGGGTTGGAGAATGTTGAGCGTTGTTTACATGAAAGACCTCTACCGGCGTCCACACATGCCTCAGACCACACACACATGCACACACCTCCAACTACACATGCTGGTCTGAGGAGAGGGTGTTGAGGGCGAAGCTCTTTGCAGTTCACCTGCAACGCTTAATAATTCAACGGCCGGCTGCATCGTGGCGACCGGCGAAAAACCACAAGGTTGAAAGATTATTTATTTACATTGTTAGTTGTCCTTACCTTTTTTTTTTATATTCTTACTCGAACTTTTGTGGCAATTGCCTGCTGTATTCCCGTTGGATGTCTCCTGCACGGCCACATGGCAGAGGTGCGTAACCCTTCCCAGCAATACGCCGGGGGTACCAATCAAACGTGAGCAATTCCTCTAATGTGATTCTTCACTTGTAGCCTGACTCACGACACAGACAGCGTACGTATTTCATGATTGAAATACAGCTATCGTGCACTGAGTCAGTTCACTGGACCGACGGACTACATCATCATGAATCAAGGGGAAGCGATCACAAGATGCAGGAGGTATATTCATAAGTAACCATTTGTATAATTTGCCCCGGTGGATTGAACCAGTTCCTTGGGCGGTATAATCAGAGAGGGCCGTGCTGCGGTGTCCTATTCCTTCAGGGGTGGGGTGGGGGGTGGGGAGGGGGGGGGGGGGGCAGCAGATTGATGTGTCAGCCCCACGTCAGTTGACACATGGAGCTGCTGGGTCTCACCGCCCAAACCAACCACTGACACCACACCCTCCCCTTTAGTCCCGTCCGGTGGGTGAACGCGTCACCCCGTCGATCACCCTCGCCACCGTCGTGTCTGCTCCTTTTTAACGAGCTGCTCTTTAATCAGCAAACTGCTTCACTCCCACCACGCGGCCATGACACACACACAAGCACACACACACACACACATGCACACACCCACGCATACATATACACACACACACACACACACACACACACACACAGTGCTGCTCTGGCAGACAACGCAACATGGCTTTTATAGATGATACTGTGAGGTTTATGGAGTCACCAGAGAGAGAGAGAGAGAGAGAGAGAGAGAGAGAGAGATTCACACATAAGTGTATGCGTGTACCTGTATGCTGTAGTATATTACACTTTATTTTTTATTTTGAATTTTTATATATATTTTATTACACTGTAATGTATACTGCATATTGTACTGTCAGATATTGCATTGTCCTGTAATCACAATAGGCTGCACAATGCTCCCACCCAATGGCTAAACACAACACCTGCGTTACCTTAGCTGACAGTAGAGTATCTACTGTGTTACTGGTCTTCACAGTACCGTATCTACTGTAATACTGGTCTTCATAGTAGAGTATGTCCTGTAGTAATGGTCTTTAAAGTACAGTATCTACTGTAGTACTGGTCTTCACAGTACAGTATTACTGTAGTACTGGTCTTCACAGTACAGTATTTACTGTAGTACTGGTCTTCACAGTACCGTATCTACTGTAATACTGGTCTTCATAGTAGAGTATGTCCTGTAGTAATGGTCTTTAAAGTACAGTATCTACAGTGTTACTGGTCTTCACAGCACAGTATTACTGTAGTACTGGTCTTCATAGTACTGTATCTACTATAGTACTGGTCTTCACAGTACTGTATCTACTGTAGTACTGGTCTTCATAGTAGAGTATCTCCTGTAGTACTGGTCTTCACAATACAGTATTACTGTAGTACTGGTCTTCACAGTACCGTATCTACTGTAATACTGGTCTTCATAGTAGAGTATGTCCTGTAGTAATGGTCTTTAAAGTACAGTATCTACTGTAGTGCTGGTCTTCACAGTACAGTATTACTGTAGTACTGGTCTTCACAATGCAGTATTACTGTAGTACTGGTCTTCACAGTACCGTATCTACTGTAATACTGGTCTTCATAGTAGAGTATGTCCTGTAGTAATGGTCTTTAAAGTACAGTATCTACAGTGTTACTGGTCTTCACAGCACAGTATTACTGTAGTACTGGTCTTCATAGTACTGTATCTACTATAGTACTGGTCTTCACAGTACTGTATCTACTGTAGTACTGGTCTTCATAGTAGAGTATCTCCTGTAGTACTGGTCTTCACAATACAGTATTACTGTAGTACTGGTCTTCACAGTACCGTATCTACTGTAATACTGGTCTTCATAGTAGAGTATGTCCTGTAGTAATGGTCTTTAAAGTACAGTATCTACTGTAGTGCTGGTCTTCACAGTACAGTATTACTGTAGTACTGGTCTTCACAATGCAGTATTACTGTAGTACTGGTCTTCACAGTACCGTATCTACTGTAATACTGGTCTTCATAGTAGAGTATGTCCTGTAGTAATGGTCTTTAAAGTACAGTATCTACAGTGTTACTGGTCTTCACAGCACAGTATTACTGTAGTACTGGTCTTCACAGTACTGTATCTACTGTAGTACTGGTCTTCATAGTAGAGTATCTCCTGTAGTACTGGTCTTCACAATACAGTATTACTGTAGTACTGGTCTTCACAGTACCGTATCTACTGTAATACTGGTCTTCATAGTAGAGTATGTCCTGTAGTAATGGTCTTTAAAGTACAGTATCTACAGTGTTACTGGTCTTCACAGCACAGTATTACTGTAGTACTGGTCTTCATAGTACTGTATCTACTATAGTACTGGTCTTCACAGTACTGTATCTACTGTAGTACTGGTCTTCATAGTAGAGTATCTCCTGTAGTACTGGTCTTCACAATACAGTATTACTGTAGTACTGGTCTTCACAGTACCGTATCTACTGTAATACTGGTCTTCATAGTAGAGTATGTCCTGTAGTAATGGTCTTTAAAGTACAGTATCTACAGTGTTACTGGTCTTCACAGCACAGTATTACTGTAGTACTGGTCTTCATAGTACTGTATCTACTATAGTACTGGTCTTCACAGTACTGTATCTACTGTAGTACTGGTCTTCATAGTAGAGTATCTCCTGTAGTACTGGTCTTCACAATACAGTATTACTGTAGTACTGGTCTTCACAGTACCGTATCTACTGTAATACTGGTCTTCATAGTAGAGTATGTCCTGTAGTAATGGTCTTTAAAGTACAGTATCTACTGTAGTGCTGGTCTTCACAGTACAGTATTACTGTAGTACTGGTCTTCACAATGCAGTATTACTGTAGTACTGGTCTTCACAGTACCGTATCTACTGTAATACTGGTCTTCATAGTAGAGTATGTCCTGTAGTAATGGTCTTCATAGTAGAGTATCTCCTGTAGTACTGGTCTTCACAATACAGTATTACTGTAGTACTGGTCTTCACAGTACTGTATCTACTGTAGTACTGGTCTTCATAGTAGAGTATCTCCTGTAGTACTGGTCTTCACAATACAGTGTTACTGTAGTACTGGTCTTCACAGTACTGTATCTACTGTAGTACTGGTCTTCATAGTAGAGTATCTCCTGTAGTACTGGTCTTCACAATACAGTATTACTGTAGTACTGGTCTTCACAGTACCGTATCTACTGTAATACTGGTCTTCATAGTAGAGTATGTCCTGTAGTAATGGTCTTTAAAGTACAGTATCTACAGTGTTACTGGTCTTCACAGCACAGTATTACTGTAGTACTGGTCTTCACAGTACTGTATCTACTATAGTACTGGTCTTCACAGTACAGTATCTACTGTGGTACTGGTCTTCACAGTAGAGTATTTATCGTAGTACTGGACCAGTATCTACTCTAGTACTGGTCTTCACAGTACAGTATATTCTGTAGTACTGGTCTACACAGTACAGTATCTGTGTTACTGGTCTTCACAGCAGACTGCCTACTGTGGTATATGACGGCAGTGTTTGGATCATTTAAAACGTAGGCTTATTATAAGCCCAAAAGACTAATGTTCATTTATGTTCAATGATAAACAGCATCTACTCAAGGACAAAGACTAAATGAATGTTTTGTTGTTTGGACAGTAGCCGTGGTGATTACTCCTCCAATAAGCAGCTCTTAGTTAATTGCCAAAACAGCGAAGGAGCGATGTAATGTTTAATGCATTGGATTGTTTGCCACGTGACTTATTGATCTGAATTTGCGGTTATGGATGGTTGCTCCCGATCGCTCAATCGATCAATCTAATGCCCCTCTCGTGTGGAAGGAAGCCCACCCACCCACCCACCCAACAGAGGAAAAACAACGCTATACCTGGTCCGTCACATTGGTTAGTTTGGTGGGGGAAAACCTGTAGAATCTTTGGAAACCACGAAGGTTTCCCCACCCAACTAACCAATATGGCCGCTGGGTGTATAGGGGGGGTTTCAGCCATCTGAAAGTTCCAAAAGCACACCGCAAGCTGACCAGTTTGGTACTAACCCTCACCAAAAATTCCAGAACACATTTGTTATTATGGTTATCATCATAATGGTGGAAACACGAGGGAAACAGAACTGTGTATAACGGGGGTCAGCTTTAGTCTTTATTCTGGCGTGTGTGTTGAGTCTCGAGTGGTTCCTCCTCGTCTGCGGCGGGGGGGGGGGGGGGGGGCGGGTCGCTATTAGCTGGATTCCGCCGCGTTTGATCTGGTCACGCGACAGCAAGCACGCGTCCTCGTGACTGGGGGAGGGGAAGTTGTCTGGTGGGAGGAGGAGGAGGAGAGAGGATGAGAGAGGAAGAGGAGAGAGAGGAGAAGGAGAGAGGATGAGAGAGGAAGAGGAGAGAGAGGGGGAGGAGAGAGGATGAGAGAGGGGGGCGGAGGATGGGAGAGAGGAGAGGAGGAGGATGGGAGGGAGGAGAGGAGGGGGAGAAGAGGATGGGAGGAGACGAGGAGGAGGAGGAGGAGCAGGGGGAGAGAGGAAGATGAGAGAATCCCTCTGAAGGCAGAACTACAGACTGAACTGTAAACAGAACGACAAGAGAACTCACATGTCACATGCCCTTGTGTTGTGTAGCGTGCACATGCTGACAAAAAATCCCTATTATTGACTTATTTTTAGTTTGGTACCATAGTAGTTGTTGATCAATAGTTAATCAGTAGTACACAGTGGTACCCATAGCATCAGCACATTGCTAGTGTGATGTTTAAAGACTATCGTACAGTAGAATGCAATTGAATGCTCCTCGACAGAGGCTTTTGTGAAGCATCCTCTACTAAAAGACACCAGCAAGAGGATGTTCTGTGTTTACATGGGTACAACACAGCGTTACAGTACTGAAACAGTGTTACGTGTAAACCTACTCACTGTCTTGTTTGTTATTCCTTTTAAATGGTAAACATGTTACTAGTATGCATGCTAGTTCCTCAACTGGAAAATGACCATAACCTGGCTTCGCTGTGCATGTAAAGGTGCTCTGATAACCTATTTTCCACCATGCATTTCATTGTGACCAGTCAGTGGAGGTGGGAGGTGTGTGTGGTGGTAGATCTTCTCCTACCATCGAGTCATCTAGGCCAGGGCTGTGGCTGGACTGGTAGGTGTCCTGCTCCAGGTAGGACCCCAGCTGAACACCATCACACCGCCAGGCATGACAGAGAGCATCGCCATGGAGGAGGGAACAGATCAGACAACCTGGTTAAAGGCGCTGTAAGCAATATTCATTTGTTCAAATAAGTGTTGTACAGCTCTATATTTCGACAGCCATCATTGATATAGAGGGAGAGAGGGAAGTATATAGAGTGTTTGGACAGTAACATGGGTCTCCCAATCCCTCCACTCTGCAGTAAACAGAATGGTTTTTTTTCTGATATCCTGTTCCCACGTTATCTAATCAGGAGAGAGAACTCCTCAAAGAGTCTTCTCTGTGTGTTCAGGGGCAGGCAGCAGGATTTCAGTGCTGAATGACAGTGGCGGAACAGAAACGGATTACACAACCAAAAAAAATGTCTGAATAAAAGAAAGCTGCCAGGAAGAAGAGAGAGGAGTTATGAAAGACCCACATTAATGTGGTGACGTGAGGAGGAGTGAGGGGAGTGTTGTTGACTGCAAAGAGGAAGCAAGGAAGTTAGCCAAAATGACGACATTGCTTCCAGCGACCTTTAACAATCTGCACGCCATCGATAGGCAGTCAGTAATGTAATTGGAACCCGAACTCAAAGGTTCCAGGGATAGCTATTGAGTCGTGGAGAACTCAGAACTATCAGTTATTCACTTAGGTTCCATGCCAATGTCACGAATGTCACTGGTGGACCCAAATGCAAGACCCAGACTCGGACTACAGTAACAAAGAATATTTATTAGAAGGGAAATCCGGGGACGGACTGGAGCGGGGCCAGGGGGATGAGCAGGAGACGGGAGCGGGGTGAAGCCAGAGGGACTGATGGTGAGCGTGGCAGGCAGATGAGCGACAGGCAGGCAGGCAGGCAGGGAGAGGAGCGGTATGGCTGGAGATGGGTCGAGATCCTGGGGTAGAGGAGATACAAGGTTAGAACCATGAGGGGAAAACACAGCGCTAGAATATGCCAGTCTCCAGAGTTAACACTAAAATAAAACTGTGCGCATAGGTTTTAATTTCTCTGGTGTTTCAGCTCCTCCTTAGCGGGGAAGCATCTCCTGATTGGCTCTTGTCAGCAATCGCTGTCTGACTTGTCCAATGGGTGTTCATGGGAGAACTCCTTCCGGGGTTCAATTTGGTTGCCATGGATACTATCTGCTCATACCAGGAAGAGTTCTGGGTACACTCGTGTACCTAGAACAGAGTAACCTTTGGTTTCCCAATACATCTCCATATATGGTTATACAGTAGCAACTAGATTTCGGATAGTAGCCTAGCAGAGTTCTTAGGCATGCAGGACAATATATTCCACAAGAAGCATGGAACTATATATTGTTACCAAATGATCGGCTTTTGAATGTGCCCACACATCAATAAGCCACGAGAGACAAAACACCTCAGTATCCCTCCACACAAGACATAGTTTCACAGGGAGGACTACTTGAAAGGGGAGCCTGTGTGAGTGTGTTTGTACAGGACTACGGTGTAGGCTGTTCAGGGGTCCATCCCCAACCTGGCATCTCATCTCTGATGAGATGCCCCCTCATACCTACCTGCTTTCTTAAGGACCTGTAGCTGAATTCACGTGAATCCCTTTGGATAAAATAGAATAGAACTTTATTTATCCCGAAGGAAATTCTTGTGCCAGGTTACATAGCGATACAGTACAAAATAATGATAAAAAACAGAATGAACAAAAAAAATAAGAAAATAAAAAATAAACTAACGGATTTACAAATGTACAGTTAAAATATACGTATTATACATAATAAGTATGAAGGCATGGTAAGATACGATATTCGACGACGAAAGCTATTTGGCATGACATTAAGAATATTGCACATGATGATGAGAGGAGATGAGAGGTAGTGTTTATAGATAGTATGATAATAATAATAATAATAAGAAGAATAATAATAATAATATGGCACATGATAGAGTATTGCACATGATGTTGGAAGTAATAATAATAATATTGCACGTAAAACGTAGAGCTGGGGAAAGTGCACATGATGTAGAGGGATAATATTGCAAAGCTTCTGCACTGGGACTGAATAGGAGTGTTAGAGGAGAAGTGAGAGACCTCTGTTTGCAGGAGATCCTGGTCTTCATTATCTGTCTCTTTTCTGGACATGGCGTCCTCCTGCTGCTCAGATATCCAGGTGTTGATGAGGCTTAGTTTGTCCACTCTGTTCACACGGACCACTATAAACCAAGATACTTCCCTCGAGTGGTGGGTGGTGGTGTGGGGTTAGTGGTGGATGGGTGGAGTGGGGAAGGAGTGGTGGTGTCAGGATAATCTGAGATCTAACAGACCTATGTTATGGTAGAACTTCTGAGGTATGGGGTCAGGGCGTTTGAGGTGGGGAAAAGAGTGACTGGAGGTGGAGGTGGTTGTGCTGATGGCGAAGTAAGGGTGGTGGTTCGTGCCACTGCTGCTGTACCTGGTCACCTCCAAGCTGGAACTGAAATGGAGCCGGGAGTGCTGGAGCCCCAGGTGGAGCAGAGCCTTTCTCTTCCCCTCCACCAGCTCCTCAGCCTGGGCAGAGCTGGCCTCCTGGTAGACTGGTGTACCCTCCTCCTCCTCCTCTTCCTCATGGGGAGACAGGGGAGAGAGAGGGAGAGAGGGAAGAGATTTGGCAGAGAGAGAGGGGTAGAGAGGGGAAAGAGGGAGGGGGGGATGGAGAAAAGGCAAGAAAGAGAGGAGATAGGGGGGAGACAGAGAGAGGAGAGGGGAGAGGAGGCGAGAGTGGGGAGAGAGGAAAGAGCAGAGATCCATACCATATACCCAAGATTTGTATAGCTTTCTAAGAGAAAAGTTCAAGCATATTTCAATCACTTTCAAGATACCTAAACCCCAAATTTCTAAATTCTCCAGCAAATCAAAGTTAATATAAAAACTCTGACAATCAACAGGTTTAAACCAATAAGGCCACCACAGTAGTCTTATACACAAACACGAGAATAACACGAAGAGGAGGAAGAAGAATAATAAATAGATTCTGATTAACCTCTCAGCATCAGCGCGAGTGTTCAGAATGCGGTCGTGTTCCATAAGTGACGTACTTGCGGGGACTCTTCACACCCGGCACCAGGCAATTATAGTCACTGTTAGATGTTGTTCCTCTGCGCAAACCTGCTCTACAAGACCACCGTGTGTGACCTCATAAAAACAACATCCTGGGAAAAGCGTTGCGACATTACAAACAGGATTGGTCATGCAGCTAATGGCCCATGGCCCAATGACACATACAGTATATATATATATATATACACACTTTATACACATATGGTATGACATTTAAACCTGCCATTGTATTGAAATATTACTGAGCCCATTTCATTCCCACCTGGCTAAGCTCTCCACGGTCTTTACACACATTATAAGAAACAAACAGCTCTGGTCACACAGTTTGGGGATTCGTGTGTCTCATGTCATTTCAAATAATTTCCTCGTAGTATTGCTGTTGATTTCAATTGTTTCTGTTGTAAAGTGCTTGCATACTGCCTCAACAAACACCAACGATACAATAGAATAAATAGACCCAACTCTAGAATAGATATAGACCCAACAGATAGACCCAACTATATAGATCCAATAGATAGACCAAACTATAGAATAGATAAACCAAACTATAGAATAGATAGACCCAACATATAGACCCAACATATAGACCCAACTATAGAATAGATAGACCCAACTAGAGAGTAGATAGACCCACCTGTAGAATAGATAGACCCACCTACAAAATAGATAGGCCCAACTGTAGAATAGATAGACCCACCTACAAAATAGATAGGCCCAACTGTAGAACAGATAGATCCAACTATTGATTGTTGGCCGAGTTCAGCCAACACTGATTCGACATGCTCGCCTCATGTCGCCACCGTGCTTGTAACAGCTAACAGTTGTTGTGGTGTGTTCTCTAGCGGGAGCAGCTAGACCAGGGGTCTGAAACTCCCGGCCCGCGGGCCATTTCCGCCGATTATTCCGTGGAGTTCAATGGAAATGCTACGTGCCTGATATGCAAGGAAAAAGTTGCCGTTCTAAAGGAATATAATCTCAAGCGCCATTACTCGACTAAACATGGAGAACAGTATGAGAAGTACGACGGTGCAAGTGATGTGGTGAGTGAATTCATCGCCAAAGCAGGAAAGCCATTCACGGAAGGACAGTTTCTCAAGGATTGCATGTTGAAAGTCACTGACAGTCCAGAAAACAAGTGTTTGTTCCAAAATGTCTCCCCATCACCGAACACAGTGGCAGAGCGGATTGGCGAGTTAGCCAGTAACATTTACGATCAGCTACGCGACAAAGCTAGAGCGTCACTGCAATACTCCTGTGGCGCTTGATGAAAGCACAGACAAAACCGACAATGCTCAGCTAGCCAATTTTATCAGGGGCATTAATGAACAATTCGAAGTGACAGAAGACATGCCGAAGACGTGCCATACCACAGCCAAGGATATATTTGAGCAGCTGTGCGAAGCGATTGAGCGCGCTGGTTTGCCATGGAACAGACCGGAAGGCATTACCACTGATGGAGCCCCGTCCATGACAGGCAAAAAAACTGGACTGGTAGCGCAGGTACAAGCAAAGTTGGAGGAGGAAAATGCAGATCCTGCAATTGTTCTGCACTGCATTATACACCAACAGGCACTGTGCAGCAAAGGCTTGAAATATGAACATGTCATGTCTGTTGTCCTCAAATGTCTTAATTACATCAGATCCAGGAGTTTACAGCACCGCCAGTTCAGGCCCTTTTTAGAAGAAATTGAGTCGGCATATGGTGATGTACTGTACTTTACTGAGGTGCGCTGGCTCAGCAGGGGAAATGTACTGAAGAGATTTTTTTTTTAGTTAAGAGCAGAGGTGAAGATATTCATGGAAGATGGCAGAATGGATGTTCCTGAATTTGATGATCCAAAATGTGAAACAATGAACAGATAAACAGGCTGAACAGAACACATGAAAACAATAACTAAAACGGCAGTAAACTAAAACATGACCATAAAAAACCCCCATAAAAGTGTCTTACTAAACTCAGAATCCATGTCCTATGAACAAATCAGGACTATGGCTACACATCATGAACAGCTCCTTGATACCGGATGCCTGGTCCATTGTTGATAATGGCCCAGGCAATCAGTTTACCAGCTATATAATACCTCTGGTCCCCGAGTGCTTTTAGGTCATAGGCCAAATATAGCTGGCCTTCTTTACCCTCAAAAACCCCCAGCTGGTGCTGCAAATCAGTCATGAGTCAATAGCTGTTGATATTTTATTATCCAATTACAATTACAATTTCCATCCATATGAAAGCTTCACATTAAAGTGCAAATTGGTGAACATGTGATCATTCTTGATCAATCAGGTCCCTCCTTGGACCCCTGTAGTCCCCTTCGCCCACAAACTCAATATTTGGTAACCTGTGCCAATCAAAATAGCTCTGTGAGAGTGAGGAACAGGCACTTGTCAGGATTTGTCTTCTTTGGGCCACCATAACCATGTTGCTGTGCATATCCACATTGTTGTGGATTTCCACAATTCTGGTGTCATTCTAAAATTTAAGAGAAAAAAAACCTAATATGCTGACCAAAAGGTCTGGGATGCATTCACAAAACATACTTGCTGATTTAGGAGTAACTCTTAAGTTGAGTGAAAACAGTATTCATCCCGATGCCAGCAATCCGCCTTAATCATAAGAGTTCTCCCTATTTCTTAGTAAAAGTCTCAGCAGCTTTGTGAATCGGTTTTAAGAGGAAACTCTTGGCTAGGAACTTTTAGTGGCATTTAGGAGAAAACATTAAATGTTTTGTGAATACAGCCCCAGATCTGCAAATAATACACAATTTGAACTTCCGTTATCTTCAGACTTTATTCTACATGGTAGTCACTTATCCAACAAGCCAATCAAACAATTTGTCACATGAAAAGCTGCTGTTTTCTTGAAGTCAGTCCAGTAATGGGGTGCCAGATCAGAAAAAAACAAGTACTTCACAGAACCATGAATCAAGAATGCAGATTTGGGTTTTCAATAAACCAGGCTAATAGACAGACCAATCAGACAAACACCCTTGAGGTTGAAGCTAAGCTGTAAGCAGTAGCATCAGCAACATTTTTAAGGCAGCCTGGGTTTCAGTTCTCTTTTCATATTGAGCAGGGAAAATGAGCAGGGTCAGCTGTACCAAATGGATAGCTGCTTGATGTACTAGGCCAATAATAAACTTCGGACTCAGTCATTCACTTTAAAGGCTGCTACATACTCCGCGAGAAGCGAGAACTTTGTTCTTGTTCTCGCACCCCTGGACATTTCATACTCCGCGAGAACTCAAGTGCAGAACTCAAAGGCCCTGCCTACAGCAGCAAACTTCCGTGCTGGCGGAAAGCGCATAAACCACTTCAAATTGACCAATCACAATTGACCAAAGTTCGGCCCGGCTGATGTGTCGAGAACAAGCTGCGAGAACTCCTGACCTAGGGCTGCGAGAACAAAATGACGTAATTTTGTTCTCGCAGCCCTAGGTGCGAGAACAAAGTTCTCGCTTCTCGCGGAGTATGGATCAGCCTTAAGAGTCAAGTGACGTCATCCAAAAACTCTGATGCATCAGGAATCAGCTGTTGGCCATTGAGGAAAACATCCAGGGTTTTGACCACGGTTAATAATAGGAAGGTACCCAAAGTGTAAACATGACATCCCCACCATATCTGCAGATAGGTGCCAGTTGTGCTGCCACCTTGATAGTACTGGCCAATGCTGGCGGGCAGGGGGACCAGGTTGGGTCTGGAGGGTGGCGGGGCTGTCTCTAGTAGTGGGAGGAGCCGGATTGTCTCTAGTAGGGGGAGGGGCCAGATTGGTTCTGGTTGGGGGGGGCCAGATTGTCTCTGGTAGGGGGAGGGGTCGGGTTGTCTCTAATAGCGGGAGGGGCCGGGTTGTCTCTAGTGGGGGGGAAGGGCCGCGTTGTCTCTGGTGGGGGAGTTGTCGGGTAGGCTCTCATGGGGAGAGGGCATGACATCCCCACCATACCTGCAGATAGTGCCAGTTGTGCTGCCACCTTGATCTTCCTGGCCAATGCCGGTGAGCAGGGGGACCAGTTTGGGTCTGGAGGGTGGCGGGGCTGTCTCTAGTAGTGGGAGGAGCCGGATTGGTTATACAGTAGCAACTAGATTTCGGATAATAGCCTAGCAGAGTTCTTAGGCATGCAGGACAATATATTCCACAAGAAGCATGGAACTATATATTGTTACCAAATGATCGGCTTTTGAATGTGCCCACACATCAATAAGCCACGAGAGACAAAACACCTCAGTATCCCTCCACACAAGACATAGTTTCACAGGGAGGACTACTTGAAAGGGGAGCCTGTGTGAGTGTGTTTGTACAGGACTACGGTGTAGGCTGTTCAGGGGTCCATCCCCAACCTGGCATCTCATCTCTGATGAGATGCCCCCTCATACCTACCTGCTTTCTTAAGGACCTGTAGCTGAATTCACGTGAATCCCTTTGGATAAAATAGAATAGAACTTTATTTATCCCGAAGGAAATTCTTGTGCCAGGTTACATAGCGATACAGTACAAAATAATGATAAAAAACAGAATGAACAAAAAAAATAAAATAAAAAATAAACTAACGGATTTACAAATGTACAGTTAAAATATATGTATTATACATAATAAGTATGAAGGCATGGTAACATACGATATTCGACAGCGAAAACAATTTGGCATGACATTAAGAATATTGCACATGATGATGAGAGGAGATGAGAGGTAGTGTTATAGATAGTATTTATAGACAGCATGATAATAATAATAATAATAATAATAATAATATGGTACATGATAGAGTATTGCACATGATGTTGGAAGTAATAGTAATAATATTGCACGTAAAACGTAGAGCTGGGGAAAGTGCACATGATGTAGAGGGATAATATTGCAAAGCATCTGCACTGGGACTGAATAGGAGTGTTAGAGGAGAAGTGAGAGACCTCTGTTTGCAGGAGATCCTGGTCTTCATTATCTGTCTCTTTTCTAGACGTGGCGTCCTCCTGCTGCTCAGATATCCAGGTGTTGATGAGGCTTAGTTTGTCCACTCTGTTCACACGGACCACTATAAACCAAGATACTTCCCTCGAGTGGTGGGTGGTGGTGTGGGGTTAGTGGTGGATGGGTGGAGTGGGGAAGGAGTGGTGGTGTCAGGATAATCTGAGATCTAGCAGACCTACTATGTTATGGTAGAACGTCTGAGGTATGGGGTCAGGGCGTTTGAGGTGGGGAAAAGAGTGACTGGAGGTGGAGGTGGTTGTGCTGATGGCGAAGTAAGGGTGGTGGTTCGTGCCACTGCTGCTGTACCTGGTCACCTCCAAGCTGGAACTGAAATGGAGCCGGGAGTGCTGGAGCCCCAGGTGGAGCAGAGCCTTTCTCTTCCCCTCCACCAGCTCCTCAGCCTGGGCAGAGCTGGCCTCCTGGTAGACTGGTGTACCCTCCTCCTCCTCCTCTTCCTCATGGGGAGACAGGGGAGCGTGAGGGAATATGAGGGTGAGAGGGGCGAGAGGGGAGAGAGGGGAGGGAAGGGAGAGAAAGAGGAGAGACAGGGGATATGAGGGAGAGAGGGAAGAGATTTGGAAGAGAGAGAGGGAGAGAGGGGAAAGAGGGAGGGGGGATGGAGAAAAGGCAAGAAAGAGAGGAGATAGGGGGGAGACAGAGAGAGGAGAGGGGAGAGGAGGCGAGAGTGGGGAGCGAGGAAAGAGCAGAGATCCATACCATATACCCAAGATTTGTATAGCTTTCTAAGAGAAAAGTTCAAGCATATTTCAATCACTTTCAAGATACCTAAACCCCAAATTTCTAAATTCTCCAGCAAATCAAAGTTAATATAAAAACTCTCAGACAATCAACAGGTTTAAACCAATAAGGCCACCACAGTAGTCTTATACACAAACACAAGAATAACACGAAGAGGAGGAAGAAGAAAAATAGATTCTGATTAACCTCTCAGCATCAGCGCGAGTGTTCAGAATGCGGTCGTGTTCCATAAGTGACGTACTTGCGGGGACTCTTCACACCCGGCACCAGGCAATTATAGTCACTGTTAGATGTTGTTCCTCTGCGCAGACCTGCTCTACAAGACCACCGTGCGTGACCTCATAAAAACAACATCCTGGGAAAAGCGTTGCGACATTACAAACAGGATTGGTCATGCAGCTAATGGCCCATGGCCCAATGACACATACAATATATATATATATATATACTGTATATACGTATGGTATGACATTTAAACCTGCCATTGTATTGAAATATTACTGAGCCCATTTCATTCCCACCTGGCTAAGCTCTCCACGGTCTTTACACACATTATAAGAAACAAACAGCTGTGGTCACACAGTTTGGGGATTTGTGTGTCTCATGTCATTTCAAATAATTCCCTCGTAGTATTGCTGTTGATTTCTTTGTTTCTGTTGTAAAGTGCTTGCATACTGCCTCAACAAACACCAACGATACAATAGAATAAATAGACCCAACTCTAGAATAGATATGGACCCAACAGATAGACCGAACTATATAGATCCAATAGATAGACCAAACTATAGAATAGATAAACCAAACTATAGAATAGATAGACCCAACATATAGACCCAACTATAGAATAGATAGACCCAACTAGAGAATAGATGGACCCAACTAATAGATAGACCCACCTAGAGAGTAGATAGACCCAACTGTAGAATAGATAGACCCACCTACAAAATAGATAGACCCAACTGTAGAATAGATAGACCCACCTACAAAATAGATAGGCCCAACTGTAGAACAGATAGATCCAACTATTGATTGTTGGCCGAGTTCAGCCAACACTGATTCGACATGCTCGCCTCATGTCGCCACCGTGCTTGTAACAGCTAACAGTTGTTGTGGTGTATTCTCTAGCGAGAGCAGCTACACCAGGGGTCTGAAACACCCGGCCCGCGGGCCATTTCCACCGATTTTTCCGTGGAGTTCAATGGAAATGCTACGTGCCTGATATGCAAGGAAAAAGTTGCCGTTCTAAAGGAATATAATCTCAAGCGCCATTACTCGACTAAACATGGAGAACAGTATGAGAAGTACGACGGTGCAAGTGATGTGGTGAGTGAATTCATCGCCAAAGCAGGAAAGCCATTCACGGAAGGACAGTTTCTCAAGGATTGCATGTTGAAAGTCACTGACATTTTATGTCCAGAAAAGAAGTGTTTGTTCCAAAATATCTCCCTATCACCGAACACAGTGGCAGAGCGGATTGGCGAGTTAGCCAGTAACATTTACGATCAGCTACGCGACAAAGCTAGAGCGTTCACTGCATACTCTGTGGCGCTTGATGAAAGCACAGACAAAAGCGACAATGCTCAGCTAGCCATTTTTATCAGGGGCATTAATGAACAATTCGAAGTGACAGAAGACATGCCAAGGACGTGCCGTACCACAGCCAAGGATATATTTGAGCAGCTGTGCGAAGCGATTGAGCGCGCTGGTTTGCCATGGAACAGACTGGTAGGCATTACCACTGATGGAGCCCCGTCCATGACAGGCACAAAAAACGGACTGGTAGCGCTGGTACAAGCAAAGTTAGAGGAGGAAAATGCAGATCCTGCAATTGTTCTGCACTGCATTATACACCAACAGGCACTGTGCAGCAAATGCTTGAAATATGAACATGTCATGTCTGTTGTCCTCAAATGTATTAATTATATCAGATCCAGGAGTTTACAGCACCGCCAGTTCAGGGCCTTTTTCGAAGAAATTGAGTCGGCATATGGTGATGTACTGTACTTTACTGAGGTGCGCTGGCTCAGCAGGGGAAATGTACTGAAGAGATTTTTTTTTTAGTTAAGAGCAGAGGTGAAGATATTCATGGAAGATGGCAGAATGGATGTTCCTGAATTTGATGATCCAAAATGTGAAACAATGTCAAAACATGAAACAATGAACAGATAAACAGGCTGAACAGAACACATGATAACAATAACTAAAACGGCAGTAAACTAAAACATGACCATAAAAAACCCCCGTAAAAGTGTCTTACTAAACTCAGAATCCATGTCCTACGAACAAATCAGGACTATGGCTACACATCATGAACAGCTCCTTGATACCGGATGCCTGGTCCATTGTTGATAATGGCCCAGGCAATCAGTTTACCAGCTATATAATACCTCTGGTCCCCGAGTGCTTTTAGGTCATAGGCCAAATATAGCTGGCCTTCTTTACCCTCAAAAACCCCCAGCTGGTGCTGCAAATCAGTCATGAGGAGTCAATAGCTGTTGATATTTTATTATCCAATTACAATTACAATTTTCCATCCATATGAAAGCTTCACATTAAAGTGCAAATTGGTGAACATGTGATCATTCTTGATCAATCAGGTCCCTCCTTGGACCCCTGTAGTCCCCTTCGCCCACAAACTCAATATTTGGTAACCTGTGCCAATCAAAATAGCTCTGTGAGAGTGAGGAACAGGCACTTGTCAGGATTTGTCTTCTTTGGGCCACCATAACCATGTTGCTGTGCATATCCACATTGTTGTGGATTTCCACAATTCTGGTGTCATTCTAAAATTTAAGAGAAAAAAAACCTAATATGCTGACCAAAAGGTCTGGGATGCATTCACAAAACATACTTGCTGATTTAGGAGTAACTCTTAAGTTGAGTGAAAACAGTATTCATCCCGATGCCAGCAATCCGCCTTAATCATAAGAGTTCTCCCTATTTCTTAGTAAAAGTCTCAGCAGCTTTGTGAATCGGTTTTAAGAGGAAACTCTTGGCTAGGAACTTTTAGTGGCATTTAGGAGAAAACATTAAATGTTTTGTGAATACAGCCCCAGATCTGCAAATAATACACAATTTGAACTTCCGTTATCTTCAGACTTTATTCTACATGGTAGTCACTTATCCAACAAGCCAATCAAACAATTTGTCACATGAAAAGCTGCTGTTTTCTTGAAGTCAGTCCAGTAATGGGGTGCCAGATCAGAAAAAAACAAGTACTTCACAGAACCATGAATCAAGAATGCAGATTTGGGTTTTCAATAAACCAGGCTAATAGACAGACCAATCAGACAAACACCCTTGAGGTTGAAGCTAAGCTGTAAGCAGTAGCATCAGCAAAAATTTTAAGGCAGCCTGGGTTTCAGTTCTCTTTTCATATTGAGCAGGGAAAATGAGCAGGGTCAGCTGTACCAAATGGATAGCTGCTTGATGTACTAGGCCAATAATAAACTTCTGACTCAGTCATTCACTTTAAAGGCTGCTACATACTCCACAAGAACAAAGTTCTCGCAGCCCTGGACATTTCATACTCCGCGAGAACTCAAGTGTAGAACTCAGATGGTCCTGCTGTGGTTACATACCAGTCAAAGAATGGGACTTTGTCCTGGTGTTCATCCCCACCTGAGAGGAGAGGTCGGCTGTCAGTGGAAAATGTCATCAAGAAGACCCCAGGGCCAACAAGATATGCCATATCCCGGGTGGATGACATAAAGTCCTGCTTCGAACTCTTGAAAAAAAACCCCCATAAAAGTGTCTTACTAAACTCAGAATCCATGTCCTATGAACAAATCAGGACTATGGCTACACATCATGAACAGCTCCTTGATACCGGATGCCTGGTCCATTGTTGATAATGGCCCAGGCAATCAGTTTACCAGCTATATAATACCTCTGGTCCCCGAGTGCTTTTAGGTCATAGGCCAAATATAGCTGGCCTTCTTTACCCTCAAAAACCCCCAGCTGGTGCTGCAAATCAGTCATGAGGAGTCAATAGCTGTTGATATTTTATTATCCAATTACAATTACAATTTTCCATCCATATGAAAGCTTCACATTAAAGTGCAAATTGGTGAACATGTGATCATTCTTGATCAATCAGGTCCCTCCTTGGACCCCTGTAGTCCCCGTCGCCCACAAACTCAATATTTAGTAACCTGTGCCAATCAAAATAGCTCTGTGAGAGTGAGGAACAGGCACTTGTCAGGATTTGTCTTCTTTGGGCCACCATAACCATGTTGCTGTGCATATCCACATTGTTGCAGATTTCCACAATTCTGGTGTCATTCTAAAATTTAAGAGGAAAAAAAAAACAATATGCTGACCAAAAGGTCTGGGATGCATTCACAAAACATACTTGCTGATTTAGGAGTAACTCTTAAGTTGAGTGAAAACAGTATTCATCCCGATGCCAGCAATCCACCTTAATCATAAGAGTTCTCCCTATTTCTTAGTAAAAGTCTCAGCAGCTTTGTGAATCGGTTTTAAGAGGAAACTCTTGGCTACAAACTTTTAGTGGCATTTAGGAGAAAACATTAAATGTTTTGTGAATACAGCCCCAGATCTGCAAATAATACACAATTTGAACTTCCGTTATCTTCAGACTTTATTCTACACTTATCCAACAAGCCAATCAAATAATTTGTCACATGAAAAGCTGCTGTTTTCTTGAACTCAGTCCAGTAATGGGGTGCCAGATCAGAAAAAAACAAGTACTTCACGGAACCATGAATCAAGAATGCAGATTTGGGTTTTCAATAAACGAGGCTAATAGACAGACCAATCAGACAAACACCCTTGAGGTTGAAGCTAAGCTGTAAGCAGTAGCATCAGCAACATTTTTAAGGCAGCCTGGGTTTCAGTTCTCTTTTCATATTGAGCAGGGAAAATGAGCAGGGTCAGCTGTACCAAATGGATAGCTGCTTGATGTACTAGGACTCAGTCTTCACTGGTGGTGTGAGTTATGTTCAGAAGGAGCAAATAACTGTCTATTATCACACTAAAGGCTGCTACATACTCCGCGAGAAGCGAGAACAAAGTTCTCGCAGCCCTGGACATTTCATACTCCGCGAGAACTCAAGCGCAGAACTCAAAGGCCCCGCCCACAGCAGCAAACTTCCGCGCCGGCGGAAAGCGCATTAACCACGCCCACTTCAAATTGACCAATCACACAATAGTTCTCGGACACGACGCGAGAACAAAGTTCGGCCCGGCTGATGTGTCGAGAACAAGCTGCGAGAACTCCTGACCTAGGGCTGCGAGAACAAAATGACGTCATTTTGTTCTCGCAGCCCTAGGTGCGAGAACAAAGTTCTCGCTTCTCGCGGAGTATGGATCAGCCTTAAGGTCAAGTGACGTCATCCAAAAACTCTGATGCATCAGGAATCAGCTGTTGGCCATTGAGGAAAACATCCAGGGTTTTGACCACGGTTAATAATAGGAAGGTACCCAAAGTGTAAACATGACATCCCCACCATATCTGCAGATAGGTGCCAGTTGTGCTGCCACCTTGATAGTACTGGCCAATGCTGGCGGGCAGGGGGACCAGTTTGGGTCTGGAGGGTGGCGGGGCTGTCTCTAGTAGTGGGAGGAGCCGGATTGTCTCTAGGGGTGGAGGGGGGAGGGGGGGGAGGGGGGGGGTGGGGGGCGGGGAGGGGGGGGGGGGGGGGGGGGGGAGGGGGGGGCAGGGGGGGCGGGGGTGTGAGTGGGGTGCTGCTGGGGCAGAGGGGGGGAGGGGAGTTGTCTCTAGTGGGGTGCGGGGAGGGGGCGGGGTTGGCTCTGCATGTGGGCGGCGTGCCGGTTAATAATAGGAAGGTACCCAAAGTGTAAACATGACATCCCCACCATATCTGCAGATAGGTGCCAGTTGTGCTGCCACCTTGATCTTCCTGGCCAATGCCGGTGAGCAGGGGGACCAGTTTGGGTCTGGAGGGTGGCGGGGCTGTCTCTAGTAGTGGGAGGAGCCGGATTGTCTCTAGTGGGGGGGAAGGGCCGCGTTGTCTCTGGTGGGGGAGTTGTCGGGTAGTCTCTAGTAGGGGGAGGGGAGAGTAGGAAGAGCAGAATGGCGAGGATCCCATGGAGGTGGGTTTTCCGTCGACGTCCAGGTCATCGCCGAGGTCCCCCACAGTGAGCTCTGGCCAGATGGATTTGAAGAAAACAGACAGCACGAGACTCACGAGAGTGTGTTTTGTTTTTGTTGATGAGCACCGTTTTGGTGCGTTCAAGTTGTGCTCCGAAGTCGGGATTTACGACTTGCAGATAATGTGGGAAAGTAATTTACTTCCACTATAACTTTACTTCAAACCAGTGTTAAGTTCGTTGACTAAAACTCATGACAACGACCATTTTCCATGACTGAGGACTAACTAGATGAGGCTAAAAATCGATCGGTTGATAATAAAAACTATTGACGAAACGTGGAGTTGCGTCTTCATTTTTGTGGTTGAATTTAATAAACGAATTCAATACTAAGAGTTTATTTGAAGCCCACACACTACATTGGTGGCAGCATTATTTGGATTGTGTCCTTACTTTTGAATGAGGTTGGTAGCTGAAAGTATGAATGAGTACTGATTTGAAATGCTTGAAGAGTTGAAATGCTTGAAGGTGGTGTGAAAATACGGACATTTTGAACATTTGAGGCAGCAGTTGGTGAGCACTCCTGTCGCTCAGAAGCTCATAAATCCTAAAGTATAAGGCCGTAGTTACATTTCTGTGACCGGAACATGTTTTCCTACATTTTGATCTATAAATGATGTACGTGGAGTTAATATTGTGGGCATGGGAGCAAGTTTAAAATTATTATTATGTTGTCTTTGCAGTTAAATCTGACCGATTGACAATTTCTCTCTCTAAAAAATGTTGTTAATTTCATCTATTTGTCATAAGGTTCCATGACTTTGTTCACACATGGCATCTGAACACACAAAATCAATTTTTAGTTTATTTTTATTTTGGGTGTTTTATTGAACTCATGTACACCCTTGGTCTTCCCGGTCTAACATGACCGGTCATTAGAAATGAATGGGTAAGATTACAATTAGTGTATAAAATAGAGTTTAGATGTTTAGAATATGATCCAGACGAAGAGACAACTGATGGGGAACAATCCAGTGAGGAAGAAGATGGTCCTGCTGTGGTTACATACCAGTCAAAGAATGGGACTTTGTCCTGGTGTTCATCCCCACCTGAGAGGAGAGGTCGGCTGTCAGTGGAAAGTGTCATCAAGAAGACCCCAGGGCCAACAAGATATGCCATATCCCGGGTGGATGACATAAAGTCCTGCTTCGAACTCTTCCTGACAGAGGAAATCACAATGATAGTCATGAACATGACCAACTTGGAGGGGAGACGGGTGTGCAAAGACGCCTGGGAGGAGGTAGACCGAATGGACATTGAAGCCTACGTGGGTATCTTGATTCTGTCCGGTGTCTACAGATCCAAGAATGAATCCACCATCAGTCTATGGGATAAAGATGTCACGTGATGAGCAGGAGGACCCAAGCGCAAGACTCAGACTCGGGGTATGCTTATATTACTATAGTACTTATATTTTATTGACGGATACATACAGAGGAGATAAACGGGAGCGAAGCCAGGCAGGACGGCGGTGGCGAGCGTGGCAGGCAGATGCTAATCATGCAGGGATGGCACCGGAGCCCGGAGTTACGCCCACCGACCCCGGGAGCCCGGAGACACCGTCGCGACCGTGACAAAAGAGTCTGGTCGGGCAATTTTTCGAGGCACAATGCCCCTGAAGACTTTTCATGTCTTGTCCCGGGTGTTGCGCTTTGACAACCGGGACACAAGACCTCGCCGCCGTCGACAAACCAAGCTGGCACCCATAATCGAGGTTTGGGATAAGTGGGTGTCACGCCTGCCACTCATATACAACCCATCAGCAGACATCACTGTGGATGAGCGTCTTGTTGCTTTCCGGGGACGGTGCCCTTTCAAGCAATACATGCCAAGCAAGCCATCGAAGTACGGCATCAAAATATGGGCCGCATGTGATGCCAAGACAACCTATGCCTGGAACATGCAGATTTACACCGGGAAACCTGCTGCCGGTGTTCCGGAAAAGAACCAGGCGAAGCGGGTGGTCCTAGAAATGACGGCAAGGTCTCCAGGGACACAACATAACGTGCTCATTTTTTCACATCTCATGCTCTTGGTAAGGAGCTGCTCCAAAGGAAACAGACCACGGTGGGGACAGTGAGACGCAACAAGCCTGAGCTGCCACCTGCCTTAGTGACAACAAAGAATAGGGCCATTCTATCATCCATGTTCGCCTTCACAGACACACACACCCTTGTGTCCTACTGCCCTCAGAAAAATAAGAATGTGCTACTGCCTCATGTCCACTCTGCACCCGGATGCCACTGTGAGTGCCAGAGAGGACACGACACCTGTATTACAATAGGACCAAAGGGGGCATCAGAAGCAAGAGCCACCAGAGAAGGAACACATAAAAGGAAGAGGTGCAAACTGTGTGCACCAAGAGATGTCAAACCAGCCTTGTGTGCCACAAATGTAGTGCATCTATTTGCAAGGCACACGCCACAATCACAACACACTGCCCAACATGTGCATGAAAACACAAATCACCATGTGATAGATTGTGAAAATGTTCTGTGATGATCTTTTTTTGCTTTTCATTTTTTCAAAAGGACACAGAAACAGAGAAGATACAATTTTAGCTTGGGCTTGATTTTGTTCATGGGCTTTTGTTCTCTGCTAAATAAATCATACCAGTCAGTATTGATTGGGAACATGGTATTTTGTGTCACTATCTAATCATTTTCAATGGTTTCAAAACAAAAGTCCTTGTTAAATACCTTTGTCTTCCCGGTCAACATTGACCGCTCCGTTCTAGCTGATTATAAATCCATAATAATACATAAATTATCACCTAATGTTGCGTTTCATATTTTTATCAACTCAAGTTTTTGTGAACAGTACCAGTTTTGAACTTCCATTTGCTATTTATGGCCTGACATTGACCGGTCATGCCCACCCAGGGACTCCAATTTGTGGTCAATGAGCACTATACTGTATATATTTTAGATTAGATGAGACATATTGTGCTATTTTTCACAGATTACCCAGTTTCAATGTTTAACAGAAAACGAAGACAACAGGAGGGTTAATCATGATTATGATAAATTATATTTGTATTGGGAAGAGGTTGAATATGAATGGGTTTGAAGGTTTTCTTTAACATGCCCCCCATTCATTTCAATGGGGAAACATTGCTGAAAAACGTTGAATATTTCGGAAAGTATGAAGGGTATGAATAAGAAAAGTCATACTAAAAATTCCTAATTGAGCTGAATGTTTTAATCTTTGAAAGAAGTTTCTACGTTGAAAAATGAAATGAAAAAAAATGGAGAATAACATACACTATATGGCCAAAAGTCAGTGGACACCCCTACTAATTATTGAGTTCAGGTGTTTCAGCCACACCCATTGCTAACAGGTGCATAAAATCAAGCACATAGCCATGAAATCTCCACAGACAAACATTTACAATTCAGAATGGTTCGTAGTCAGTTCGTGAAATGTCTGCCCGACTACATGTGCCCCGGTCAACCTATTATTGTGAAGTGGAAGCGCCTAGGAGCAACAACAGCTCGGCCACGAAGTGGTAGACCACGCAAACTCACAGAGCGGGGCCGACGAGTGCTGAAGCGCGTATCATCTGCTGTATCACTCACTACAGAGTACCAAACTGCCTCTGGAAGCACCATCAGCACAAGAACTGTGCATCGGGAGCTTCATGGAATGGGTTTCCATGGCCGATCAGCTGCACACAAGCCTCACATCACTATGCACAATGCCAAGCGTCGGTTGGAGTGGTGTAAAGCACGCGCAACTGGACTCTGGAGCAGTGGAAACGTGTTCTTTGGAGTGATGAATCACGCTTCACTATCTGGCAGTCTGATGGACGAATCTGGGTTTGGTGGATGCCAGGAGAACGTTACCTTCCGGAATGCATAGTGCCTACTGTAAAGTTTGGTGGAGGAGGGATAATGGTCTGCGGCTGTTTCTCAGGGTTTGGGCTAGGCCCCTTAGTGAAGGGTATGCTTAATGTTACAGGATATGAAGACATCTTAGCCAATTGGGCGCTTCCAACTTTGTGGCAACAGTTTGGGGAAGGCCCTTTGCTGTTCCAGCATGACTGTGCCCCTGTGCACAAAGCAAGGTCCATAAAGACATGGTTAGACGAGTTTGGTGTGGAGGAACTTGATTGGCCTGCACAGAGCCCTGACCTCAACCCCATTGAACACCTTTGGGAGGAATTAGAATGCCGATTGCAAGCCAGGTCCAACATCAGTGCCTGACCTCACAAATGCTCTTTTGGCTGAATGGGCACAAATTCCCAGACACACTCCAAAATCTTGTGGAAAGCCTTCCCAGAAGAGTGGCAGCTGTCATAGGCGCAAAGGGGGGTCTAACTCCATATTAATGCCCATGGTCTTAGAATGAGATGTCCAACAAGCTCATATAGGTGTAATGGTCAGGTGTCCACTGACTTTTGGCCATATAGTGTATGTTGTGAATGCTTCTCAGCATTCACACCAATGAGGTTAAATGCAGTATATACTGTACATGAGGATTCCTTCTATTACTCTATTACTTTGGCCAGTACGTGAACTGCAGCCTGCTGGAGGCCTTTTTTCCTGAACTCTAAAAACGGTGCATTTATAAACACTGCATTTTATATGTGTGTTCATGAATAAACAACGCCAAAGACCACACATTTAGTCTCGTATCGGCAGGTTTTTATTTAACATCTTTTCAGTATCATCAAGTAGGTAATAGGCCTCTTGTTTTCCCTTTATGCATTTGTGGCTGTCAAAACACAAGAATATTAAAACATTTGTAACTACCATCTCATCCATGATGAAAATCTACTTCCGATATATTGTTTTAGAATGTATCACAGGCTCACAGTTAAAAATAACGTTAGAATTAACATTTAAGTGTTGGCTAAAAGCCTACAGTAACGCATACATACAGTTAAAGTTAACAGACGCACTATTTGCTTGTTGGAGACGTGCTGAAAAACCTCAATGACTGAAATGTTTTCAGTCAATACAAACAAATATTTAGTCACCTTTGCAAAACAGCCTAAAAATATAGCAGCCTAAAATTGCATTGATTGGCTATCGCCCAGCATTATCCTAGGTAGAAATTACATTACTTAGCCTATTACATTCAGCATGCACACACACGCACATACACACACGCACACACACACAAGCACACAAACACACGCTCTGCTGTTAATGAGGTAATACTGTAGTAATTACTGCGTTACGATATGGCTACGGTGAAATCATTTGTTAATTTGGCATGGCTGTGTTCAGGTCACTTTGTCACAGTGTTTTGCACCCACCGCTAGTGTGTTTGTGCTTATACATCCTACTGCATGACATTTTACAGCTTCGTCGATCATACTGGGTGTAACTGATGCAATCCAGTGAAGCTACCATTTTGGATCTTCCATTATAGTGGTTCCCCCGAGGTCTCTGCTCGTACTGACCCAAAATGGCGCTAACGGGCGATCATGACTGCTGGTGGACAAGAACCGTATCCAAAGTGCACTGGTAGAAACCAGTGTGAAAGATGATGATGATGACGACTATCATCGACCGGTGCGCTCCACACCCTTCTGGGGCCGTCGATGTCTGATCTGGATCTCCTCATCCTGAAGAAATGAGACACAAGGTTAAAGGAGTTTGCTGTTAACATCAAGTCATTTATCAGATGCTTTCTTCCAAAGCTATGGTAATAAAAAAAAAAATACATGTCATTAAGAAGCTGGTTGGGGTTTGGGCACCTTGCCCAAAGACTATTAACAGGTAGGCTGGGCATTGGGATTTCAAACCCAGAATCTTGCAACTGGGAGTCAAACCCGCCACCGCAGACTACCCTGCCTAGGTTGTGTTGAAGACGTACAGTTTCGGCGGTGTCGGCCGTCTCCTCCCCCTCCGTCAGCTCGCTGGCCAGGTAGGACAGCTCGTAGTCCGACAGGGCGCTGCCCGCCGCGTCCTCCTCCTCGTAGTCCGTCTGGTAGTCGTCCGAATACTCCTCTGAGGAGACACAAAGCACGGCAAATAGGAGGTCATTTGATACGCTGAGACTAGAAGAGAAGATACACTTATTCATTACAGATGGCACATCTGGGTTCAGGACAATTATAAGAATTCAAAAGAGATTAATATGGCCATCTGCATAATGAGTCGTTGAAATTAAAAGGAAATATCACAGTAGAGGTAAATATTCCTGACCTCCCTGACATTAAAAAAACAACTTTAAAGGTGCAGTGCGTAGGATTTAGTGGCTTCTAGTGGTGAGGTGAGCTGCCCTCTTCTCTTGATATTGATTATTTCCAAGTGTATACACACAACTCTAATTAAAAGAAGATATTAATAGAAGAGGAATGGAGATGCATTTAAAAAAAATGTTTTGGACAACAAACCGTCTATCGGTGCGTTCTTGACCGGTTCGATTCTGGACACGATCTCTGCCAGGTCGGTGAAGGAAGCGTTGGGACATGTGACCACCTGAGAGATGACAGCGGGACAGATCAGTGCTACTGGAGACCACTGTTAACTTGAATTAAAGACCAACATGCAGGTTGGCAACCACAATTCATTCAGGTGTGAGGAAAGTATAACGCAAATCCATTTAAAAGGTTATTTTCATTGTTTTAGGGATAGAATCTAAACTTAGAACGTAATTTATGTCAAGTCTCGGCTAGAGAGCTAATTGCTTGGTCTGTGGTATCAAGTCGCTTTGGATAAAAGCGTCTGCCAAATGCCCTAAATGTAAATGTATTACTGCTGGCTGCTTTTTAGAGGAACATCGGATCGGATGAGCGGTTGTCAAGAAAAGACAGACAGACAGACAGAGACTACTCTAATCATAGTTAATGTTTGCTGGTGTGGACTCACGTCCCCGCTCTTGGTCTTGTGGAAGTCCTCCTGGTGGCGGTCTTTCATCATGCTGTCCACCACGCCGCTGCGCTGCCACACGTCAAACACCGTCTTACCGTGCTGGTAGCCCACGTCCTGTTGGCCCGGGATCACATTTCAGATTGAGTTCAGATTCAATAACATATCGTGGTTGTTGATATGTTGATATATATATAAGGGAGAAAAAGTTAGAACTGGAGTTTAAGTCGTGCTACGTTATACACCGTCTGGAACATCATCATCGTCATTTGCCAAATATGTTCCTGGTCTTATATTAGATATTATAATATAAGATTTATATTATATATTATATTTAAGTATTATTTGTATTGTGAACTACATGATTCTACTCAGTACTACCAGTTTTCTTCAAGTACAAATTCAGTCTTCTTGAACACAATAGTCGGAAAACTAAAAATGTCGACAGCCAACTTGACAGCCAGCGGTTGATGGCTGACGACGGTTACCATGGGAACAGGTGGAGGATCCGAGAACACTCACCGCAATCTCGTCAAACTTGCCGAACTCCAGCGTGCCGTAGCGGTCGATGGGCGGCCGGATGTACTCGCAGTACTCGCTCTCTTTGACGAGCTCCAGCTGCCGCACGCCGCACACGTAGGCCAGCCGTGTCTGGATCTCCGCCATGTTTAGGACCTGGCAACACACAAGCGTTCACACACACACGCACACAATCGAATATACACGCCTTTTTATGTGAATAAAATATTAAATAACACAACACAATGAAACATACATGTCATAACTTTAGAAATTTTATGAGAGTTTATGAGATGATAATTGATGATAGTTGATGATAATTTGAGTATATTTACCTCATATTTTAAGCATAACATTAAGACGTTAACATAACATTTGAGAAATGTGCATTCCCAGGTTTGACCCCTCACCTTGACCTTCTCGCCCAGTGGGTTGAAGCGTTTCCACAGCAACCACCAGCCGTTGAGGCTGTCCCCGTAGTTGGTGAGGTTGGTCTCGTCCAGGCTGCCCACATCGATGGCGATCACGACCTTTGCCCCCATCGACCGCGCTACGTCGGCTGGAGAGACAAGACCCAGAACTCAGTGCTTCCTTCTCCCCATTAACACACACACACACACACACACACACACACACAAGCTAACGGTTTTAATCAAAGACATAACCTCGCTTTGACACCCTGGTGTGCAATCACTTTGTTTTGTCCGCGTGACTGCTTCAGACTCACCAGGCAGGTTGTTGATGTATCCTCCGTCCATCAGCAGATGTCCGTCTTTGGGGTCGCAGAGCGGAGGGAGGTAGCCGGACAGAGACATGCTGGCTCTGACGTACCTCCACAGCCAACCTGCAGGGGGCGGGGGGGGACCACAACAATTAGAACCTTGTGGGGAACCCATGTGGAACCCATTATGATGTGGTCGTTTGGTCAGAGCTAAGCTAGTTAACTAGCAGGGTCACGTTTTCATCTAGATGCTTATTTAGGATATGCAAAAAGTATTTAACTTTTTACCTTAATCAGTTAACTATAAAACTGATTAAAAAAAAAACAACTGGTGACGAAAAAAGACGAAACAAAATGATTCTTTTTCTAACCTGTGTTTCAAAACACGCACATTTCAAACAACAGCGGGCTGCAAAAACATAACGCTAAACCAGGAAATAATAATGTATCATTATAGTTATTGTGATATGACAACACTGACCGTCAGTGTGCACCCTCATGGAAGACGCTGTGATGTCTGTTGTGATGTTGAAGTAGGGGATCCACAGGTCCTGACACACAAGACAACGTCAAGAGTTAAAAGTTACCACTACCAGTTAGGTTGCACTATATTTGACGTACACATTTCCTACCTCGATCTGAGGTTGGAAGCCTACCTCGATCTGTTTTCCCTTGAAGATGGAGCTGAGGCTGGAGTTAAAGGAGGCTCCGGAGAACATGGAGGTCACTGGGTAGGTCAGGTCCAGGATCTTTTTGAAGATAGACGTCATACCCTGAAAACAACAACAACAACAAAACAACAACAACATTTACAAACGTCAATCTTCTTAATACCATTCTTAAGTGGCGACCCGAGAAATTGCGCCAGTTCAGTTATAATCAGATGGAAAAAGCCTGAAAACCTCACAAAGAAGATAATCAAAGACTTTATCACATCCATGGACCATGTGTCGACCCATGGCGGCAAATGCAAGATGGCATGTCTTTCTCCCATTTCAAAAGTTGGTTAGGTAGGCTGGTTAGGTTTAGGCAACACAACTACTGGATTAGGTTGAGGAAACACACCTACTGGGTTAGGGTTATGGTTACTACATTTGTGTGAACTCGGGGGCCCTCCTACAGTACCACCCACCATGGCCCACTCCCGCGCGTGGGCACACATCCGCCTGCAGCTCTTCTCCGCAGCGTACAGCGCACCGATGAAGGAGCCGATGGAGGTGCCGCCCACCAGGTCGATGGGGATGCCCGCCTCCGCCAGCGCCCGCAGGATGCCCACCTGGGAGCAGCCCCTGGAACAACCAAACCACAGCCCGGGATCAGGAGACGGGCCTTCTCTCAAGGGTGACACCAGCCCCATCCATTCCACAAAACAAGTGCCACCCCTAATTAACATATTGACATAAATAAATACAAATAAAATATGTAAAATGTTGCTCTCTAAAGCAGGGCATAGTAGGCCAAGGTAAGATTAACTAATACAGCATCTTACCAACCATTCAGCCATACAGAGAGCTTTCCATAGGCAGGAAAACACAGAATAGGATAAAATAGTACACAAAACTCGTACGATTTCTATAGTATGACGATGACGCTTCAGGATACTTCAACAAGACACCACTAATGCTGGCTAGGTGATTCTAAACATGATCGGTCAGTGTGTGGTGTGCTGTTCCCGCCATATTGTTGCCCTCCACACACGCCTCGATCCAAACAGTTCAATGTATCTTGTACCATGGTCTGGGTGAATACTCTTTTGTGATTGTTAAAACCATGTATTGCACACGTAGTTTGGCTGAAGTTTAATCACTTCTAAATAAATCCGCCACCCCATCTTGTAACCAAGGCAACAAAAGAGCATAGCTGCCAAAACGTATTCGATATCAACTACAGCGAGCGCAGCCTAATTATGAACTTGATCAACTAATGGCCACAGCAGAGGAAAAAATAACGTCATACTTTGTATGGAGTTATGGCGACGGACTTTCGCTTACCTCACCGTTGCCACTTATGCCGTGACTCACTGGCATGGTTGTAAAAGGGACGATAATTATTCCTTTTCATGGCGGTAAGCTCTTGCTTCATAACCTTCATAACCTTTCGACTTTGAGTGCAAAACTTTCAACAACATTTGTGAATGGTCAGATTGTTGGCTAATGGCCATGGTATGAGTGGGATAATCAACTCGTAGGTGTGTGAAATGGTTTTAATGTACTTTGTGGTTCTTCGCCTCCACGTCGTGCATTAAAACCATTTAATGCAGACCTACTGGTTGATTATCCCTTACTCAAACTATCGTTAGGTCAATTTTTAAATACTAAAAAGGGTTTAATGTGTGGCAGGCATAAGATGAAGGTTCGGGGATGGGAGGCTAGGGGCTCCGACAAGGGGCTCCACCTAGGGGCTTCTGGCCAGGGTCTCTGGCTAGGGGCTTTGGCTAGGGGCTAGTATGCTAACACAGCTCTCTGGTGGGGGTCTCGTGGTCGTGGTGTTGAGGAGGGCACCTACCTGACTGAACCTCACTGGAGCAATGAGGAGAAGAAGAAGAAGAAGAAGAAGAAAAAGAACAAGAACAAGAAGAAGAACAAGAAGAAGAGCAAAGCATACAGACAGGAAGTCAACCGGGACAGGCAGGAAGTGAGGTCATTATCAAATAAAGGTTGTACAGAAACTAATGAGTCGTTTCCGGAACTGACACCGTTAATCAATCCACAATTCAATTTGGTGAGGAACCTTGAGAAATGCTAATTCCTTATCAAATCAATACTTGAGAGGTTTTCTTGGCTGCTCGTAAGACAAAGCAAGGACAGTCAAGCCATCACCTTGTGCTCTAGTAACTTCTGATGGCCAAATGCCATTTTATAGACTAAATGATTCGAAGTAATTGATGGATGAATCAATAATAATTAGGCTCTGAATGTGTGGTTGCAGATCTAGATGAGGCAGAGTTATATTAGGACAAGGGCAGAGTTATTAAGTTATTTCATGATGTGTGTACTTTGGTTTAGGATAGTCTAGAACACATTTCATTAAGCTGAACCATTGTTGTGTAACTTAAGAAATTTAGGAAATGCTGTGGAATTTGGAAAGCACTTCGATATGTGATTTGCACTACCACTAATTACAAAAAACACAAATGCGAAATATATTTATTGTATTTCCCATTACTATGGCTCTGCACTGTTTATTATTGATTTTTAAACTCTCTTGTGAAGCACTTTATCTTTTGCTGCTAATCCAATTCTGCTTTGATTGTTCTCCGCCTCACTTTGGAAGTCACTTAAAAGACGCAGAGTTCATATCCTGATAAAGGTGTGTAAATGTGTGAGTTATTGAGTCAGTCGTGATGTAGTAGAGAATGAGTATATGACTGGGTGGTGCTGGTGGTAGTGGTGGTGGTACCTGGCCCCGCCCCCTCCCAGCACCAGCGCAATGCTGTTGCCCGTCAGACAGCGAGCCAGGCGGGAAAAATCGGAGTGGCGGTCCGGCGGCTTGTCGAACACACGCTGGTACATCTCCCTCTGAAACACACACACACACACACACACACACACACACACACACACACACACACACACACACACACACACACACACACACACACACACACACACACACACACACACACACACACACACACACAATATAAGACAAACTAGTGGTTTGAATGTTCATTCATTCTTCAGGCTCTAGATAAAACACCAGGTAAAACAGTGGCAGGACAGGTGTAGGTGTGTGTATGTAATATAGTGTATGCGTGTGTGTGCATATAATGTTTTATAGAGTATGCATGTGTATGTATTACAGAGTATGTGTGTGTATGTATTATAGTGTGTTTGTGTGCATGTGTATGTATTATAGTGTGTGTGTGTTTGTGTGCATGTGTATGTATTATAGTGTGTGTGTGTGTGCGTATTAATGTGTATGTATTATAGTGTGTGTGTGTGTGTGTGTATTAATGTGTATGTATTATATTGTGTGTGTGTGTGTGTGTGTGTGCTTGTGTTTTTGTGTACCAGTTTGGGCAGGCTCCTCTTGCTGAAGACCCTGCGTGGGCAGGACAGGTGGAAGTGTCTGCAGATCCAGCTCCTCATGTTGAGCCACTCAGCGGTGCCGCGGGGCGGGGGGCCGTCCTCGCGGTGGAGCAAAACCAGCTGCTTCTGGGCCCGCACCGCACTGCCCTCCAGCATGCGCTCCAACTGGAGGAACAACCAGCCAATCACAACAACATACGCTCCAACTGGAGGAACAACCAACCAATCACAACAACATACGCTCCAACTGGAGGAACAACCAGCCAATCACCACAACATACGCTCCAACTGGAGGAACAACCAGCCAATCACAACAACATACGCTCCAACTGGAGGAACAACCAACCAATCACAACAACATACGCTCCAACTGGAGGAACAACCAGCCAATCACCACAACATACACTCCAACTGGAGGAACAACCAGCCAATCACAACACTTGCTCCAACTGGAGGAACAACCAGCCAATCACAACAATATACACTCCAACTGGTGGAACAATCAGCCAATCACCACAACATACGCTCCAACTGGAGGAACAACCAGCCAATCACCACAACATACGCTCCAACTGGAGGAACAACCAGCCAATCACAACAACAGTCGCTCCAACTGGAGGAACAACCAGCCAATCACAACAACATACGCTCCAACTGGAGGAACAACCAGCCAATCACCACAACATACGCTCCAACTGGAGGAACAACCAGCCAATCACAACAACATACGCTCCAACTGGAGGAACAACCAGCCAATCACAACAACAGTCGCTCCAAACTAGAGGAACAACCAGCCAATCAGAAACTACTCTTTTATCAACTACACTACCACCCAGTCACTACATTTATACTACTCTCATTGCATATTTAGACATATTTCAAAAAAAAAATGTAATTCTACTACTGTCCTTTCTTCTGTGACACTGAATTAATTAATCAATATTATAAACGATTGATAAAGGAATGCTTTGATGTTATCCAAACTGACTCAAGGCTGGTTCACGCAAGACTTTAAGATTTTATGGTGATGCTGCCCTCTAGAGGTTGAGAATATAGTGCAGGTTGGCTGAGGTTGGAGAGGACAGGCAACAGCTGCAAAGGTCCGTGTGTGTGTGTGTGTGCGGCCCACTCCTCACCTCCCCCACGGTGGGTTCCTGCTCCCCCAGGCCCACCATGACGATGCAGTCGGCCTGGCGGATGCAGCGCTGGGTCCAGGGCGTCAGGCTCGGGTCCGACTGGTACAACACAATGCGGTGCAGGTCCTCCTGCTGCCCCAGCCAGCTGGACAGACGGTACTCGTGCAGGCTGAGGAGGCCAATCAAAGTGTTCAGCCGTAGGACATGTGATGTGTGATGTGATTGGTAGGAAGGTCATCATAGGTGGGAGGGGGGTGGGGCTAATACATAATAAATAACGTTAACAGATATTAATGTCCGAACTCCTTCAACAAAAGAGTTACTGACATGTGACTTTCAGGTGATTGTTATTCCTGTGCTAATCTCATCCAATGAATGTTTTTTGTAGCTAATCCAATTCTGACAGTTTGTTTGTAATTGCTTTATACTGCAAACTGCTTCACCAATGAGAACTTGGTTACGTGGTCATGTGTCCTACCTGTCCAGAGCAGCGGAGCCCAGACGCTGTTTGATGATGTCACTGGTCAGCAGCAGAGTGGGACCTGCTCCACAGAAAAAAACCAAAAGAACAATAGAAGTGGTGAGTTCCAATAGTCGTTCTGCACTGTTCACTGCTACAACTCGTCTCCTCCAGGAGACGAGTTCACACAAACGTAGTAACCATCCTTGTGAACAAGGATGTAGAAAATAGTTTTGAAACAAACCCATTGTCTTTCTGTCAACAAGGGTTCATTGTAAAGTAGACTGGATTGTGTGTGTGTGCGTTTGTGCATGCATGTGTGTGTTAGTGTGTGTGCGTGTGATCTAGTGTAAATGTGTGCATGTAGCTGTGCATGTACCTGTGTGTGTGCATGTGCTAGTGTGCATGTGTGCACGTGCATGCTTTCATGTGCACGTGCATTCATGTGTGTGTGTGTGTGTGTGTGTGTGCGCGCGCGTGCGTGTGTACCGATGCCGCTGAGCGCGTGCTGCAGCTCCAGGGTGAAGGCTGTGAGCGGGACCTCGTCAGACACCGGCAGGATGGAGACGGTGGACAGGTTGGAGGCCGGGTTCCCCGCGTCCCACTTACTGGTGGGGGTGTGGAGACCCAGACCTCGGGCTGGGGGGCAAAACACAAGTTACTTTCATTGGGTTATTCTCATTAACACTGCTTGTCCAACTGTTACCAGGAATACTAAATACTGGTTAGTCATTTGCAATTTTATCCTAAGCCACTGTTTTGAGTGCTTTATTTACATTTTTAGACACATTATGATTATGTCATTAATGAGCAGGTTGAGGCCTACAGGTTAGGCTGCAGACACTAGGAGTAAAGGGGTCATGTAAGGACCAGGTCTGAGATCACATTCTCTCAGATGACACAAGATTACAGCACAGTATTTTCTTCAATAGTTTGGTAAGGGACTCACTTACTCATGCTCTCTCTCTCTGTGTGTGTGTGTGTGTGTGTGTGTGTGTGTGTGTGTGTGTGTGTGTGTGTGTGTGTGTGTGTGTGTTCTAGGTACCTGCTAGCGGAGCGTTGACCTGCTGCATGTTGCCCAGGATCTTCTGGCCCAGCAGGTGGATGAGCCGGGTCACCACCTGGGGGTAGCGCCGCTTGATGGAGTTCAGCGCCCCCTCGGGAAGCTTGGCCAGCTCCGAGTCCCGGACCGCGTGCACCGTGGTGGCCCGGTTCATGCGGGTCAGAGCCTCCACCTGGGGGCGCCACCGCACACGGTGAACACCGATATAGCGATATTCGACTGGACTTCAAATCAGAACATGAGATTATACTTGCAGGGTCCAAAATTAACCTTTAGAATGTTGTCTTTTTACCTGCCAGAGTGATGATCATTTTATTATGTAACCCTGCATTTCCGACCCGTTATACTTGAGTGTAATTGTGTAATTAAATAAATTCAAGTATAATGGTCAGAATATTATGCAGCATAGACTGATGTTAATTCTTTGCCTTTATATTCACATTGCCATTATATATAAATATAAGAGAAGAGAGAAGAAGAAAGAGAAGAGATCAGCTACTGATTGTGTATGATTATTATAACTAGTTAATGGCGCTTGGGTCAGAGAAAGCACCCACCACGCCGATCAGGTCCCCGCGGCCATACTCCCCCGCCAGCTCCTTCTTCCCGTCGTCCTTGGCGATGACGGAACGCAGACGCCCGCTCAGAACGATGAAGGTGCTGTCAGAGCGGTCGTCCTGTCTGGGAGGGGGGGGGATTTTGATAGTTTGATCCACTTTAATTGAATCACATGGGTCTTATTTTCTGTGCAACTGGTAGAGCAAGGCACTAACACTGCCATGGTTAGGGGCTCGATTCCCTGTGTAGCTCAACTGGTAGTGCAAGTTCTCAACACTTCCAGGGTTAGGGGTTTGATTCCCTGTCTAGCTCAACTGGTAGTGCAATGCATTAACACTGCCAGGGTTAGGGGTTCGGTTCCCTGTGTAGCGCAAGGCATCAACACTGCCAGAGTTGGGGGTGCGATTCCCACCTGTAGACGGCGCGGCCCGCCTCCAAGGCCATCCAGTCGAGGGCGAAGTCGATCTGGCGAACGAAGGGCGACACCCTCTTCACCACCGTGTGGGCCACGTTCAGGATCATTCTGGGCTCCTCCCGCATAATCCTGGGGAGGGAGGAGAGATATGCTCAGATGAGCAGCTGTCCTGTAGGGTCAAGCAACGTGTATATTCCTCCTTTGGTCAGCAGTTAGAGCACCCCCTGTCTTCCGATCACGGTCCTGGGGGTTGCTGGTTCGAGACTCGAATACAGAGCGATGTTGTTCCTCTGAACCTGGTGTTCCATTCGGTTTTCAATCGTTAATATTTCAGACGATTTGGTGCACTTAATGCATGCACTCATATTTGTTTCAAATTTCAAGTTTGATTATTTTCATTCATTCATATAAACAGTATACAAGAACGAAATGGCGTTTCTCATGGACCAAGGTGCTAACACAGAAGAAAAAACTACTATCACATGGCTTTTCGGACACCGGTGAATCAACCCTACTCGACAGACTCTGTGTTCCTCTGTGTGTGTGTGTGTGTGTGTGTGTGTGTGCGTGTGTGTGTGTGTGTGTGTGTGTGTGTGTGTGTGTGTGTGTGTGCGTGTGTGTGTGTGTGTGTGTGTGTGTGTGTGTGTGTGTGCTTGTCTGTGTGTGTGTGTGTGTGTGTGTGTGTGTGTGTGTGTGTGTGTGTGTGTGTGTGTGTGTCTCTGTACGCAGGGTGCTGGGTCACTTTGAGAAGCCCCTCTTTCTGGAGCTGTGTCGCCACATGGTGGTCATCCCGCTGCAGCAGGGGGAGGCGCTGTTCCGCCCGGGGGACCTGGACGACAGCATCTACGTGGTGCAGGATGGACGCCTGGAGCTCTGCATCCACGAGAACGTACGGCGCACACACACACACACACACACACAAAACACACACACACACACGTGTACACATACATGCACACACTGGCACACTGTGTCCTACGTAAGGAAGAGATATACATAAAGGATAATCCACAAGCCGGTGTTAAGTAAGGGATAATCAATGAGCGTGTGTGAGTGAGGGTGTGTGTGTGTGTGTGTGTGTGTGTGTGTGTGTGTGTGTGTGTGTGTGTGTGTGTGTGTGTGTGTGTGTGTGTGTGTGTGTGTGTGTGTGTGTGTGTGTGTGTGTGTTGCCTGTGGAAACCTGATCTGGAGTCAAGGGAAGATCGGGTTTAATGGCACGTGTATTCAGGTCACCTGAGACCTACTACGACACATGAGAGTTTCAACTCCCATGTATGATAACAGTATTACTGCATAACTGTCATTTGAAAGTATTAGCCACCATGTATAGAGTTAAATAAACATATTAGTGTAAATTCAATTAAAAAGATTAAAGATTAAAAACACACTAGCGTGGAGTGTGTTTTAAATGTATCAACCTTTGACAAGTACTAGACAAGTAGTAGTAGTCGTAGACAACATGCAAGTGCAGCCTAAAATCAATTCAATCAACCATTTCAACCCATTTGAAACCAATGTACTTTGTATGTTGATGTTTACATGTCAAAGGTCACCTTGTGTGTTTTGACCCTGCTGCGTTGCTGTAGGACGGGACGGATGCCGTGGTGAAAGAAGTGTTGACAGGCGACAGCGTGCACAGCTTGCTGAGCATGCTCGACATCATCACTGTACGTGTGCACGTCGCTCTCTCTCTCTCTCTCTCTCTCTCTCTGTCTTTGTCTTCCAATATCTCCTATGTTATATTTACATATGGTCTGAGTGTACATAGGCGTCAGCCACTATAGTGTGTGTGCTATGTATGCATCAGGTTAAAGTCTAAAGCAACAGAGGTGTCAGCCTACAGTCTACTAGGCTGCACATTGTGGCTGTATGATAACATACAGTAGACTATAGCAACAGCATTGGCGTCAGACACTCCAAGTGTGGGAGTGTTGTTTCTCCAGACAGAGTAGCCCAGTAGGCTAATCAAAAGTTGAACACAGGGCTAGTAGGTTTTATTCAATTATTTATTTTGTTATTCATCTGTGGATGTCATGTGGCTATGGAATAGGATGCAGCAAAACAAAATATTATACATTCTAACTTATCCATCCATCCATCCATTTCGTCCGCTTATCCGGGGTCGGGTTCGCGGTGGCAGCCGGCTAAGCAGGGCCCCCCAGGCTTCCTTCTCCCCAGCCACACTCTCTAGTTCCTCCTGGGGGATCCCGAGGCGTTCCCAGGCCAGACGAGATATATAATCTCTCCAGCGGGTTCTGGGTCTGCCCCGGGTCTCCTCCCAGTTTGGACGTGCCCGGAAAACCTCCAAAGGGAGGCGCCCGGGGGGCATCCTAATCAGATGCCCGAACCACCTCAGCTGACTCCTTTCGATGCGGAGGAGCAGCGGCTCTACTCCGAGCTCCCTCCGGATGTCTGAGCTCCTCACCTATCTCTAAGGCTGAGCCCAGCCACCCTGCGGAGGAAACTCATTTCGGCCGCTTGTATCCGCGATCTCATTCTTTCGGTCACTACCCAAAGCTCGTGACCATAGGTGAGGGTTGGAACGTAGATGGACCAGTAAATCGAAAGCTTCGCCTTCCGGCTCAGCTCCCTCTTCACCACAACGGACCGGTACAGCGCCCGCATCACTGCAGACGCTGCACCAATCCGTCTGTCCATCTCCCGCTCCATTTTGCCCTCACTCGTGAACAAGACCCCGAGATACTTGAACTCCTTCGCTTGGGCAGCAACTCACTCCCAACCCGGAGGGAACACTCCACCGTTTTCCCGGCAGAGAACCATGGCCTCAGACTTGGAGGTGCTGACTCTCATCCGACGCTTCACACTCGGCTTGCAAACCGCCCCAGTGCATGCTGGAGGTCACGGTCTGATGTAGCCAACAGAACCACATCATCTGCAAAGAGCAGAGATGCAATTCTGAGGTCCCCAAACCGGACACTCTCCTCACCTCGGCTGCGCCTTGAGATTCTGTCCATGAAGATCACGAACAGAACCGGTGACAAGGGGCAACCTTGGCGGAGTCCAACACCCACTGAGAACATGCTTGACTTTGTGCCGAGAAATACGGACGCAGCTCGCACTTTGTTCGTACAGGGACCGAATGGCACGTACCAACGGCCCCGGTACCCCATACTCCCGTAGTACCCCCCACATGATTCCCCGGGGGACACGGTCATAGGCCTTCTCCAAGTCCACAAAGCACATGTAGACTGGATGGGCAAACTCCCATGCGCCCCCCAACAACCCTGCGAGGGTAAAGAGCTGGTCCACTGTTCCACGGCCAGGACGGAATCCGCATTGTTCCTCCTGGAGCTGAGGTTCGACAATCGGCCGGAGCCTCCTTTCCAGCACCCTGGAATAAACTTTCCCGGGGAGGCTGAGCAGTGTGATACCCCGATAGTTGGAGCACACCCTCCGGTCCCCTTTCTTGAAAATGGGACCACCACCCCGGTTGCCACTCCACAGGTACTGTCCCCGACTCCACGCTACATTGACTAGGCGTGTCAGCCACGACAGCCCCGACAATGTCCAGAGCCTTCAGCATCTCAGGGCGAATCTCATCCACACCTGGCGCCTTGCCACTGAAGAGCTTTTTGACTACTTCAGTGACCTCTACCAAGGATATGGGTGAGACTTCCCCCGAGTCTTCAGACTCTGCCTCTTCCACAGAGGACGTACTGGTCGGGTTCAGGAGCTCCTCAAGTGTTCTTTCCACCGCCGACAATATCCTCAGTCTGGGTCAGCAGTTCTCCTCCCGACTGAGCACAGCCTGAGCCAAGCCCTGCTTTCCCTTCCTGAGTCGCCGGACAGTTTGCCAGAACCTCCTTGAGGCCAACCGAAAGTCTGCTCCATGGCCTCCCCGAACTCCTCCCACACCCGGGTTTTTGCTTCAGCAACTGCTGAAGCCTGCGGTCCTTTTGGCCTCCCGGTAACCTGTCTGCTGTTTCAGGAGACCCCTGGGCCCAACCAGGCCCGAAAGGCCTCCTTCTTCAGCCTGACGGCTTCCTTCACCGCTGTGTGTCCACCATGGGTTCTTGGGTTCCGCCCACGACCGGCACGGACAGCCTTTTGACCACAGATCCGAGGCTTGCCCCCCCCCCCCCCCCTTTCTACAATGGCGGCTTCTGAAATGGCCCACTCAGGTTCCATGGTCCCCACCACCTTCCCCGGGATGCACGAGAAGTTCTTCCGGAGGGTGGGGAGTTAAAGACCCTACGGACAGGGGCCTTCCACCAGACGTTCCCAGTTCACCACTCACTACACGTTTGGGTTTACCAGGTCTGTCCTGGCAGGCCTCCCGCGCCATCTGATCCAACTCACCACCAGGTGGTGATCAGTTGACAGCTCTGCTCCTCTCTTCACCCGAGTGTCCAAAACATGGGCCGGCAGATCTGCTGATACGCATTAACAAAGTCGATCTAGCGACCTTTGGCCCTAAGGTGGTCCAAGGTACCAGGTACAACTTGTTGAGCCACCCTATGCTCCGAACATGGTGTTTGTTATGGCCAGTCCATGACTAGCACAGAAGTCCAATAACAAAACACCACTCTGGTTCAGATCGGGCAGGCCGTTCATCCCAATCACTCCCCTCCAGGTTTCTCCATCATTGCCCACGTGTGCGTTGAAGTCCCCCAGTAGAACTATGGAGTCCCCGGATGGAACCCTTTCCAGGATGTCACCCAAGGACTCCAAGAAGGCCGGATACTCTGAGCTGCTGTTTGGTGCGTAAGCACACACAACAGTCAGAGCCTTCCCCCCAGCGACTCGTAGTCGCATGGAGGCGACCCTCTCGTCCACCGGAGAGAACTCCAACACAGCGGCGCTCAGCCGGGGACTTGTGAGTATCCCCACACCCGCCTGGCGCCTCACACCCTGGGCAACTCCGGAGAAGTAGAGGGTCCAGCCCCTCTCCAGGAGTTTGGTTCCAGACCCGGTGCTGTGCGTGGAGGTGAGCCCAACCATATCTAGTTGGTACCGCTCCACCTCCCGCACCAGCTCCGGCTCCTTCCCCGCCAGTGAGGTGACGTGTCGGCGATGACGGGGATCCGCACGCCCAGGACCCCGCTTTTGCACTACCTAGACAAGTAGTAGTAGTCGTAGACAACATGCAAGTGCAGCCTAAAATCAATTCAATCAACCATTTCAACCCATTTGAAACCAATGTACTTTGTATGTTGATGTTTACATGTCAAAGGTCACCTTGTGTGTTTTGACCCTGCTGCGTTGCTGTAGGACGGGACGGATGCCGTGGTGAAAGAAGTGTTGACAGGCGACAGCGTGCACAGCTTGCTGAGCATGCCGACATCATCACTGTACTTGCACGTCTCTCTCTCTCTCTCTCTCTCTCTCTCTCTCTCTCTCTCTCTCTCTCTCGTCTTTGTCTTCCAATATCTCCTATGTTATATTTACATATGGTTCTGAGTGTACATAGGCGTCAGCCACATATTAGTGTGTGTGCTATGTATGCATCAGGTTAAAGTCTAAAGCAACAGAGGTGTCAGCCTACAGTCTACTAGGCTGCACATTGTGGCTGTATGATAACATACAGTAGACTATAGCAACAGCATTGGAGTCCAGACACTCCAAGTGTGGGAGTGTTGTTTCTCCAGACAGAGGTAGCCCAGTAGGCTAATCAAAAGTTGAACACAGGGCTAGTAGTTTTATTCAATTATTTATTTGTTATTAATCTGTGGATGTCATGTGGCTATGGAATAGGATGCAGCAAAAACAAATATTATACATTCTACTTACTTATTGAACACAAATGCTGCTGGTGCACAGGTCAGTGGCGCTTGAGTGAGGGAGCAAGGCAGCTTATTCCACCATCGCCATACCACACATGAGAAGAGATCTGGAGTGGCACTGGTTGAAATGCCATCGTTGTTATTGTTGTTGTCGCCTCTGCCTCTGGTTGCCAGGGTTACCCGGCCCCCCTACAAGACGGTGTCGGCAACGTGCGGCGGCCGCCTCCACCATCCTGAGGCTTCCCGCCGCCGCCTTCCAGTCGGTGTTCGACAAGTACCCCGAGACCCTGGTCCGGGTCATCCAGGTAACCATGGAGACAGAAGAGAAGCTGCTGCTGTGATTGGCTGAGCAAATAGCATGGATTATTCTATAGGAAGGTTTCAATCATGTGAAGATGTGTGTTAGTTTGTGACAGTGTGTGTCTGTGAAGGTGTGTGGTTGGTTTGTGATGGTGTGTGTGTGTCTATGAGGGTGTTTGTTATTGTGACAGGCCAGTGGGTATCTGGTCGTCTCTAGATCATCATGGTGCGTCTCCAGAGGGTGACCTTCCTCGCCCTCCACAACTACCTGGGCCTCACCACGGAGCTCTTCAACATGGTACACACTTCCCCCTGTAGCTCTTCTAATATTCTACATGTCTAATACACAGTCTCTACATGCCGACACAATTCTCCCTGGATAATATATCTACATATCTAATACATCTACATGTTAACACCACAGTCTCCCCCTGGCTCATATCTCTACATGTCAACATACAGTTATGTCTAAATGTGTCATGTGATACCAATAATAATACATTTTTCCATCGTTCCATGGTTTTTTGCATAAAATTACAAATGAAAAAATGAAACAGCACAAAACAAATATCAAATATCAACCGTAACTATTGATAATTTCACGCTGTCTTCCAACATTTCCTATATTGGGCCTGTGTGTGTGTGTGTCTCTCTTGGTGTGCTACAGGACAGCCAGGCTATCCCCTTAGTGTCGGTGTCCCAGGTGCTGGGTGAGGTCCACCCCAGCAGGGGGCTCCGACGGCAGGCCTCGCAGACTGAAGACCCCGGCCGCCGACAAGACAGACGCAGGTACACACACCCCTGCCCTGTGTATTATTTATTTATTTATCATCCACTTATTATTCACCAAGCTTTCAATATGCATGTATTGCATCGCAACACCATTCTTCATTTATTGTTCGAACTGCATATCTTACTATGTACTATTAAGTCATTTAGCAGACACATTAATAGATAATAGAATAATTAAGGATCAGGTTAGCATTTAGCTTAAGAAAGCCTACAGGTTAGATTCCGGACACCGGGCATAGAACCCACTGACCCAGTATTTTAGGAGTTGAAGGCCCATACCTAATGTATGTTTATAAGTATTAACAGCCATGACTTTGACGAATGCTCTGTAGGAGAAGCCAAGAGGTCAAACATGGGAGACCAAGTACAAGAAGTCCAGGTCTTTCTCCCACACCGATGGCAGTCACAGGTACGCTGCACAGACACCCAAACCCACAGACAAACCCAAACCTGTCTCATTTTAGTGACAGCCGGCCATTGGTGTTGACTTGATGAAACGTAGATATATCATCATGAGTTTGAGTGGGCAGTAGATATATTGATGGATTTGATGATCAATACTAGCTTGTTGTCAGGAGATAGCAACACCAGTTGGTGACCAGACAACCCTCGCACTTGAACAAACAGGAAGGTGGAGTCTAGATGACTGATTAGGCTTCAGAGTGACAGTGCTGATAATGTTGACTTTTACGGTTTTGTTCATTGCCTCTTGCCATTGTGAACTGAATCAGGGGACACGTTTTCTGGAACGTGGTATAATCTTGTGTGTCTTTAAATACAGCAAAGTGCAAGATTTTTTTTTGTCAAATAAACAACAATATAAGCCTGCAGATTATTTTGCATGTTGCATTACTCCAATATTAGTGCCTTTGGACTACTGTTAGGCCTTACAACGTACAGCCTTTCACTGGCAGGAAGATCATAATACCCCCAAAAGAAAATCCAAATTATCTGACATCAGATTTTATTTGCCATTTTCTCAATTATTCTCTTTTTGGTCATCTTGGGCTTTCCTTTGGTGGCCCATGAAATCCTTTGTAATCCATGTACCCAAATAAAGTTCTGTAGAACGAAACCCAGTTTGTTATACTCCCCCGAACAGAAGCTGTGTGGTACCATGTCTCGGCCCTACGTAGGAAAAGCACGCTTTAGTGCTGACGATGGTTTCTGTGACGTGTTTCTGGTCTGCTTGCAGCGGACATGACTATGGACCTGAACCGTGCGTACGAGCGCGCACACGTCCTGAAGGAGGAGGAAGAGCAGGGCCCGTCCCTGCTGCCTCCGGCCCAGAAGGTGTGTGAGCCAGGAGTCAGGAGTCTTTCCATCTTCTTCCATCTCCTGGATGGCAGAAGGAATTAATGCAAGCTGGTCGAAGTAGCCTTGACACGCCAAACCAACGTCAAAGAACTAGCAGCAACAAAGGCAGTCTGTGGTGTGTGCCTGCATGTCTCTACTGTGTCTGGGCCAAAAAGGTGCACTAGAACACAAACGCAAAGACTACAGCCAACGGCCAACGACCACATATATTCTGCACCGGTGTGAAAGGAAATAGCTCTCCATACCAGCAGGTGGCGGTATTCTATATTCATCATTCAAAAAGGGAAACCCCAAGACTCAGGACTGCGCCTGTACAAACCATTGTTATGATACTGTGGGTGTGTGTGTGTTTGGTGGTTGGCTTAATTGACCTCACCTGGCCCAGTTAGAGGCCAATTAAGCCAGCCACCAAACACACACACTCCCACGGATACATCTGAAATCAACATAAACTCCTCTCTTCTTCTCTCTCTCCCCACCCCCCTCCCCCCCACCTCCCCCCCCCCCTCTCTCCAGTCCATCCTGAAGAAGAGTGTTACCATGCTTCACACCCCTCAGCGGTGTACCACTACAGCGAGAGTGGAGGAACCTCCTCCGCCCCGGGCCAGGTCCACCACAACAAGATCAACGCCATCTTCCAGGCGGCCAAGAAAGACCTGCTGAAGGCGATCCAACTGCAGGTACCATGGCGACCGGAGCACACAACCTACGCTACACAGACACTACACACAACTACCGTCTGAATGTAGAATGTCGAGTTGTTCTTTATCTAACTATTTGATCTTCTCTGAATAGAATGATATTTCGATTCTAGAATGGAGCCACACCCCCGCCCCCCGGGATCAATGGAGTATTTCTGATTCTGAATCTGGTCTTTTATAATCAGTGTCCGTGTGTTAGTGTGGGAGGTGATGTGTGTGTTTTCCAGGTCTTCTTCATGTTTAACCAGGTCAAACCTCATGTCTCATGTCCCAGGACCCCAGTCTGCTGGAGGGGAGGGTGACCCTACGCCAGGTGAAGTCTGGATATATGGTGGCCAACCAGGGAGACCAGGTCAGCTCTCCACCCCCCCCCCCCCCCCCCTCTCTCTATACTACCATACATGCAATCATAGCATTCATGTGTTCATCATAACTGGTGTTTTGCTAGTGAGTCGGTGACACACACGTTTAAATATAAGAGGCAGAGAGACACAGATACAGCATCAAGACATTGTGTCTTAAAATGTGTGTGCGTAGCCAAAGATCCTGTAAAAAAACAACAACTTTCCATTTCTGTTCGTCTCTCTCTCTCTCTCTCTCTCTCTCTCTCTCTCTCTCTCTCTCTCCCCCCCCCTCTCTCTCTCTCCCCCCTCTCTCTCTCTCTCTCTCTCTCTCTCTCTCTCTCCCCCCTCTCTCTCTCTCTCTCTCTCTCTCTCTCTCTCTCCCTCTCCCTCTTCTCTCCCTCTCTCTCTCCCTCCCTCTCTCTCCCTCTCTCTCCCTCTCTCTCTCCCTCTTTCTCCATCTCTCCCTCTTTCTCCCTCTCTCTCTCTCCCCCCCCCCCCCTCCCCTCCCCCATCTCTCTCTCTCCAGGACGTGAGCGTTGCGTTCGTCATCTCGGGCCAGCTCCATGTATACCAGCGGATGATCGACCGCGAGGAGGACAACCTGCTCTTCGTCACTCACCCCGGGGAGATGGTGGGCCAACTGGCCGTGCTCACCGGGGAGCCCCTCATCTTCAGCGTGCGCGCCCATCGGGACTGCACCTTCCTCTCCATCTCCAAGGCCCACTTCTACGAGTAGGCGTCACACTCACACACACACGTACAGACTCATATACACTCACGTCTGCGAGTATGCGCCCCACAGAGTCATAGATGAACACGACACAGGAAGATAAATGGTATAGAATATCTGGATCCTACTAGTATATAATAATCCTTTCCTGTATTTTTATATCATGTTGTATTTTAGTATTAGTATGTGATAGTAAGGAGAATGAAGGGTGATGTGGGGTTATTGTAAACGTTCAGAATTATCATGATGTTGCATGATAGTAAGTTATCATATCCAGTTAATGATATGTTATGATTAAATTATTGAGAAACATTATGTGTTCATTATGTGTGTATTACCATTGGGTATAGTCATTGGGTATAGAATGCCAAGTATATCATATGCCTGGATAAGCACTCCGTCTCAAAGGTTGTAGTTCTCCCCTGTAACCACCAGATGGAGGCTCTACGTTTAGGGGTTGTGGCACAGTTACTATTGAACGTCAAGGTCATCCGAGGGTATAAAAGGGGCAACAAATGAATGTGCATTCAGAGTCGTCAGAGTCCCCCAGAGGCCAGGAGAAGGATGCCCTCAAGAAAGAAGCGCAAGAAATCTCCGGACATTTCTTTCTTGTTATGTCTTAGGACTCGGCAAGATAGAACTTAGTCGTTTGCGGCGAGTGAACACTTAGGCTATTTTTCCAGTTCGGTATTCGGCTATCTCTCCAGTTTAGATTTAGGCTATTTCTCGAGTTTAGTTTTAGGCTATTCCTCGAGTTTAGTTTTAGGCATTGTTTTCGACGGTCCATCGAGGGGAAGATGCCTCCGCAGTCCAACGGGACCATGAAGCTTCCCAGCTTTATTTTAATAATATTGTCGAATTAGATTAGAGGGGTTTGTTTGTTGTGCTTTCGGCGAAGGGGTTAGAGATCCCGGGTGAGTAGAGAACCTTATCTAACCCCGCGTACTATCCCCCCAGCCGAATAAACCGAGACCCGACCCGGTGGTTTTATTTTGTTTTATGATTTCCTTTTCCGTTATTCCTTATCAATTTAATAATGTTATTATACACTTTTGGTCAACTTGTCGCGACTCCTTTTCGTATGAATCCGCTATCGTCCGGCGATAAGAACTGCGTCACAGGTGTGGCTCTCGGGGCCTAGTTCCACCCACACAGCCTGAATAACCTAAAAACGTTTTAATTCAGTTTTTATTAATTTTTGTTTTTATTACTCACAGTATCAATTTAATAATGTTTAATATTAGTATAGCATTTTGGTCAACTAGTCACGACGCCTTTTCGTATAAATCCGCTATTGTCCGGCGATAAGAACTGTGTCACACTCTCCGTGCACACCCACACACACACGCACGCACGCAAACCCACACCCATACACACGCCTATGAACAGATAAACGGTTTATTTTGTTTTTTTCCTGCTTAATATTTTTATAACCTGTTTGTGCGCCTTTTCTTATAAATCCTCTATAGTAACAGACGTCTTTACTTTTTATTTATTACCATCATTATACGGACGCTTAGTTTACTCAAGATATGTGGAGGTTTTATGGCTTTAGGAGAATAGTAAGATTCCAAGAAGCCTTTAGACAAAACATGGGCATAGCGAGGGGCCGGGGAGGACTTGTTGATAGTTACGCTATCAACAAGTTCCTTTCTCCGGGGCCCGACAGACCGAGGCTCCGTCCTTATCTACTGCTCCTACAGTCATGTGACTATCTCCTATAAAAGTCAAGTCAAGTCAATTTTATTTCTAAAGCACATTTAAAAACAACGCAAGTTGACCAAAGTGCTGTACAATCAGAGCAGGCATGTAAAATCACAATAAAATCACAATAAATAGGCTACACAATAACGGCACTAAAAACAGGCAGATACATAGGTGTCAATATAGGCTAAACATACGAATCAACAAATCAAACAAACAGACATAAATCAAATCAAACCACATCAGGAAACTAAAGAATAAAAGTGTGTTTTCAGTTTGGACTTAAAGGGGTCAATGGAGGGGGCGGATCTAATAGAAAGGGGGATGCTATTCCACAGTCTAGGGGCTGCAACAGCAAAGGCTCGGTCACCCCTAAGCTTAAGGTTTGATCTTGGGACAACCAAGAGCCCTAAGTTGGCCGACCTGAGGGACCTGGAGTTGGAGTAGGGGGTTAAACGATCTGAGATATAAGATAGAAGATAGAAATGTACCCTTCAATTTACTCCATTATAATTCCTTATGTTATGCCCCTGTCGGTATCTCTTAAAAGTCGTATTCCCACCTTCTAAAAATAATCCGTTTTATTTAATTTCATTTATTTATATCTTTTATTTTTATGGTTGGTTTTTTTTTATGTTTATTATTTTTTTAATCTTATTTATTTCTTCTCCCTTATATAAAACATATCCCTAGGGCTAGATCTATCCAACCACCCAACTACCCAACCATTAAATATTTCCTAGCAAACCAACAAGAGCCCGGATCCCAGGGGAGAGCTGCCATAACGAACGTGATTTCTTCTGTACTTACCATATATATATATATTTTTTACTTATTTACAACCCCTGCTCATTACCTGTTGATACTGTATACTTACCGGAATATTTATATACCTATCTGCACATATCCCATACCTACTCCATTAAGTTATTACTACACTGTATCTCTGTACATAAATATACTGTATATACACCTATATATTATACCTAGTAGACTGTTCTATATCCTATTTAACCACTGTACACTGTATATTACTATGCACTTCACTATCTCATTTGCACTCTGGTTAGATGCCAACTTCTTTTCGCTGTACTGTACTTGTGCTGCGCAATGACAATACATTTGAATCTAATGTAATCTAATCAGAGCCGTGGCTCAGAGCCAGGGTTATGCCTTGGGCCGCAGCACTGAAGCAAGCGGGGTAGACGTTCAGACGATAAGGTAGTTAGGGGCTAGGCGTGTCTCCCCCACGACCTGTTAATAACCGTTACTGGATACAGGTTTCACATCACCTCCGTTAGAGGAGGCTAACCGACGGATCTAACACACATCACACACACACAGGCTTTTGATTGGCTTTTGATTTTTTATATATTTATATTTCATATATTTTTTTATTCATGATTCCTATAGCAACTATGCAGTTTTTTGGAAACTAGGTTGTGTAGCATGTGATATTATATTCATATAAAAACATTTAGATTTGCAATGCTTTGATCTTTGTTCTCAGACTCACAAGTTGGATTGGATAAAAGCACCTGCTAAATGGCTCAACATAATATAATATAATATAATGTAATGTAAAACAATGAAAGCGTAGCGTAGCGGTGGGGATGTCGTGTGTTCGAGTGTGGTCCCCCACCTGACGTTCTTCAGCATGTAGAGCACTTCGGAGGGCAGGTGTGAGGTCTCCACGTCGTACTGGTTCAGGTCCGCCTCCAGCAGGGAGGGCGGGGGCTCCTTGGGCTGCAGGGTGGGGGGCTCCTTCCGGATCCGCAGAATCCTGCGGGGGGGGGGGTTTGTTGCCGAGTAAGTTAGCACATACGGAATTGCACAAGGAATTTGTTCTCATATGTGCGAAACAATACACTCTAAAACCCTCAAAACAATACGACACATGAAAAAACTCTGCTTTATGTACCACATGCCCTAAATCTAAATGTAAATGTAAATGTACTTCGTACTACGCACTACAGTGTGTACTCTGGCATACTATTAGTATGCAAGCCAAACGTATGCATGTTTTTGGGCATACTACAGTGTCATAGAATTCAAGCTGACAGTCGTCATTGTTCATGACACACCATCAGCCCACAAAGTAATTTCCACCCAAACAATGTGACACGTTTATGTATATGATTATATGATTGCTTCCTTCATTCCTTCCTTTCCATCTCTCCTCGTGCCTTTCTTCCTTCCTCCCTTCCCATCACTACCAGCTCCTTGCTTCCTTCCCTCATTGCTCCCTTCCCATCACTACCAGCTCTTTGCTTCCTGGTGCACCACTATACATCTCTGGTGGAGACTCACTTGCGTGCGATGGATATGACTTTGGTCCTCTTCCTGACTCGCTGGCGAGCCGCGCCATTGGCGGTGGGGGCTGCGGTGGAGGACAGCGTCTGGACCTAAGATGTTTAACAACAAAGTGGCATTGATATAATATCCAGGTATAAAGCTTAACCCCTAAGAATTTAGGACATTTACCACCACTCTAGTATGGATAAGGAGACGGTATGTTTCTGTGATTGGCCAAGCACTGGAACCCACCTTTCTCATGATCTTCCTGCCGTAGAACATGACCTTATCCCTCTTCCTGAAGCGGTACTGGGGCCCGGCCTGCTCTCCTGAAATACATACAACCAGACACCCAATGCCTTTAGGACCCTGCGGAGGCTTCCTACAGGGTCAGGGGTGTGTGTGTGTCTGTGTATATGTGAGTGCATATACATCTTTCTGTCTCTTATGTCTCTTTGGACAAATTTACGTTGCTTTGGACAAAAGCATCTGCTAAATGCCCTAAATGTAAATGTATTATAAAGCATAAAAATGAATTCCTAATGTATTTCAAATACACTTCAGCAGTGCATTGTTTAAATTTGCTGAATCTCTCTTCATTTCTCACTAGTTTGTGTGTTAAAGTCAGAAGGTAACTTACTGGATAACTTGAACCGCTTATAGAGAAGAATCACCACCACAACCATGAGAGTGACCAACAGCACCGCCCCCATTATTAACACCGTCAACTGGAAAAAAGGAATAAAATAAAACAGTCCGCTTTAATAATGTTCAGTCATGTATGTCTACAACTACTACAATACTACACGAAATACACAACAAGTTATCTTCAAAGTGATACTGTGGGCTGATATGCACATTTTTAATAATTTCACAGCCCAGATGTGCCATATAAGGCATGTCTTCATATGTATACCCCTGCATGTTTGAAGTCAGCTCTGACTTTAAAGTCTGAAGTCACATAGTGGGTAGTAGACTTTAGAGGGTATCCTGGGTTTCCCAACTTGTGGGTCGGGACCCCATTTAGGGTCGCCCCATTTGCATATGGGGTCACAGGAAAATGCGCAAAAAGACAAACATCCCAATGGTTCATAGCCACAGGAAAATGACTACTAATCACTTAGTGTAAAGTGATGTTGATTGGTTAAAATGATCAGACGCAAATTGGTGGTAAGCAGGAATTTTCTGATCTAAGAATTGGGTTGCAGGCCTAAGAACATTGAGACCCACTTAAACATACAGTATGAGAAGACAAACTTTGCTCTTAAGCACGAAGACCAAGTAGACTAGTCTGCTGCTGTCAGAGACATAGAGAGCAGAGGATCGCTTTCACCATGGAAATCAGACTTCACCTTACCATTGAGGTCTCTGATTGGTCCTCTGCAAACTTCTTCACCTGGGCCTTGATCTTATTCCCCAGAGGAAGGAGACTCTGAAACATCAACAGACAGAATACCCTAAAATACACTGAGAAGGCTATAAAATCTATTTAAAACCATGTTTATTAACTACACTCATTTTAAACTAAACTAATTGAAACTTTTAAGTAAGTTCCTAAGACAGAACATGACAATAAATTGGCTACATTTCAAATTAGACATCCTTGCCATGTCACACTGTGCTGAACGTGGTTTATTTTAAAGACCCATGAAAGGAAGCCTCTAAAGGTGTTACAATGGTTGTAGATCAGACTACCAGCCTACCCAGTTGACTGTACCAACTGGTAAACTGATCTAGTCAGCAAGCCTGGAGGTGGACATTCCCCACTTGTGGTGTCACTTCATCACAATGACAACATTTTAGTGACAAGCCATTTTGAAATAGCTTGTAATGGCTAACCTCTCACTACTGGTGTTAATAGGGTCCCTTTAATATGATCATTGTGTTGACAGTTTAACCAACAAACCATACCGGGTATATACTGCAGGTCTCCTCATCCTTATCGTCCTCCATATCTGTAGAGGAGGAAGAAGATCTGTATTAGTCCACACACATAGTGGTCACACAACACACACAGTGGGAAGTGGCAGCCGCCAAACACACACGCATGCATGCAGGGAGGGTGGCCCGTGGAAATGTGTCCTCTGCATTTGACCCATCCTGCTGCCCCTCCAGGGGGAAAGGGCAGCCATTTGACGGCGCCCGGGGACCAACAGCTCCAGGTTTTACGTCCACATCTTGGTCAGGAGATCTTCACATGTTTTTAATTGGGGTTCTTTCACTCCATAAGGAGACCCCACAGAGCACATGCAAACTCCACACAGAAAGGCGCCCCAGGCAGGAATCGATCCCAGGACCTTCTTGCTGTGAGGCAGCAGTGCAAGGACTGTGCCACCATGCCCCATTAACATAAATACAATTAAATTCAGACATTTACATAATTTTTTAACTTACATTTTTATCAATGTAATGAGCATATTTGAATATACAATATACAATATACTGTATATAAGGGGGTGATGTCCGCCGTCCCCCCAATATATTCTAATTACAGCCTTGCAATCAACACTTAAGGAGAGTAGGCTGTTCATTTGTTTAAAAAAAATTAAATACAAAAAAATAAATACATTAGAAGTTAGGGCAAATGTTGCTCAATGTAAAAAATACAAAAAAAAATAAAATAAAATAAAGGCCACACAGCTGCCAAGTAGGCCCTGTTTGAACTGTTCTCCACTGGCGGACTTACAGGGGGAACCTCTAGTTGGTGTGTAATGTGATATACCCCCCATCCTCCACTACTAATATACCTGAGTAGTATAGTAGTATAATGTATTATTAGTAGTACAGCCCACCGTTAGACGGGCTGTACACCCATTCATCATGACAAACAGTGAGGTCGTTTTTACTTTTTATTTTATTTTATTAGAATAGAATAGAACTTTATTAATCCCGAAGGAAATTCTTGTGCCAGGTTGCATAGCGATACAGTACAATAAAACAAGGAAAACAACAGAATGATAAAAATAAACTAACGGATATGACCCTTTTATTACACTTCAATTATTGCCAAATTGTTTTTGCGGACTGAATATCTTATCTTACCTATATTTTTATACTTCTCCTAGGACTTAGACTTACTGTACATTTGTAAATATGTTATTTTATTTGGTATTATTCTACTGTATATTTCTCTATTGTTTTATTCTATTGCTATGCAACCTCTGGCACAAGAATTTCCTTCGGGATTAATAGCCTACAGTTGTTTTTTTTAGGAACAGGGAATTTACATACAACAGCATAGGAAGACAACAGGCAACGGGAATCGAACCCGGGTCGCTTTCTGGTTCTTGCTTTTGCAACAAGTGAAGCAACCCACCCGAATCGCACAGAATATAAAGGGGGGCGAGGGTCACTTTCAGTCGCATAACCTCAAGCAAACATATTCGGCATTCACTTCACTTCACTCCACTTCACTTCACTTCACTTCACTACACTACACTTAAAACGTAATGCACAGGCTATACACCACGACTGCCGCTGCAAATATGTTATAAAACGTTAGTTACCGTAAATAACACTTCAATTTGTCAACGCGTGTCCGCTGCAGAGGTCCTTGAGAAAAAACATGTGACAGCTATTAATAAGTGAGCTGCTTGACTCCGACAAAAACAACCAATATGTCTTTAAAACGACATAATTCTATCGTATTCCTAACCACCAGTCATTTGGGACTAGTGTCACCACACACACACACACACACACACACACACAAAGTGTGTGTGTGTGTGTGTGTGTGTGTGTGTAGTACACACGCTTTGTTGCGAAACACCCCCCACCCCTCTGTGGTTCACGGTAAGTAAACCGCACTCCTATTGGCCGAGAGGGTGCGCGGCCTCAGCCAATCCCCGTGCGTGTTGCTTCGGAGTGAATGCTGCTGACAAGTCGTGCTCAAGGTGAGTGGCTCTTGCTTATGTTTATTTGATCGTATTCTTGTCAAACTAAACATCACGTTCTGTATTTTTCTGAAGGGAAAGTCGTAGGTGTAAGCTTTTAGTTCGTGTGAATGAACAGAATTAAGACTAGGCCTGCTGGATTGATCAATAAAGCATCTAATATGAGCACTGTGGCTATCATGCTTTATATCTGGTGTGTTTTCTTTAGTCTTTGTATCCTGCTGCTCCACTACTTATCATCTCATACTGAATTCAAGACAACTTATAACTTGATGTAAATAAGCGTAGAAGTGAAATAGGCATGCATGCCTCCAATCTAAGCTGAATGAATGAATCTGGTCCAGAGTAGGTTACTTATCATTCAATACTACTAGGAATGCAACAGTCCCTTTATGTCGGTTTTTTCAATGTACATTTGTTGTATTTTTACTTGCACAGAAAATAAACCTTTTTGTTTTTGAAGGAGGGTGAAGCTGTAGTTTACTAGTACAACCTACCGGAGTGACATATTTGACATGCATCAGTTCAAAGCACTACAAAGCAATGTTAATAAAGTAATCTTAAGCCCCCAAAACCCTTTAAGGACTCGCCAGCCACTGCTGTATGCCTAGACCCGGCTGCTCTGGGACGGTACACCTAGACCCTGCTGCTCTGGGACGGTACCCCTAGACCCTGCTGCTCTGCTATGGTACCCCTAGACCCCACTGCTCTGATATGGTACCCCTAGACCCCGCTGCTCTGGGGCGGTACCCCTAGACCCCGCTGCTCTGGGACGGTACCCCAGACCCCGCTGCTCTGCTACGGTGCCCCTAGACCCTGCTGCAAGTGGGACGAGCCATTATGTCATCTTTCAAAAGGGTCACATAAGACAGATCACTGCTTAAACCTTAAATAGTCTACTAGGCATGGGTTATGTGTGTATGTAGAAATCACCTATTAGGCCGACTTCAATTTAACGAGGGAACATTATTGGAATACCTTAATAATAGTTTAGGATATAACCATATAGTTGTTTGTTGGCATTATCTCTAAACGAATGAGATGATAGAAAGAAGGTGGAATTGCAACTTATCTCGGAGCTACCCTGCTCTGTACCCCAGGTTAGGCTCACAGCATGAGCCGCCACTGTAACTGTACAGAGATTAGTCTTAGGCTTGGTATCTCAAACTGGAAATCTTAATTTTAAAATATCTGCTTAACCCGGAAATCCAGCTTCTTGAAACAAGGCCTAGATGGCTCAGAAGGTGCAGGCAAGCATATTCACAGCCATAAGCTGTAGAGGCACTATGGCAGGAGCTTGCATCTGATCTCGACTCTGGTTGCCAGCTGTAATTTTTCCAGATATTCGGGCCCTCTGGCCAGGCATTCCAACCCGCAAATTTCGGGCTACTGGTATCGACCTGCCCAAGTTCTGTTTTTATACTGTATCGCTATGTAACCTGGCACAATAATTTCCTTCGGGATAAATACATTTCTATTCTATTCTAAGTCATTATGATGTAACAAAACAATTCTCCCCCAAACTTGAAGATTCTCTCCGACTAAGAGGCTCCGGGCATAGGCCTATATCTGTACCAGCCTACTACTCATTGTGGCTTTAAACTTGAACCTGGACTTTTAAACTTGAATTCACTGTAAAAACTAAAAGCCTATTATTGCCTGCTAGAAAGAAATGAGTCAACATTGTGGATTCTTGTCGTCTTTTATTTTGCTTTTTTTTTTCTAAGGTTTTACAACCCTTAACTTAAAAACCCCTTCCCCTTCTCCAACAGGGTCCAGGTGTGTACCAAGGTGACCCATCCTTAGCTGAGGTGTGATGGGCGTGCTGTCCAACCTGGCCAGGGGCCTGGTGAGAGGAGCCGACCGGCTGGCCGAGTTCACCAGCAAGAAGGGCGCCAGGACGCACAACAAGGGCCGCACCGCCCGGCCCACCGGCCTGCGGTTGTCCAGCGGCAAGTTTATCAACGTGAAGGCCATGATCCCGGAGTTCGTGGTGCCTGACCTGGAAGGGTTCAAGCTGAAGCCCTATGTGTCATACCGGACGCCCGAGGGGACAGAGCCGCCCGTGACGGCGGAAAGCATCTTCGCCGATGTCGTGGCGCCGCAGATTAAGAGAGACTTTGAGGAGGGCAACTTCAGCATGAACCAGCTGGAGAAGTACGGCTTTGAACCCACGCAGGAAGGGAAGCTCTACAAGCTGTACCCGAAAAACTCTGTACGTTAACGTGTGCGTCCATTTCGTTCATTTTGACGTATAAAGGATTTGTGTTGTTTTGGTTTTTTTTCTCAAGTTGTCGACCATCTGTCTTTTTTTTTGTACCCAAATAAATCGAGTGCAAAAGTCTCGGAATGGCGAAATCAGTTTGTTCTTTTTTAAATCTGACAACACCAAGCAGCAACACACACTTTTTTACCTGGAAAGAGTTGGCCTCAAATAGAACTCTGTTCATAAATAAGACTAAAGACGATGGAAGCATTCAATACCAGAGTGCACTAGTATGATGTGTGCGTATGACCCACATGCAGTCCAGTCACAGTGATTAGCCATTCCAAGCGGTTTCAAAAACCGGTTGGAATGGCCCCACTTGACATCACAAGTCGGAGTGTTATGGTGGATTGCTACAGTCCACTGGGTAGGCTAGACTTGCGATGTCAAGTCGGGCCATTCCAACCGGTTTTTGAAACCGCTTGGGATGCGAAATCATGCTCACGCCTACTGGTAGAATATGTCTCTGTTAAGCACAAAGCAATAAGCAAACAATGTTTCAAAATAACGTTGGTCTCCTGTTGAGATCTGACAGATTTGTATCACTGTTATTCAGCTAGCTCAACAGGTTCTGGGCATTGAACCACCAAACTTCAGAACATTACCCCAGGGGGGGGAGAGACCTTTTGTGTGTGCCTCAGGGGAGGTGTGCTCTTTGTGTGAGTATTGTATGTATTTCTGAAATATTTAGGCTACATGTGTCCCAAGTGTGAGCTGCAAACATCAAGGCAAGTACACAAGACATTTCAGTTTACATTGTTTATTCCAACAATTAAGTAAAATAAGTCATTATTTAGGTATAAAACTACTTTACAGCTGGGATACACGATGGAAAGAGTTTCCAGTAAATCCACCCACTTCCCTTTAAACCAGGAAAACACCAGTTCATTATCCCTTTTTTTCTGTCTCGCCCAAATACCAACAAGACGCCGTGAAAAAAGTGTTAAATTATATATTTGGGTCATGGGGTACCATGGTAGTTTTACTTTAGATGTAGACAATGGGTGACGTCCCTCAAGCTGTCCAGTAGTCCCATCGCCAGACGTGCAGCATGTGGTCGTAGAAGGAGCAGCTGGCTAGCAGAGCAGAGACGGGAGGGGGGGTAGCGTCCCCAGCCAGGCCTAGGCTCGGGGCCAGAGGTGGGGCCGGTGGCGGAGGTGGGCCTGCCGGAACCGGGCCCTCGGGGATATATCGTCCCGTGTCGTCCTCCAGCGAGGTGTCGAAGCTCGCCGTGGGCGACTCGTACTGGATCCTCAGATGCCCCACTGCCTCCATCAGGGAGGTGTCTGGCGGGGGGCGGCTCCCCTCGGGGGAGCCGGGAGGGGGCTGGTCGGGGGTCAGGTGGGACCAGTCGGCGCCGTACGCCAGGGAGTTGTGCAGGATGTAGGAGGCGAGCGTGGGGCACGCTGCTGCTCCGCCGTCAGCCCCTGTTGGGAGGGAAGGAGAGTTACATCACATGAGAATTGGCAACAAGGTGCTGTTATACTGTATGTTATGATGCCCGCCCTCAAACGTTCTCAATTTAAGGGTTTAACATAGATGAGTTGAGAATAACTTGCATACAGGTTGTTAAGGTCTGCACTATAGGACTCAAAACATTTGTATTATGTATGGTTAGTATGTAAAAATGTATGTCTGTACTGGCATTTGTATTATTTTACTTAAATGTCTTGAAGACATGATTCCAGGCATTTGTGTTTAAAGGGTGCTATATTCTTTCTTTGCCTTAAGCAACACGATAAAACACAGAATCAGGGTGGGGATTTACAGAGCGCAGGAGACAACAGCTGTGAGGAAGTTTAAACTAAGCAAATGTTAAGACTGACTTCCGCCAGGGCTTCACAAACAGGCCTGTCATGGCTCCGTGAGTGGTGTAAGTACCGGCCAGGACGCTGTGGCAGTCCAGGATGTGGAAGTCGTTGTGCATGCAGGCGGCCAGCAGCAGGTGCGGGTGGCCGGGGTGCCACTTCAGACGCCACACGCCCCCGCCCACCGCCGTCTCACCGAGGGGCTGCCGCATGTTCCGGCCGTCCCACAGCAACACCTGCTCATCGTAGCTGAGGGGGAGGGGGAGGGGGAGGGAGGAGGGAGAAGGAGTAGGAGGAGGTCAATGCACAGTTGTTCATTTTCTATATTTATCTTTATTTATCTTTATATATATATATATATAACCCAACAGAAACGAACCTGAATAATCAAGATTCAAGAAGTTTTTGGCACATACACATACAGGATATCCAGTGAAATTAAAAGTGCCGATGCTCAGCGGAATGTGCAAAAGAATACTCTGGATAAGTTGAATTGAAGGAATCAGAATCTGAATATTTACAATATTTACAGTAAAAAATACAGTATAAGGCAGTATATAAGGCAGTATAAAGAAATGCAAAAAATATGAAAAATATATAGAATGAAAGAATATAGAAGAAGGTACAGTACAGACCATGTATATCTGCATGTGTGTATGTCATAAGTTCTGTAATAAGTTATGTAGTGAAACTATGAGTGAATGTACTGTGTACCAACTATGTGTGAATGTGAGTTTGTGCATGGGAGGGGCAGTGGGGGGGGCCCTGGTGAGGTCAGAGTTCACAGTCCTGTGTGCATGTGTGCATGTGAGTGTGTGCATGGGAGGGTCAGTAATCGAGTGTACAGTGGCCCTGCTGTCCAGTCTAAGACTCTGAAGCTGATATGCGTTGCATTGTGGGATACGTACCTCCCGGTGGCTAGGATGTGTTCCCGGTGTGGGTTACTCTGAATGCTGCACACACCCATCGTGTGCCTTAAACACAATCACAAATATCAGAGCAATCAGAAATAGCTCTGTTGCCCATGTTGTTTGCACATACAAACTAATCCAAGACTTCTAAGCTGAGACAGAGGAGAGACACGAGATGAGGCTAACCTGGCTAATTAGCGAGCTAGCTGGCGGTGTTCTCTCACCTCTTGCTGGTGAAGGTGGGGGAGGAGCAGCCCATCCGGAGGTCCCAGCCTTTCAACTTGCTGTCGTCCCCTCCTGGGACACGGACGGACACACACACACACACACAAACACAAACACACACACACACACACACACAGAGAGAAAACTGTAATAATAATTGTGTGTAATATATATATAAGTTCGCTGAGCTGCCCCACTTCTATAAGTTCATAAGACAGGTGAGTGGGGGTTACCGGAGTAGAGCAGCTGGGTGTCCCAGTAGGAGAAGGCCGTGATCCAGGCCTCAAAGTCGTGGGCCTTCCACTGGGCGACGGTCTCTAGCCCCGCCCCCTCCAGCGACAGAACGCTGACACAGCCGCCGGAGTCGCTACAGGCCACACGCACGTCACTGCTGAGGGGCGAATGGTGGGGGGGGGCAGACCAGTCAGACCCACACCCATTATCACACACGCTCATACATACACACACTGTCCTCTCTCGCCATGACACCCCATCCCACACACACACACACACACGCACACACTGTACCTCTCAGCTCACACCATCTCTTTTCGTGTTCCCCCCTCCATACACACACTTCTTACCATGAACCACACACACACACACACACACACACACACACACACACACACACACACACACACACACACACACACACACACACACACACACACACACACACACACACACACACACACACACACACACAACACACACACACCTTCCCCTCCCCACATGTTGGCTGGATGACGGGTGTCCTACCTGTCTCCTCTCCCGGTGGACCAGTCTAGAGAAAGAGCCAGGCGCTCTGGTCCCACTGACTGACTGGTCTGCTCCTTCAGACACCGTTTACCCTGCTGTCAGGCCACACACGCACACACACATGTACGCACACACACAAATCAAGAGATTATTTCATGTCAGTGGTAAAACTGAAAATATACAATATATAAAACAGATTGAAACAGGGTAACTGGGTCGTTCTACCCATAAAGAGGGGATTATACAAATGTACAAAAAACATTGTTTTTGCAACCACCCTGTATAATGCTATATATTCAAAAACCTTTCATTTTTACTATTAAGTCAGCAGACGGATGCAGAGGGCATCATAGCACAGGGATGCCTACAGGTAGCCTGGGGTTCTTGACATGATTAGAACCAACAGGTTAGGGGTAGCTCATGTAGAAACGGATGGTATGGCTCACCGGCCCGTCGGTCAGTGTGTACAGCTGGACCTCTCCGCTAGCTGTGGCCATCCCCAGCACAGGAGCACCTGACACCACAACATGGCACCTGGGAACATGCATAGGACATAACCCCGTGTTTACATTGAATCTGCTGTGTATAAAGATCAATTCGAGTGTATATTTTATATTAATATGTTACATTTTCTTTTTCCATGTTTCCTATTTTGACCAGAACAAAAAACATTCTTTTTGTATCTATATTTAATCGTGTTGTGTACATCGGCTGTGATGACACATTTCCCATCTGTGATGAACAAAGAACATCTCTTAATATTTACACATACACCCACAATAACAGACACAAAAGCATCAACCCAAACAGAATGTATCAGTAACCGATGGAAAACCACACATGTAAATGGAATTTTGTTTACCATTTCAAATCCAAAATGGCGGCTGTGTCGATGCGCTGCAGTTCGGTGAGAGGCGGAGTCAGTGGACCCTCATAGCAATATTCAAACAGGTACAAGCGACCGATCCTCTGGTGTGGGACGTCTTCATCTCCAGCCTGGGATCACAAACCAACTCATTAAACATCAGGACGTACAATCACAGAACCAGTTAAACATCAGGGTATACGATCACAGAATCACTTATATATCAGGACATACAATCACAGAACCAGGTAAACATCAGGACATACGATCACAGAACCAGTTAAACATCAGGACATACGATCACCGAACCAGTTAAACATAAGGACGTACAATTCCAAAACCAGTTAAACATCAGGACATACAATCACAGAACCAGTTAAATTATTGGAACAATGTGCAGACAGTCACTAACGGCAATTACATGCTTGAATTTCTGGCTTCTACAACAGCGAAAAAGAAGTCAATGTTGTATCTTATCTCTATCTATCCACATTAGGGATATAGTGTGAAAACGGCTGCAGTTGTGGCCAATGGTCTGTGTCACTGGGGTGCAGCTCAGCTCAGATACAAAATCTTACCCCAACCCTGTCGTTTGAGGGGGTTAATGACAGAGTTAGCGTAAGATAGCTGGTAATGTGTTATCCGGTGGACAAAAGTAGTGGGGAGCAACATGGAAGAAAGTTACAAATTGTTCATTTGCATACACTACCCACATTGAAATGAATAAATGTTGGATAAAATGGATTTCCTCTGGCTTAATGAAGATCCCTGAATCTGAATCTAAAGAATATAATGTTATGTTGTGGACTGACAGTGCAAACAGTGTCCTCACTGTATTCTATAGGACAGTGGGCTGGCCTACTTTAGGACTTAAGAGGTCACCAGCTCAACTCACTGGCACAGTAACAAGAGTTACAAGACCATTCTGGGACAGCCCCCCTCATTCATTCTGATGCTGATGGTCTGATGATTGTATGGTTTTGACAGAAAAGCCATCCACTTCTCAACATGGAATGAGCTCCACAACAAGACGAGACTGAGGGGATCTTGTCACTCTGACACAACACAGATCAAGGCTTGCGAGCTGTGTTTACATAATGTTTCACAGAGTTTTAAGTTGTTTACTGTGTCATCATTGTATTTTCTTGTACGGCTGCTGTCTTGCCTATGGGGGCTGCTTTGTAAACAATGTGTACAGTGCAGCATTTTACACGAGGCCGACCTGGTAAATATATAGAGTACCTGTGCAGGTGCCTTGTGGAGCTGGTAGGTGCCGCAGGCCAGGACGTGTTGGGACGGCGGGACGGGACACCACTCCACCGCGTCGGCGCTCAGCTCGGTGTCCACCACCTGCAGGCTGCGAGTCCTCGACCTGCAAGCCATCTCCTCATCCACATGGCAATACCTATATCATCATAATAATAACAACAACAACACCCATGCAGTGTTCCGTGGTTATTTAGTTGTTTTTTTATTATATGTGTTGTGACGGCACTACGTCACGTGTTGATCTCACAGACTTCACTCACTTCCGCAAATTACAGGCTCACGTGATCCGTGGCGTTTTCTCGTTAGACTATTTTATTATTTTATTGTGTTCATTTCTCTGGTTTTTTTGGGGATGGCGTTTCGGAGTGTTATCTCCGTCTGATTAGAAAATATGAATTTATATTCGACTTATTTTTTTTCCCCCTTTCATTTGATTGGATACTCGGCGTGTTTATGTCACTGCGTCACTTCCGGCTCTGGTGCCGCTTGCCTGCTTCTCATTCAGTTCGTTGATAATAAAACACATGATGGATGGAAGCCAAGCGTCATACTACACGGTGCTTGAAGAAAGCACCAAAGATACATTCCTGTGCTGCATCAAGAACACATCCGAAACGTACACTGTCTGGTGAGCGTTTCAGTGCCTTTATCTGTCTTTGTAAGCAACAATCTGTCAGCAACTATCTGAAGACAACAAGCCTATGGGGCTGATGGACTGATGGTTGAAACTGTACTACTTTATCTAACCATACATACGTGTTGTTTTGTTTCCAAGTGTCACGGATGCCACTGATGTATGGCGCACCGATGTATCTGAAGACATATTAAGACAATTTGTAAGTCTTCCTTGTGGAAATGGGAGCAGGTTTTGGATTGTGTGTGTTGGGATGGTGAATGTTCCTGTGCCCATAATGTACATCATCATCATCATCATCATCATCATCTCTTTCTTTTAGAGACAGAAGATTGTACTGAAATCTACAGAGGACTACGTGAGGAAAATCAGGCAAGCTTGTAAACCTTTCCATATCCTACTTGTCTTTTTAGAAGGAAAATACTAGTTCAACATGAATTGGCATACATTCAACGAGGCTTCCAGTTCTAATTGTAGTTTGTATGCCCCTTTATCACGGTCCTAGAAGGGTATATGAGAGAAGAAAGAGGTATGTCTATGTCTGCTTATGTGTCTTAATGTCCCCCTCCCCAGGTCTGCTCTGGGTCCAGGCGGCTCCGCGGTGCTGCTGCTGCAGGCCAGCGGAGAAGCTGAGCTGCGGGTGAACTCCGGCACAGCAGACCTCAGCCTGCCCCTGGCCCGTCTGGACCAGCCGCAGGCCCGGGCCGAGGTCAAGGAGCTGCTGTTCGGGATGGCCGCCCTCCTCGCCCAGTCTGGCAGACAGCAAGGTGCCTGCTCTGCTCATCATAAGAGCCCTGTGTTGATGAAGCCATCATCACTGTGTTGCTGTAGATGGTGTGCGATCTGAACATTGTAAGAGTAAGGGACTGGAACCTAGTCATCCATGCTTATATGCATTTTTTAGGCCTTCTGAAATAGATGGATGTTACCTTGGTGAGGGAAATAGGTGCAGTATTCATGGTGGAAGCCCAGCGTGCACACCGTGACAATGTGCCCTTCACCCTCCTCCTGCTCGACCTCCTCGTGACCCCTGGTATTCTGGTCACATGGTGTGTGTGTGGGTGTGTGTGTGTGTGTGTGTGTGCGCACGCTCTCTCACTCACTGTCCCTCTCTCCAGCGGCGGCCCAGTCGGTTAGTCCTGGGAAGAGCCAATACAGGAGCCATGATACAGGTGAGGGAAGAGATGTTGTAATGCAGAACCCTGGCAGCAGATCCACCTGGTACTGAGTGTTATGGTGGCTGACTTGTGTTAAGGAACAAACTCACAAGCGGGGATGTAAAGTAACAAACTCACAAGCGTTAAGGAATTCATCAAGCTACTGTAATTGAGTAGCTTTTTTTGTGTCATTGTACTTTTAATGCGTGTTTAACAGGGTTAATTTTGTTACTTCACTACATCTAAAAAGGCATTCATTACAGAAAACACATTGTATAGGCTCTCGCTGGAAAGCACTATTTTTTTGTATACCATTTGCTTTTAATTCTACTTGACTACAATTTTGTCAAAGTAACAGTGCTTCTACTTGAGGTGGATTATTCAGTACTCTCTCTGTTTGTGTTTCCAGGGTTTGGTCCACGGGCCCAGAGGAAGGCGGGCCCGACAGTGCCGGTGGTGAAGCGCGTGGCAGGGGACTCCTTAATCAACCCGGGAACCAAGAAGTAAGACCTGACTTTGAATTAACACCTGAATTAATTAATTAAAAGGCCCCTAGTTTATCACCAGGTGTCAGGTTACAAGCCAGTTCAAAATCTACCCTGTAGTGACATCACAGATGGGAGTGTTCAGTGTCCACCCAGATGTATGATGATACATCTGGACTGTACCAACTGGACGGCAGGTCCATCCATCATGCATCTGGGTGGAACACTCCCATGTGTGATGTCACTAATGGGTAGATACTGAAATGAATTGTAATGGCTAATGGCACCCTGGTGGTGAAATAGGGGCCTTTAACACATGATCACAGCGTACGCCTTAAAAGTAGGAGTAAAAATTGTATGTTCTTTGTTTCGTTTCTGTAGGAAGCGGCATGCAACGGGCGTGGCTTTTGACGATGGTGAAGAAGATTGAGAATTGAAGAATATTTTAAGAGGACTTATCTTAAGAAGACAAGGAACTTGTAGTTCTGCTCAACACCTTACATTCCTCATGGATAGTTTGAACATTATTTTAACCCACAGAGGCCTTTTAACCTTACCGCCTAGATCATGAAATCTTTTTTTTAAAATATACCCAAAATACATTGCTTCAATCAGGGAAAAGTTGTCATATTTATGAAACATGAATAAATGCTTATTTTTTTACATCTGTATGTGTAATGTTTCTATGAAGAACCACACAGAGGGAAGCAGGGGTTCTGAGCCAGGGGAAGGCGACCAAGATGGCTGCCAAGACCACATGGACACCCCAAAATACATCTATACTCTCAAATACATTTAATTTAATCATTTATATCATGTCAATATGAATGAAATATCCTATCATTGTCAATTGAGTCAACACCCAGTGGTTTCTGAAGTGGTTTTAATCAGACTGAATCAAATGTTTAATCAGCTTTTCTCTTTAATTAAAAGTAAATGATGCTTCACTGCAGGGAAAAAAACATGTTTACAGACATTCAGGAGTTCATACTGTATATATTTATATTATCACAAAGTTAAGTAACGCCTCAATATCACGAGGATTTTTTTTCTTCACTGATGGCATCGAACTCCATAAGTTGCTGGTGTTGTAGGCTGTCTCTGAAACACTCTTTTCCCCCCCCCCCCCCACATAGCGGCTCTCGCACTCACTTATCCTGCAGCGATCCACTCAACGGACACTTCGATGGACAGTTTCGAATCTTTCCTGTTTTACAAGAGCAAGTTGAAGCCTCTGATATTGGCCCGTTTCAGATAAAAGCCAATAAATTACAAAAAAAGTCCCAAAAATTTAAATAAGTTACATTGATGATTGGATTAACAGAAATGCAAATCAGTGTCATGGTCATAAGCAAATAGAAAATAACACGTTTGAAAGATTAACGTTTTTTTCATATTGGAATAGAAATTCAAACCAAACCCAGATGCTCAGCAGCATAATCTTTACAATCTACAGAAATAAATTAATCACAACAGTCAGTAGGTTCTCAGTGTAAAGACAAGACACTTTCAGAGTAAAAGCACACACACATACATCCCATAATCACCAAGAAATTGACTGAAATTAGCAGTGAGACAACATGGGGAACCGCAGATAAGTCCCATTATAACCCGAGGGGCCACCAACTCCCACCCAAGATAAACAGTCAGCTTGTTAAATAGTAACGTGTGATTGTTTGTGAATGAAACCTCTCGGGAAGTATAGTACACACGTTTGAGCTTTTATCGATGACCTTCGGGTTAAATCGACGTGGTGTGTGTGTATGTGTGTACCCAGTTCTGCGTATCACAGTGGTGATCATCTTTAGCTAAAGCGCTTGTTATGTTTTAGCAGGATTCGATGTAGACTTGCTTGTTAAATGATCTGCCCACTCTGTCGTCTACGTTTAAAACAAACAAAAAAGGCAAAAGAGAGCATTTGGTTTAGATATTTAAAACGGAAACACATGTTTAAATGATCCTATATAACAGATGTATGGATAGGGATGGAGATGCTCTTCACAACGGGCATGTGATGTCACTTCCTCTGTGGACAGGAAGCAGCGAAGCTTCCCCTGTTTCTCAACATCAATAAAACAAATAAAACAGACTGGCCCACCAAGCAACACCCACCTGCCATAACTTCTGGATTACTGCCAAATAAATACACACACACACACACACACACACAGACACACACACACATGTCCACGGGCAGTTATTCATATTTAAATATTCCAAAATAAATCATTCTTCATCTAGCCACAGAAAAATATACTGTATCACGACACGACGACCTCTTTTATCATCTCAGCATGCTCTCAAGCTTGTGTGTGTGTGTGTGTGGGGGGGGGGGGGTTGGTAGACCTGGTTGAGGAATCAAGAAGGGGGGGGGGGCAAGAGAATTGTATTGAGAGTTGAAACACTGTGTGTGTGTGTGTGTGTGTGTGTGTGGTGTCAAGCCTACCAACCAAACAGACACTTCCTGTTATTTGTAACTTTTTTTCTTTTAAACTGTACATTCTTAAAAAAATAAATCTGGGAACATTCCGCAACAACAATCTTCATTCCATGTGCGAGCATTGTCACTGTGTTTAAAAGGTTTCTCTCTCTCTCCCTCTATCTCTCTCTCTCTCTCTCTCTCTCTCTCTCTCCATCTTCAATGTTATGAGACGGGGTGTGTTTGATCTATGCACTTCCCCAGCCTCCCCGCAGGGGTGGGGCGATTGGTGCGTTTGTGTCACACAACCGCTGTATCTGCATCTATGTCCGTCAGGAAGCCTCTGGCATTATAAAGAACTACACACGTCTTCGTCCCGGCGGCGCACGGCTGAGCACCGAGGCGCAGTGGTGATGCGCTGCCGCGAGCAGCACCGCGAGCTAGCATGGTACTGCAACATCCCTTCGCTCCTCTCTCCGTGGAGGAGCACGTGTTACGTCATATAATCCTTGGTTTTGATAAGTTTATTTACTCGTCTCGGTCCGTCCGTAACAGTTCTACGTTGTCTGGCTGCCGTCGCTTGGTTTCAACAGAGCGTGTCTGTGTTGAAGGAGAGCTGCACCTGTCGTGTGCACACACACACACACACACACACACACACACACACACACACACACACACACACACACACACACACACACACACACACACACACACACACACACACACACACACACACACACACACACACACACACACCAAACGTTATGGCCTCTAGATGACAGGTACCACATCAATCATTCAAAGTATTAGCACAAAACACAATACCCTCCAGAATGAGCAGCAGGCCCCATATAGACCATATAAATGTTTCAAATCACTCTCCTCTCCCCCGCCACACTCCCCCTCCTTCCTTCGCCTCTTCTCACCCTTCTCTCTCACATCGCCCCTACTCTTCCTCCTCACTCTCCTCCTCCCACCCCTCCTCACCCTCTCCTCCTCGAAGCTGATGAGTCCCTCGTCGTCATCGGACTCCAGCTCCTCGGGCTCCTCGCTGACCAGGGCGCTGAGCTCCGTGGTGGCGGGCCGCGCCTTCAGCAGGCTCAGGATGCACTGAAGGGGCGACTGGCCGCCACCGGAGGGCGAGCTCTGCTCCTGCTGATCCAGGTTGTCGCTTTGCTTCTTGGCAAAGTTCACGAACACCTGAGGAGCCATTAGGGAGTAAGGTTTCATGTTATTGATTGTAAAAATGTGTAGATTATCAGATCATTTTGTTCCCATTCAAATCACAATCACTGTTTTTAGGGGACACCAGTTCAGACATCTTGCTATTTCTGTGTGTGTGTGTGTGTGTGTGTGTGTGTGTGTGTGTGTGTGTGTGTGTGTGTGTGTGTGTGTGTGTGTGTGTGTGTGTGTGTGTGTGTGTGTGTGTGTGTGTGTGTGTGTGTGTGTGTGTGTGCGCGCACGCGCTGCTGGCGGAGGCCTCACTCACGTTGTCCAGGGTAGTCTGGCTGACGGAGTAGTCCTCTATGCCCAGCACCTCCACCACCTGCTCCATCTTACTGAAGACCTGGGCGAGGGACAGGCGGTCCGACTGCAGCTGGAACTGCACCTTGGTGTGATGGCGCTCCTGGGAGGTGGGAAGGGATCGGATGGGATTTACTTTAGTACCGTAATCCCCAAGATGGGAAATTGAGACGTCAATTAGCGCAAGGTGAGTTAGCGCTGTAATGAGTGAAGTTGATTTGATCCGTATAGCTTTGAAACCCAAAAAAACCAAACTGTGCATACACACGGCAAGATGCCTAACTCCTACCTGCTCCTCAATGACATGAATATAATGATCGAGTGGTTGCGGATAAAAGCACCCCACCCCCCTCACCTTGAGGACGGCCTCGGGGAAGTTCCTGTTGAAGAATCGGACCACCTCCTTCACGCTGGAGCTGGTCTTGGTCCTCACCGTGATCATGTAGCCGTCCCCGAACCTGGCACACACACGCACACACACACAATAGTATACATTATGTCTCAAACTCTTCCTATCTTATCACGAGGCATGAGGAATTAATATTACTTCATATGTTTTGGGTAATTTGATTAAAAAGAAGCCGTTTTTAACTTGTTCTTGTATATATATCTTGTATATATACTTTACTACACAAGGTTCACAGGATACCACAGGTCTATATTATTCTGAATAAACAGCATGGGCACTCTGACAGGGTCTGACAGATAAGGCAAGTAGTTGGCCCTGCCCACGCAGGCCTCTCCTTCACTGGCAATACCCAGACAGGCTCCGCCACCCCAACACGGTCTCACCTGTTCTTCAAGTGTTGGATGCTGCCCAGACACTTGAACCTGCCGTTCACCATGATACCCAGTCTGGTGCACAACGCCTCACACTCCTCCATGCTGGGAGAGAGAGAGAGAGAGAGAGAGAGAGGGGGATGAACTCAACTCTTGAACTACCCAATGACTACTTTTACTTTAGTTTTATGAAAAGGGGAACTTCCGATGGTGCGAAGCAAAGATTTTGCATCTGAGCTGCGCTCGAGATGAGGTTGAAAATCGGCCATGTCGTGCTTACAGTTTACAGCCAAGGAGTTAGAGCTGTTGTTCATTCTTACGGCTTGAGGAAATATTTACATTTTCATCGGTGAACCCATGAAACATGCGGGCTTGTTTGAATCATTCAGTTCAAGTATTTGTAGAAATATGTCTATGGTCACATGGTCCCAAGGAAGGTCTCACCTGTGTGATGTGAGCACTACAGAGCGTCCCGTCTTGATGATGTCCAGGATGAGATTCCAGAGGAAGCGACGAGCCTTGGGGTCCATGCCGGTGGTGGGCTCGTCCTGCAAGGCAGCCGCACACCTGAGATATGATCCTGATATGTGTTGACTGAGCCATGTGTTGACCTATTATCTATGTGTTGACCTATTAACTACTTCTACTAGTCTGCTAAGCATGTTATTACAAAATCATATTACTGTCTGTTTTAGTAGCCTTCTAAAAGTTTAACATTAACGACGTGTAAGATTTATTGAAGAGTAGTTTGTTCAGAGAGCATTGTCAGACAAAGAGATATGATTTTGTGCTTCTACTATACAGGGAATTTTTGCCGTGAGCCTTTGTCTGAAGTGGGCGTGGTCTCTACCAGGAAGATGAGGGAGGGGTAACCAATCAGAGGATAGTGGGCGTGGTCTCTACCAGGACGATGTAGGAGGGCTAACTAGTCAGAGGACAGTAGGCGTGGTCCCTACCAGGAAGACGAGGGAGGGTAACCAATCAGAGGACAGTGGGCGTGGTCCCTACCAGGAAGAGGAGGGAGGGGCAACTAATCAGAGGACAGTGGGCGTGGTCCCTACCAGGAATATGAGGGAGGGGTAACCGATCAGGGCGATGGCGGTGGACAGCTTGCGTTTGTTCCCGCCGCTGTAGGTCCCAGCCGGGCTGTCGGCGTACTTGGAAAGTTCAAGCTTCTCGATCGCCCACTGAACCACCTGGACACACACACACACACACACACACACAAGGGAAGTGAATGAGATATTGTGTGTGTGTGTGTGTGTTAATAGATGAGTGTGAGTGAATGAGTGAGAAATTGTGTCATTGGGTGAGCGGGGAAGTGGATTATTGAGTAAATGGGCCTGAGTAAGTGAGTGTGTGTGTGTGTGTGTGTCGGACCCGGTCCTGGTCCTTCCAGGAGATTCCGCGGAGGCGGGTGTAGAGCTCCAGGTGCTCCCGGGCCGTCAGGTCCTCGAACAGAGCGTCGAACTGCGGGCAGTAGCCAATGGTCTGCTGCACCCGGAGAAGCTCCTTCAGGATGCTACACACACACACATGAGAGCACACACACCCACACCCACACACATACACCCATGCGCACACAAGTACCCACATACACACAAGTTACCACACACACACACCCACACATGCATGCATGCACGCACACACAGATGCCATGATTGAATAAGCAGTGAATTTATTATCTTTTTTGATAAAACAGAAAAAGATCACACAGCTAAAATGACTGTATGACTGAATGAAGTAATGCTAACGCCCCACCCTCCTCACCACCCACCTGTTCCCGCTGACGAAGGCCTCCCCGCCCGTGGTGCTCTCGTCTCCGGTCAGCATCTTGAAGGTGGAGGTCTTGCCTGCCCCGTTGACACCCAGCAGGCCGAAGCACTCCCCCGGCCGCACCCCCAGACACAGCCGGTCCACGGCCAGGATGCGTCCCATCTTCCGGGACTTGTACACCTGGAGAGGGACACAGTTCTTCAGATTAGGTGGTGATTTGGCTTTAAATACAAATTCTATGTTGAATAATATGTACTTCAATATACTGCACTGTAAATGGCAGTAGGGCCGTACAGCTAACCATACTCTGTGGCGCAATGGAATGCATTGCTGTGTTTCTTCTGCCCTCTAGTGGTCAGAAATCAATGTGTGAAACTTTACTATTACTATTCAAGTATATTTAATAGTACAACACTACATCTATTCTTAATATTAAACACATAATGAAACTAGACATGTATAGGTACACATTAACAAACGTTTTTCCCCCTTTCTGCAGGAAAATGAACTGACCTTTGTGAGGTTTTCAATTTTCAGCATGTCGCTGTCGGCGTCTCCACGCAGAACCCGCCTCCTCTCACATGCTACGTCTACATCGTCATCATCGATTGGCTGACAGCTCACTGGCACCCTCCTAGACCAGGAAGTAATATAAACACACCTGATATTATTGGTTCATAACTTTGAGATAAAGGGTGAGCCAATTATTTAAAATAGTGTTTCAATGGGGTTGATTAGATAGTATATAGGTCCATTGTACAAATAATTTCATTCATTTCGAAGATTATTTTAGCCAAAGATAGTGCAAATTAGAACCAAGATGGAACCAAAATGGCCGCTAGATGAATAAGGCCCATGGCGGACTCACGGAGGTTTCCGCAGGAAGTTGTACTGGCAAAGTATCGTGATGAGGAAGCCCACAAAGCCTTCGATCGTCATGGCGACCAGCCCCCGCGTCACAATGTCCCACTCGAATGGAGACTTCATCTTGTCAAACTGACCTGGTGGAGACGGGAGGGATTTAAACGGGTCGACTGACGCCATGCATAACACGGATTAAACCAGAGGCAATTACACAGTGAATGTGCCCGCCACTCATCCATGATAAGCCTCTTATATTTGTTTTAGAGTTTACTTTATAAATTAACATTAATACACATGGATAATAGGCCTATAGTAATAATAATATATAAAAAATATTATAATATTGCTTAAATGATGAAACCCTCTTCCGATATCCGTGGCAAACTGATAATCACTTCACATCCACTTCAGCAATCAGCTAATTATCACACATACTCTAATCATTCTAATTCAGGCATGTTTGAGTCAATAGTGCATACTGAATGTTAGCATACGACCAATCTATGATCCATAATCCATAATCGATGGTCTATAATCCCCGCTGACCTATCTTGGCATAGTACTCGTTGATGTACTCGTTGTAAGCCATCTCCATGAGGCCGTGGCCCAGGTTGTAGTTTGGGAAGATGAGGAAACACGACTTCAAGTAGCTGTTGACTCTCTTCAGGTCCTGGTAGACAACAACAACAACACTTGTCTTATTATTGATTTATTGGAAACCAATAAAAGATTTCCAACTGGGGAAATTAATCATTGATCACATCCTCAGCATTTTGGTTGTGAGAGTAAAAATGGGAACTATGAATGGATGGTCTTCTAGTAACAAGGATGTTTGGCGCACAGTCAAAAGGTTCGATCCCCAACGTCCACAGGCGACCTGCAGGCACCCTTGACCTGAAGTGTTTGCGAGCCCAACTTTAAAATTCTACTACATTTACATTTAGGGCATTTGGCAGACGCTCTTATCCAAAGCGACTTACAATAAGTACATTTGTCAAAAAAGAGACAGCAATATATCGTTGTGGTACATAAAGATAAGAATAGAGCTGGTTTCAAGCATTCATAGTTGCAAGGTTAGTAGAACAAGTTTCATAATTTCTCGGTTGCTTGCATAATAGCTGGGATATATAACAGAAGTGCCATTCTGAGTGCATTACCAACATCTAAGAACATACATTATGCTGAACACACGTGATTAGTAGAAGTTTACTCATGGCTGTCAGTTTGTACAAATAGGACATCTGAGACCTTTTTAAAAACGGTTTACTAAAATGGATCATTAAATACCTATAGCTTATATGCCCATATGCATATCAGGGGGACCCCAAGCAGGGTCCCGACCCCAAAGTTGGGAACCACTGGGTTAGAGCATCTTGCTCAAGGATCGGAATCGAACCGAGAACCTTTTGGCTAACCAGTAGACTATCCTGACCTGTATTTGGATTGACTGCAAGTGGTTTTGGGATAAAGCTTTGTTTGTACAGTACAAAACAATATAATAATAAACATGATATGAAGACACTGACCTTGTCGTGCTCGAAGAGCTGCAGGAGGAAGGTGGCGACGGTGGCCGTGATGCCGATGAAGAGGTTGATGACGATGAGGAAGACGTAGGCGGTGCTGGGGACCTCGAACCAGAAGGAGGCGGGGTACATGATGGGGGTGATGGACCAGCTGGACCAATCAAAGACATGGGGGGGGGGGGGCGGGGGGCGGGTTCAGTTCAATTAGCTGCTTTAGAAACATCTGGAATTTAACTGGTTCAGTTTTTCTTCCATCTTCTATTTGAGCAATAATTGAATTTACATTCCACTGTCCAATGCATGCTAAATTCTTCTTTTGTTCACATTATTTCTATAATTTGTATATTTTGCAACCACCTGAAGAAGGGCAATTCATTTCTCTTTATCTTTTAATAATCATAGTCAATTTTTGGTCAGTTTTAATAAATTGCATGTGCACTGTGTATGCTTCTGTGTGTTGCATGTGTACTCTGTATCTCTTCTCTATTTTAGCAATATTTTGTTTCCTTCTATGACGATGACAATGTCTGCTTAGTATTTTCTATTTGACTAAACTCCAGTTAATATTAAACCGGGTCCACAGTCCGTCTGGCAGCTCCACTCCCCCAGCACATATAAACCTCCCCTCCCTCCGCTAGCTCCGGAACCCCCTGGCGGTCCGGACATGTGTACCCGTCACCGCCCCTCACTCACCCGTAGAGCAGGAAGAGGGAGAGGACAGCGGGGAAGTTGGTGGGGGAGGTGTAGGCTGGCAGGTCGAACACGAACAGGATGAGCACACAGCAGGTGGCCGGAACCAGGTAGTTCAACTGGCATACAGAGAGAGAGACAGAGAGAGACAGAGAGACACAGCGAGAGAGAGAAAGAGACAGAGACAGAGAGAGAGAGAGACACACACAAAGAGAAAGAAAGAAAGAAAGTAAGAAAGAAAAAGAGAGACAGCAGGAGAGAGAGCGAGACGGAGAGAGACAGCGACACAGAGAGACATTCAGACATTTAAATGTATTTTCATTTATTTGTATTTCATGTATTTATTAAAAAGACATTCTCCTAGATAAAGTATTACCATTCTTTCTCTTCTCTACTCCCTCTTCTCACCCTCCTCTCCAACCCTCCACTCTCACCCTCCTCTCCCCTCTCCCTCCCATGTCCCAGATGTAGTTGGCTAGCCAGTGGATGACGGAGTTGCACCTCCCGCCCTTCGTGGTCTTCCTCGTGGCCGAGAAGTCCACCAAGGCCAAGCACCTGCAGTTCGTCAGCGGCTGCAACCCAGTCATCTACTGGCTGGCCAACTACATCTGGGACATGGTGAGGGGGGTGAGAGGAGGGTGAGAGGTGGATGAGGAGGGAGTGTGGGAGGGAGTAGAGAAGAGAAAGAATGGTAATACTTTAAAGGGAGGGAGGGAGGGAGAGGAGGGGGAGGGAGGGAGGTGCAACTCCGTCATCCACTGGCTAGCCAACTACATCTGGGACATGGGAGGGAGAGGGGAGAGGAGGGTGAGAGTGGAGGGTTGGAGAGGAGGGTGAGAAGAGGGAGTAGAGAAGAGAAAGAATGGTAATACTTTATCTAGGAGAATGTCTTTTTAATAAATACATGAAATACAAATAAATGCGTCACATGAGGCGTGTCAAAGGATTGGTGCTTATTGTTTTTGTGTATTATGGTGTGATCATCAACAGATATGGTGGTCTAACGGTGGGCAACATACAGAAATCAATCCCAGCATCCTTTGGAAGGACGACGCCGCCCATGGTCCGGAAGATCGCAGTGCGCAGATCAGCTCAGGTGAGAGGGTTAACGAGCAGGTCGGCTGAGGTGAGAGGGTTAAC